>CM054057.1:132022208-132544708 GCA_028641055.1 Alopecurus myosuroides | reverse complement strand
CGATCGGAGTGGAAGATGCCGTCGCTTACCCGGCCGCCGTTGAGGATGATTCGCTCCCTACGCAGAGCACGAAGAGGGGGGAAATGGTGGCTGGAGTAGGGGAGGCGAGTGGAGAGGGGTGAAATAGAGGAGCAAAAAAAATGGGGTGTTGAGCGAAATTTCTCGTGCTACTCACGTGCGCGCGCGGAGCGGCGCCATCACTCGAGCTCGCATGCCGTCGGCTCCGTGGCTCTGTGCGCGGAGACGTCCAAATCGGCCGTTCCTCTCGGGCCTGGTCTAGAGTACTTTAAGGTTCGTGCCGATGCACGCACGAGAAACGGTCAAGGAAACCAAACGGCCAAATTTTTCGTCCAGCGGGCCTGGCTGAGAGATTGTGCGCATCCAAACACGCACTAACGAGTTGGAAAATTCGGAACAGTGCGTATGCTTTGTGGCTGGTTGATACGTTGTAAACGTATCCTTAATTTCTGATGTTCCATGTTGTTTTCATGTTATTTCCCACATGTTTACTTTACACTTCAAGTAATTTTTATCGATTTTCCGGACTAACCTATTGACAAGATGCCACAGAGCCAGTTTCCAGTTTTCTGCTATTTTTAGTTTGAGAAAAGTTTTTCTGGAAATATTCGCGGAATTGGAAAATTTGAAGTCTGGAAGTCTTAGAAATCCCGGAGGTTCCACGGAGTCCTGAAGAGACCCGAAGGGGGGCCTCAGGGGGCCCACACCATAGGGCGGCGCGCCCCCCTTGGCCACGCAGAGGGGTTGTGTGTGGCCCCCAGGCCTCCACCGCCTCTGCCCTTTCTCCTATTTACTTCCCCTGAGGCAAAAACCCTAAAGATATATCACGTTTACCCGAGAAACAGCCGAGGCCGCCGTCATCGTCATTCCGAGATCGGGAGGGTTCTAGAGCTCTCCCCGGCAACCTGCCGGGAGGGAAATTCATCAACGGAGGGGTGTACACCACCATGCCCTCCTCTGAAGTGATGTGTGAGTAGTTCATCCCTGGACTACGGGCCCATAAAAGTAGCTAGATGGTTGTTCTCTCCACTTTGTACCTCATGTTTAGATCTTGTGAGCTGCTTAACATGATCAAGATCATCTTTATGTAATGCTACATGTTGTGTCTGCTGGGATCCGATGAATGTTGAATGCTATGTCTTTTGATTATCAATCTATCATGTTATCTTCATGCATATATTACTTATGATCTTGCATGCTCTTCGTTGTTAGTAGATGCTAGTAACTCCAAGAGGTAGTATTTATGATCGATAGTGCGTTCATGTCTCCTTTGCATCTGTGCTCGAGTAACAGAAACCTGACAAATGAAGGATGTGTTGTTGCCATTAGGGAGAAAAAAAAACAATACTTTTTATATGGATGATGTTATTGTTTACATTACACACTTTGCTTACTGCAACTATGTGTTAGTTGCAACTTAATACCCAACGTTGTTCGGATGATATTCGGAGGGTGGATTATTAGTCATAGATGCAGTTGGATAACGGTCTATGTATCTTGTTGCAATTCTCGCATGAATCACATAGTAATCTTTATGTCTTACATATGCACTACGGTGCAGACTTCATTTCTGTCAATTGCCCAGCTGTTATTTGTTCACCACACATGTAATGTATCTCACGGAGTGACACCACTAGTGAACTATGGAGCCCGGTCCTTTTTCCTCATACTGAAAATCACCTACGGCTTTCATATTGCTCTCATACTGCTGCTACTTTTTCATACTGTTTTCCACACCATATGTTTAACCTCTTTGTGTTCAGCAAAATCGCTGATATTGACAACCTCACTGCTTCATTGGAGTAAAATGATTTTATTGTGTTGTGTAGGTTCCACGTTGCTTTTGAACCGGTAGTGCGTCATGCCTTCTCAGCTGCCTCAACCTTCTGAAGTTACTCCTTCCTCCTACTGGTCGATTAAACCTTGGTTTCTTTCTGAGGGAAAACTACTCATTTGCTCATCATACCTTCCTCTGGGGGTTTCCCAACAAGTGCAAGACCTGCACCCTCATCGGTGCGCGACATAGTGGTATCGTGTGATGACACAAGACTCCTCCTGCATAGACTATAGGCGGCACCACGTAAGCTAAGAGCATCTCCAGTCGGTCAACGTTTCTCGGCGGAAAATAGCGCCCCTTAAGCTACCCGCCGCTAATTATTCCATGAGGGGCGACGTCTCCCAGCCGCGTACCCAAGCGCTCGCCCCCAGCTGTTTCGTTTTCGCCCAAAGTTGGCATAGATTCCTCGGCTTTTGCCCAAATTCGGCATAATTTCAACATATGGTTGGCATACATTCTTCGTTCCATGATATTTAATTAAATTCGGCATGATTTTGGCACAGATTTGATAGAACATATTTTTATCACAAAATTGGTCATACAAATCGATGATAATCAAATATTTCAACATAATTAAACAAGTTTTGAGAAAAAACACGTCAAACTAGGCATTGTATTGAGTCTCCATAGATGATCCATGAGATCATGCTGCAGCTCTTGGTGCACCTGGGGTGTCGGATCTCCTGTCGCATAGCGAGGAATGCAGTACATGCTACCAGCACGTGATGATCAACAGCAGCAAGAGGTCCCTGTCTGAAATATGGTTTAGTGTCAATCACTGGATCATTACGCTCGTTCTCGATGATCATGTTGTGCAAGATCACACAGCATGTCATCACCTCCCACATCCATCTTTGGACCAAGTCACAGCAGGGTACCAGACAACAGGAAACCGAGCTTGAAGCACACCAAATGCCCGCTCGACATCCTTCCTGCAAGCCTCTTAGCGCTGAGCAAACCAAGACTGCTTGCCTCCTAGTACAGGGTTGGAGTTAGTCTTCACAAATGTTGACCATCTTGGATAGATACCATCTCCTAGGTAGTATCCCTTGTTATAATGGTGTCCATTGACGTGAAAATTCCCCAGATGGGCATGGCCTTAAACAAGCTTGCCGAAGACATTGGAGCACTGCAGAACGTTGATGTCATTGTGAGTTCCTAGCGTGCCAAAGAAGGCGTTCCAAATCCATAGATCCTTTGTAGCCACTGCCTGAAGTACCACACGGTAAGCTCCTTTCGCCCCCTTGTACATCCCCTACCCAAGAAAACAGGCAGTTCTTCCATCCCAATGCATACAATCGATGCTTCCAAGCATCCCCTGAAATCCTCTTGCTTCATCTGTGCTAGGATCCGAGCAGCATCTTGAGCATTGGTTTATCTCAAATACTTTGGTCCAAACCTTGCCTCCACCGCTTTGGAGAATCTCTTCAAACAATTAAAGGAGGTGGACTCGGCCGTGTGCATATAGTCATCTTGGGTATCGCCGGTAGCGCCGTATGCAAGCATTCTCATAGCCACCGTGCGCTTCTGGATATAGGTGAATCCAATTACGCCGGTGCAATCGTTCTTGCAAATGTTGAACTATCGGATGACATGCACAATGGTAACGAAGAGCTTCCGGCTCATCGACGGAGTAGTCGGCATACAGAATGCAGTTTCCCTCTGCCCGCTGCCTCGGCTTGCTCTTCCAGCGATCCATCTCGTCGGGGCTGCACATTTTGCGTGAATAGGGCGGCCAGAGAGGCGAGGACCATTAGGTGCTCTTCGTAGGAGACGGATTCCTCGTCTTCCTCGTTCATCAGAGCAGCGGACAGGTCCTCATTGTCGAAGTTCATTGCCAAACACGCAAAATGCTGAACACCTCACGGGCAAGGTGGAGTGTGGGCTTCATGTAGCCTAGCCGGGAAGCGGCAAGCTCAGCCAGAGGGGGGACGAGGTTTTCGTGCCTACGACGGGTAGTTGCGGCGGCGGAATGGATGTCTAGCGGCGTTGCGGCGGTTGGGGTGGAGGGGTGTCCCGACATTGGCATGGGAGAGAGAGGGAATGGGCGTTATGCGGCGCAGGAAGGGAAATTGGTCTTGGAAAAATCGCCCATCAACTGACTATGCTGGCCCACAAACGCATTTTGCTTCCGCCGCGGCCCCCGGCTGCCTCCCGGTGCGCTGGGTTCGGCCTGGATTCACTTGGCGACAATTTGGCCCAAACCGGTGCTATTGAACATGTTGGGGGCACGTTTGGCCTCGCCAGCGCAAAAAACGCGGTCCTGGGGGGCTCAACTCTGGATTGGTTTCACGTGTTGCAACTAAGATATTTTCTGGCAGTTGCGAGATGTGAGTCGAGTTGCAATTGCGACTTATTTCTACTTGCAGGTCAATTTGAAACTAAGATTTGTTTCCAGTTGAAGGCCGAATTGCAAATGAGATATTTTAGTTGCAATTCGAGTTGCATTTGAGGTATTTTTATAGTTGCAAGTCAAGTTGCAATTAAGTTTTTTAACAACTGCAAGTCATGTCGCAACTAAGATTTAAGATTTATTTCCAGTTGCATGTCAAGTTGCAACTGAGATTTGTTTCTAGCTGCAACCCGAGTTGCAACTGAGATATTTTAGTTGCAGGCCTAGTTGCATCTTATATATTTTTATAGTTGCAAGTCGAGTTGCAATTAATTTTTTAACAATTGCAAGTCATGTCGCAACTAAGATTTATTTCCAGTTGCATGTCAAGTTGCAACGGAGATTTGTTTCTAGTTGCAGGTCGAGTTGCAACTAAGATTCTTTAGTGGCGGGCCGAGTTGCATCTAAGATATTTTTATAGTTGCAAGTAAAGTTGCAACTAAGTTTTCTTTACAATTACAAGTCAGGTGGTAACTAAGATTTCTTTCCAGTTGCACGTCAAGTTGCAACTGAGATTTGTTTCTAGTTGCAGCTGAGATTTTGTAGTTGCAAGTCAAGTTGCATCAGAGATATTTTTATAGTTGCAAATCGAGTTTCAACTAAGTTTTTTGTACCCATCAGATTTATACGCTAAGATTTGTGGCTGAGATTTAGCTAATTTCTCGGTCATTTTAGTTGACATTTGATTTATATGCTAATATTTGTATTTGTGGTTGTGTTGTCGTTTTCCCGACCTAATATAGAGTTTGGATCATATGTACCTAAAGCATGCTGGCCTTTCATTTCTCTGTGCGTATCAATGGGATTTTCGTGTACATGGGCTTCTTTTTCTTATGGCGTGCATCTTTTCCTAATTTTGTTTTTCTATTTTCACTTATTTTTATGTTTTGTATTTTTTTTCTCTTTTTCACCTATTTTCTCATTATGCAACCAATATAAGTATTGTATTTTTTGGTTTATGACTTATTTGCACATACCATTAAATATATAACTAATATTAGTAGATCATTAGTTTTACAACTGGATTTTTTTATCCCTAAGTGGAGTTTCAACTGTGATCTTTTCAGTTTTCAGTGGGTTACAATTTTAACTTATATTTTTCCGGTTGCAAGTGGGGTTATAACGAAGGATTTTTCAAGTTGCAAGTGATATTGCAACTCACTTTTTTTCAACTGCAAACCCTGTTCAAAAAAGCGCAAAAAAGCGTACGCTTAAGCGCGCTTAAGCTTGAAGCGTAGGCCTAGCACCTCACGCTTTCTTCCGCTTAAGCACCAAAAAGTGCAACAAAGCGCAAAAAAGCGTACGCTTAAACTTGAAGCGCGGGCCCAGCGCCTCGTCTCCGCTTATCGCCTTTTTTAACCATGACTGCAAGTAGTGTTGCAACTGAGTTATCTTTCGGTTACAAGTGCGGTCACAAGTGTTTTTCTTCAGTTGCTAACCGTAACTTAATTATTATTTTGTTGTCAAGAGGGAGTTATAACGAAGAATTTTTATTTAGTTACAACTGGGGTTGCAGCTGAGAATAACTGAGTGTTTTATTAATTGCAAGTGGAGTTGCAACTGGCTTGATCTTTTCAATTGCAAGTGGTGTCGCAGCTGAGTTTCTTTAGTTGCAAGTATGATTGTGTCCCCAACTTACTTTTTTTAGTTTGAAGTGGGAGTTATAACTAGGAATTATTTTTAGTTACAAGTGAGATTGCGATTAAGAATTTCAGGGCTGCAAACGGGGTTGTAATTGTGTTTTCTCGTAATTGCAAGTAGGGGTTGCAAATGAATTATTTTTTCAATTGCAAAATAGTGTTGTAACTCGGTTTTATTTGAGTTAAAGGTGGGGATGCAACTTAGTTATCCCAGTTGCAAGTTAAGTTACAACTGGATATTTTCCTAATTGCAAGTCAGGTTGCGACTGAATTTTTTTCTAGTTGCAAGTGAGATCGCAACTGAGTTTTTTCTAGTTGCAAGTCGGTTTACAACTGAGATTTTTTTTCCACAGTTGCAAATGAGTTCTTCCGGTTGCAATTCGGTTTGCAACTGAGTATTTCAGTTGCAAGTGGATTGCAATTGATTTTTTTTTTAGTTGTAAGTCGAGTTACAACTGAAAATTAGTTGGTTTGCAGCACTTCTCGGATGACTCCTTAATAGGGGTCGGGACGCTCCTTTGTCTCTTTGATGCTCGACTCCGTAATTTTCGAGACATACACGGGAAAGTAGAGCTTGAAGTACGCCTAGATTGTCGTGGCTGTGCCGCGCTTCTACAGGTGGAGATGCCCGAGGGCCATGGTCGATGTAGGCTGACTTAATCGACTGGCTCGACAACGGGCCACGGATAGTGACGATGTAGAAGTCGGCCGATTGGTTCGGTTGATTACTCCCGTCGAGTATCGAGGTGACCCGTTGAGGCTCGTGAACTCCGCATAAGACATGTCGAGGACGGTGATGCTTGCCGAGGGTCGACGATGTTTGTCAAGTGTCGGGGATACTTGTCTAGATCAGCAGTGCTTTTCGATGGTTGGGACGGCTGGCGAGGGTCTGGGTGGCCCCGATGAGGTCCTAGATGGAAAACATCACACTTCCGAGATTCGGCGAGGGGCACGGCTGTGTTATCTACGTATCTTGGCATGATCGAAGGTACCACAATGAACCATGTGCCTCGGCAAGAGATGATTTTTGGTCACGGTATCAATATATTCGGACCACTCGGACGGCAAGAAAACAGAGATGAAGTCGGCGAGACGGCGGCATCCGACCGACTGACAAACACGTACCCACGTGCACATGTACAAAAAGTATGGAGCAAAAGAATGGGAAACAAAAAAGTTGGTGCAGCCAACCACTCACGCTCAACCTTTCACGTAGGAGCTAGTGTCAGCTAGCCGGATGCACGTGGATATGTCGCTATATTCGAAACAGATACGGCTAGGAAAAGAGCGAGCGGGTATCCCATTTTTTGCGTGAAATACGGCTGACGTCGGCTGACTGAGAATTAGCTTAATTCTCAGTCAGCTGAGCAATAGATATGGACCCATCAATTATTGCCTTGTGTAGAGCTAATTCCTCGATAAATAGGGGACCGCTAATTCCTGGAAAAATAGTTTTTCACGAGGGGACCTCTAAACCTGGACGGAGGGAGTACAAAACGATAGCTTGTATTTGGAGCTCCTCCCTGGTGGAGAGGCGCATGTGGGTCTGTCTCTGGACCTCCGTTCTATGTCCGTCATCGTGGCTGCTGATCAGCTCCCTTTTTCGGCCGACGGTCATGAGACGGTTTTTTTTAGACGGGTCGGGAGTTAGGGCATGTACAATGGGGTGACGTCAGACTTCTCTTAGCGTTGCCACGTCAGATTTTTGCTTAGTTGTAGGAGAGAGAATTAAGAGAAAAAAGGTTGCCTTCTCTTAGCTAAGGCATGATCTCTTAAAAAATAAGAGAAGGCAATTCTCTCCATTGTACAATATGTCTTCTGTTAGGGCATCTCCAGCCGTCCCCCCAGAGCCCCCCCAAGCGGCGTTTTTAGCGCCGTTTCGCGCCGTTTCGCACCAGTCGCCCCCCCAGGAATCGATTTAGCGCCGCTTTCCGCCGTTTTTCGCGCCGTTTGGCGCCGCCGAACCCAGGCCGAACCCAGCGCGCTGGGTTCGGCTTGGGGGGGCGAAATGCACGCGTGGGCCACGCCTGTCGGCGACGGAAGACGATTTCCCTCTCTTTTTTCGGCGCTTCCCTCCACTTTCCCCCCACATGTACTTCTCCCCCCGGTCCATTCCCGCCATTTCCCCCCGCACCCGAGATCTACGCGCCATGGCTCCCGCTCGATTTACAGGACCCCGCGCCGCCGCCGCCGTCTCCATTCCCGCGGCCTCCGAACCGGCCAAGAAGCCGCGCAAGCCAAGAGCACCGAAGGAGCGACCACCCGGCATGTCGAACAAGGAGTGGATCGCCGAGAGGTCGCGGCTGGAGACAGCCAACATCAAGCGCCGGGGTAGGGAGGCGGCGCAGCGGCAGAGGCAGCTCATGGCGCAGCTGCAAGCGGAGGAGCAGGCCGCCGCCGAGGAAGACGAGCTGGAGGACGAGGAGGAGGAGGAGGCGCCAGACGAGCCACCTACGCCCGCCGCGGCGCCTCTCGCCAAGAAGAAGAACCCTTTGGGCCCCCGGTTTGCCGGCTGGAAGCAGTCGCCGTCGCCCCGCATGTCACCGCACCCGCCGCCAGCGTGGTTCGTCGAAGGCGATTCGCTGGGAGGTTTCAAACCCAACCTCACCTTCCCCTACCACACGCCGATGATGTATGGCGCCGCGCCGGGCTACGCAGCTTCCTCATCCCACCGCCGTGCGATTCTCGCCGGACTTCAGCCCCAGGACAGCTACATGGAGGAGATCATCGCGTCCGGCTCGATGGCGGCGGCGGCGAGCCCGGGCTTCCTCGATGGCGGCGGCGAGTTCTTCACGCAGGTCGGTGGCGACTACGGCGAAGGCGGCTCCGGTACGCAGGCGACGGAGGAGCAGGGCGAAGACGACGACGCGGACGAGACGCCCGTGGTACCAGAGGGGACAGATCCGACCGGCGAAGGACGGAAGCGCCGTGGCCCTGGGCGTCCCCGCAAGGAGCCCAAGGTGCCCCTGCCCCCCGCCGAGCCTCGTATCAAGTGGCTGAACAGGGAGGACTCGCTCCTCGCGGAGGCGTGGAAGACGGTGAGCATGGACCCGATCGTCGGCGCGAACCAGCACGCCGACAACTACTGGAAGCGGGTGAAGACGGCGTACGACGAGCGCCGCATGATCGATCCCTACTACGCCCCATGCGTCCTCGATCGCGGCCAGAAGGCCATGGCGAACCATTGGGCCAACATCCACGCGTCGTGCAACAAGTGGCACGGCATCCAGGAGGAGATCTCGGCGAGGCCGCAGAGCGGCGCCAACCGCGAGATGGAGATCGTCCGCATGCTCGAGGCGTACAAGAACGACGAGGGATCCGACTTCAAGTTCCTCCACGTGTTTGTCCTCATCGAGAATTGCGAGAAGTGGGCGGAGGTGCGTCGCTCGATCGGCAAGGGCAAGGAGTACGTCCCCGAAGCGGTGGTTGCGTGCGCGTCCGAAGGGCGTCCGCCGATGGGCCACAAGAAAGCCAAGCTGGCTAGGGACGGCGCGCCTGCAGCGGCAAAGCTCCAGGCGTCCATCGAGACCTGCATCGCCGACGCTCAGGTCCAGGCCGGCAAGAGGGAGGAGGTCTCCAAACAGCGATGGGCGGCGCTCATGGCCAACTCGCAGGTCAAGATCGACCTCCTCCGGACTGGCACCGCGGCGAAGAAGAGGAACAACGACCTCGCCTTCCTCACGGGCGGCGACCCGGCCGCGATGACCCCTGAGGTGAGAGCTTGGTTCCTGGCGCAGTGCAACCTCATCCTGACCGACATCAGCACGCCCCCGGCCCCGACATCGTCTGTTGGCGCCAGCTACACCACCGCGCCGACAAGCCCGCACGCCGACCAGGAGGATGCCGCCGTCGACAAGGATGCCCAGCCCGTCGTCGACCTGGAGAATGGCGAGCCCGTCGTCGACAACGATGCCGCGCCCGCTGTCCGGTCCGACGCCGTCATCGACCTGGATGCTGCGCCGAGCTCGCCGCCTTCTCCGACGCCGGCCGACGCGTCTGCCTGATCCCCTACGTCTGCCCACGCCGCGCGCGCCCGTCTGTGTGATTCGATCTGAACTATATTTGATCGCCCACCTGTGGCGTTTTTTGTAATATGATCGCCCGAAACTATGGCTGCCGATCGCCGAACTAGGGCTCTATTTTTTGGGGGCGGGAAGTGAACTTTCGAATGATATCGGTGCTTTCTTTTCTGGGCCGCCGAACGGCTGGTGAAATCGCCCCCCCCCCCCAGCTTTTGGTGCGGGCCGGCGCTATCGCTAAAAAGCGCCGATCTGAAACCTGGGGGGGCGAACGACTGGAGATGCCCTTAGCCACACAATTTCTTACCAAAAATAATTAATTCTTATTAATTGCTAGAGATTGCTAGGGATGGCAATAAGAGATGATGCATTGTATAAATTATATATTTTGCCTTCTCTAGATGACATGGATAGCTAAGAGGAAACAAGCCTTCTCTACCATTGTACATGTAGCAAAAATAAAATCAATGCACCGCGATGAGAGCGGAGTCGCGCCACAGTCGTCATCTTCGTGTTACTCGCGGTTGTCCCTGCCGCCGCAGTCGACGGAAGACGAAGCCGCGACATATCGCCGATCTTCGTGCTCCTCCACCAAAGTTTTAAGTACCGCACTATAGAGATTCTCTATAGTGTTTTCTATATTGTGCTGCATTAGCGGGATAAAAGGCACCAAATAACTTAAATATTTGGCCCACATGGCATGGAGGAAAGAAACTCGAGACTTATTCTCTTAGCATTGATAAAAGGCACCAAATAACTTAAATATTACCCATCACTATTAAAAAATTGGTATTCCGCTCACTGTCACACACGTTAATCTACCATAACAGTCAACTAAGACAGAAATTTCATATCAAGAAACTCGAGACTTATTCTCTTAGCAAAATGAATTTTAAGAAAATCATTATTTTCCATCCAAGCACAACGGGTATGTTTCTACAATTTATAGTATATTTGTTTCTGGACGGTCTAACTTATATATTTTCTATGGTATCGGGGTTTTTGAGGACGGTCCGGTGTCATATATCATACTATAATGCTGTTCTAGCAACATTTTACCCATACAGATCGAGCAAGGGATGAGGCCAGATTAGCTAAGGAACAATTGATAGCGCCTACAAGGTTTCATTGTGTGGTGTGTGCATGGCTTTGTTTGGATTGGTGAGCTGCATAAAAAAGGAACCAGTAGACGGATTTTTGCTTCGACACACTGCCACGGAAAAGAAACATGTTGATATGTCCAAAAATTCTGAAAACAAAATCCGGCGCGTATTTAATCTTTGCATTCAGTGTGCGCCCACAAGTTTCATGAAAAACTGACAAATTTTGTGGTTTGTGTAAAAAGACGAAAAATGTCTCGTAAAGCCGTTTTAGTGAGCATCTCCCGGTGTGCTCCCCCTCCCAATAGAGCGTTGGTCAGTCAGTTGCTACTGGAGCGACGGCACACGTTGCCTGCCTATTGGGAGCGACAGCTACACCAGCCCTCCCAACAGCAGCGACCAAAACAATCAAAACGAGAAAAAAAAAATGAAATGATGAATTCCATTCAATTTTTGTAGATATATTTACGAAGTTTCATCAAAAATTGACATAAATCTACGCCTAATAGTACATACGGTACAAGAAGGAGTAGTCGAGGTCGTCTCCTCTAGCCCTCCATCCTCTCCATGACCGGCCTCGTCGTCGTCGTCGTCCGCGTCGTCGTGGACTCCGTTATCGGCGTCTAGGAGGACCACGATCCCTCAATCCTTCATGGACTATGCCCAAACTTTGGCCTCCTTTGATTCACAGGGTATGAAAACTAGAGGAATAGAAATTTTGTAGGATTGAAGTTCCCTGTCGAATGGAATCCTATGGGTATAGGAATAAGATGCAAGATTTTTCCATGAGGTCCAACCTCATGTTAGTTTTCCTGTGAAAATGCACTATGGAATTCCTATGGGAAAAATTCCTATGGGTTACAGTCTTGTGAATCAAACGTCTCCGGAAGGAAAATTTCCAACGGGTCCAAATCATACCAAATTCCTTAGAAAATCCTATGAATCAAAGGAGGCCTTCTTCTGTGGGATGGATGGTCTCGATGAATATGTGATGCGCCTTGGCTATCTGCCGCTACAACTGGCATCGATCTCCTGTTATGTCATCTTCGGTGGTGTGTGTGTGAGGTGGGGGGGTCCATCTTAATTTTTTGAGGAAAAGCACCCCTCCACTCCGGCGACTAGGGCTGTGGAGGGACGTAGCCATACGGCCCAAGGGCATCATGGAGCGGCCGGTTGCCCCACCAGCGGTGGCGCGGGCTTGATCGACTCCTCGTAATGGCCATCACACCTTATTCTATCAGCTACGTCAACATATATATTAGGTCATCATAAAATACGAGACTTTCTAGAATGATTTTAGTGGGACGTCCAAGCTTTGTTTTATCTACTTAAGACCATCGACTGTGGTGGAGAAACTTTTGGAAGACTTGACAGAACCTGTGGACACATTGAAGTTCAAGGTGGCAGGAAGAAAAGGCGATCCACTGGTTCGGTTCCATGGAATCGAGATCTAACATATGTGAGGTGTAGCAATATTTGGCCCACATGACATGGAGGAAAGAGAGAGATGGGTAACAGTAAGGTTTCATGAGTGTATACCACTATTTGTCATTCTTGGACGTAAAATGAGACTAACAATGGAGTGCACGTGTAATTCCAAAGCGCCATTATTTTTCCTACCATACTAGGAAGAGGTTTCACGGCTTTACATTAGCTTTTTTCCTTTGGAAATATGACAGTCAAACCTAATTTGCATTCCCGAGTGACTTGGAAATTTTAGGAGGCAAATGATATACATGTATGTTTTAGTGTTTACATACATACAAGTTTAGACAAATGGAAATTATCTATTTTAAAATTGAGAGAATAGTATTTGTCAGGTTTGAGGCGAATGTGTGGACGCTGGAGATGGAATTATGATATGGGCCTCCAAGTTCTATAGGCTTTCCAAAGGTACTGCTCGGCCGCATCAGGCCTCCGGTATAGCCGGTAGGCTTTCAGCTGTTGTGCGTGCAATATACCTCTTCGTCAAGGCGGCGATTAGGGTTTAGGGCGATCTCGTTGGCGATCTTCGGGTTCGCACGGCGAGAGGCTTAGACCGTCAGCAAACCATCCCCCTCGACGACCCTCTCGCGGTAGATCGACTGGTTCGGGCTGATTAAGGGACTGGCTGGTCCAGTTTCCCGGCCTTGGCCACTGATCCGCACGCTGAGGGATTGGTTAGGGGCAGATGGCGGCAGCAAGGGAGAAGGGACAGTCGAGCGCTGCGACAGCTCGAGAGGAGGGAGAACCAAAGCTGGAGGAATTACTGCAGAGCCTCAATCTCACTGGAGATGACATCGACGGAGTTTTCGTCTCCCGAAGCGAGGTTGAAGCGCTGAAGGAGAGTACGAAGTGGCTAGCGGTGATGCGTGTTCTACCGACGAAGGTCTTCAGTGCAGCTTCGCTGAAGAAAACCATGCTGTTTGCATGGGCTCCGGCTCAGGAAATTACTTTTAGGGACTTGGATGAAAGGAGGTTTTTGATTCAGGCAAATTGTTTGGGGGACTGGAGGAAGATCACTGAGCAAGGGCCGTGGATTTTCCGTGATCACGGTCTGCTCATAGAAAAGTTTGATGGAAGCTGTAGGGCATCGGCGGTGGAATTGAATCGGATTCACGCGTGGGTGCAGATACATGATATCCCAGAGCTGTATCGGAAGAGGCAGCTGATTACTAATCTAGCAAAATCCATCGGAGAGGTGATATTGGTTGACATGAGTGGCATGGGCCCGGAGGCGGGCGATTGTGTTAGGGTCCGGCTGTGGCTGGATGTACGAAAGCGCCTTACTCATTTTGTGTCTGTCAAACCGGAGGGAGGCGACAGCGTGATCATGAGGGTCAAGTATGAGAAAATTCCTCGTTACTGTGCCATATGTGGTTTCCTCGGCCACGAGCTAGAAGAATGTGGGACAGGTGAGCATACGCCAGGGAAGGTGGCGTTCGGCAAATGGCTGCTGGCTGATACACTGTGGAACAGAGGACAGTTCTCTGAAAATATACCTCTGAAGACGGAGGGTAAGCCAGGCCGTGGTACCTCTATGGGGGGAAGATCGGGAGGACGGGGAGCAAACCGGGGCAGAGGAGGGGGTCCTGCTGCGAGTCGGGGCCCTCCAGAAGATCTGTCCGAGGCTGACAATCGGAAGCGTTCGTCAGCGGAAGCGCAATTGACTGAACGCAGCCCGGTGAAGGAACAGGGCCAAGTCTCACCATCGGCTCCTCTGTTGCTTACTTGGAGAGAGCCTGGAGTGATAGTGGCAAATCAGGAAGGGGGAGCGAAGATGCAGCTGGATTTCTCACACGAGGAACCAGTTCGGACATACGCACCGAGAGTGGGCACCCCACCGCCACCCCCGTCGGCTAGAGAGGTCAAGCGCTCTAAGAAGCATGTTACCCCGAAGAAAGACAAAACCGTGATTGGTTCAGCGGCCTCCGAGTCGGAGGGCCGCTCATCACAATGAATATCCTAAGTCAAAACTGTCGTGGCCTAGGTGGGGCCGCGACAGTCCGAGAGCTTCGCGATTTAGCGAGGCAGTACTCTCCATCGATTCTTTGTGTTGTGGAAACACAACTCCAAAAGCAAGCAGTGGAGAGGTTATCAAGTACCCTAGGGTTTGATGGTAGTTTTGCAGTTAGTAGCTCGGGTCGTAGTGGTGGTCTGGGTTTATTCTGGAAAAGAGAAATAAAGATGGAATTTTTACCTTACTCACAATATCATATCGATGCTATTGTTTCTGAACAGGGGAAGGAGCCGTGGCGTCTCACGGTTGTATACGGTGAAGCGCAGGTGGAAGAAAGGCATAAAACATGGGATATGCTGAAATTTATACGGTCCACGACTGACTTGGCATGGCTCTGTATTGGGGATTTCAACGAGGTTCTTTATCCGGGAGAGCACCAAGGAGTTGTCGAGCGGAGATATAGCCAGATGATGGGGTTCAGGGAGACCCTGGATGTTTGTGGGCTGTGTGATCTGGGATTCAAAGGAGTGGCCTGGACTTTCGAGAAGAAGGTGTCTGGTGGTTCCTTCTCCCGTACGAGGCTAGACCGTGCCTTGGTATCACCATCGTGGTGGGAGCGTTTCCCAGCAGCCGAGCTACGCCATCTAGCAACGGTGGCCACTTCGGACCACCTGCCTATCCTGCTAGAATGTGAGTCTCGGACTCGAGAACCTATACAAGCACCTCGGCCGTTTCGCTACGAGGTAGCCTGGGAAAGCCACGACTCTTTCAGTGATACACTAAAGAGCATATGGGGAGATGGACACTGCTCATCGACGGAGGGCTTGCATGCGAAACTAGCCACTCTTTCGGAGGGACTTGCAAAGTGGGGGAGGGAATCTTTCGGAAATATTCAACACCAAATTCGGCAGCTGCAACGGGAGCTGGGATCGCTGCGGGATCAACCAGCGAGAACGGGTTCGTGCCCACGTGAGAACGAGGTAACAGCGCGGCTGGTCTTATTGTTGGAGCAAGAAGAAATCATGTGGCGTCAGCGCTCGCGTATCCAATGGCTCTCCGAGGGGGATAGAAACACGCGCTTTTTCCATCTCAGAGCTAGCCAACGGAGAAAGAAAAACCGTATCGCTGAACTTCTCAAGGGAGATGGTACCATGGAAACAGATGGGACTCGACTAGGTAATTTGGCAACGAATTTCTATAAGGAACTTTATTCGTCAGAAGCAGTACAGGGTATGGATGAGGTGTTGAGGACGGTCCCGACTCGAGTGTCAGAGGGCATGAATCTGATGCTTGATGCACAGTACACGGAACAGGAAGTGAAGGGGGCCCTTTTCGAGATGTACCCCACAAAATCCCCGGGTCCGGACGGATTTCCAGCGCATTTTTTCCAACGGAATTGGGAGGTGTGTGGGACTGACGTAACACGGGCAGTTCTACGGGTGCTAGCAGGTGTGGACAGCCCGGAAGTGATCAATACAACTTTCATCGTGATGATACCAAAGGTAGCTAGCCCTACCGAGTTGGGACAATTCCGCCCGATAAGCTTATGCAACGTAATCTATAAGATAGCATCAAAAGTGGTGGCAAATAGATTAAAAAAGATTCTACCGGAGGTGATTTCAGAAGAGCAGTCTGCATTCGTTCCGGGGAGACTAATTTCTGATAATATCATAACAGCATACGAGTGCCTGCATTTTATGAAGCGTAATAAAGCGGTGAAGCATCGTTCTGCGGCTCTTAAGCTGGATATGAGGAAGGCCTATGATAGGGTTGAGTGGACCTATCTGGAGGCCATTATGCTGAAGATTGGTTTCAGCAGGACATGGGTTGATTTGGTTATGCGTCTAGTCACGACTGTTTCTTTCTCGGTGTTATTCAATGGAACACCACAGGAAGTATTCAGGCCTACCAGGGGGATCAGACAAGGAGATCCAATCTCACCTTATTTGTTTTTGTTGGCAGCAGAGGGCCTTTCGTGCCTCCTAAAATCTAATCAGTCACCGGAGCTCAACGGGTTAAAAGTGGCATCGACTGCGCCAGCAGTCAACCACCTGCTCTTTGCCGATGACAGCCTGCTGTTCTTCAAAGCTAGTAGGGAGGGAGCTCTGGAGACTAAGAGGGTTCTAAATTGTTATTGCTTAGCTTCGGGTCAAAGAATTAATATGGAGAAGTCCTCCATTTTTTTCAGTAAGGGATGCCCGGAGGTGATCAAGGAAGAAGTTAAGGAGCTCATGGAAGTACAGAGAGAGACTCTCAATGAGAAGTACCTTGGGATGCCATCTGATGTTGGAAATTCCAAGAGTGGTGCCTTCAAATATCTTCGTGATCGAGTGTGGAAGAAGGTTTTGGGTTGGATGGAGCAGTTGCTATCGGTGGGAGGCAAAGAAATACTTATCAAATCGGTGGCGCAGGCGGTTCCAACCTATTCAATGTCTTGTTTTAAACTCCCCAAGGGGTTGTGTGAGCACATCAACACCATGCTTCGCAAATTCTGGTGGGGGAGCAAGGAGGGCAAGAGGAGAACAAGCTGGGTATCCTGGAATGCGATGACTCAACCCAAGCGTGATGGAGGACTCGGCTTCCGCGACATCGAGCTCTTTAATCTTGCGCTTCTTGCACGACAGGCATGGCGATTGCTACAGCAACCAGATACGTTGAGTGCCCGGGTTCTAAAAGCAGTCTACTACCCGGATGGGGATATACTTACCGCGGAGCTGGGGAATCATCCATCTCAGGTATGGAGGTCTGTGATTGAAGGACGCAACACGCTCAAGATTGGACTGATTAAAAGGATAGGCGATGGCTCAACTACTGAAGCGTGGACGGACAACTGGTTACCGCGCGATGAACGGCTCAAACGAGTTGCACCTAGGGTGCCTAATGCCCCTCGGTATGTTTCTGATTACATAAACCACCAGGAGGCGCGGTGGGACATTCAGAAGCTAGAGGAGTTTTTCCTTCCGATGGATACAGAGGTTATACGGAATATCCCTCTGTGTACGCGTACATATGCGGACTTCTGGGCGTGGCATTTTGATCGCAAGGGAGTTTTTTCGGTTCGCTCTTGCTACCGCGTGCTCGCCAGGACAAAGCGCACAAGGGAGGATTGGATCGAAGAAAATGCATCATCATCTACGGCCGCGGAAGAAGGTAAACAATGGTCTGGTTTGTGGAAAATTAAAGTCCCTTCCAAGATCCGTATCTTCCTCTGGAGGCTGGCTAGGCACTCTTTGCCTACAGGAGATGTCCGTCAACGGAGGAATATGGCACCCACGGCGGCATGCTCCTTGTGTGGACAGGAGGATTCTTGGCGCCACTCCCTCATCGAGTGCAACATGGCACGCTGCGTGTGGGCTCTCTCAAAGGCTGATATCACGGAGCATATTTCAGCTTCGTCGGAACCAATAGCACAGCTATGGCTATTTTCGATGTTGGAGGCGATGCCACATGAAGACCTAACTCGAATGTTAGTGACCCTATGTGCAATATGGCATGCGCGGAGACAGGCAATACACGAAGATAAATTCCAAAGTCCGATGTCGACGACTTTGTTCGTTGATAGGTTCATGCAGGATCTCGAATCCGCGTCTACATCTGCGGAAGGCGGCCTTGGCAGACGGGGAGCAACGAGACATTCTACCAGGTGGATTCCCCCACCGGTGGACTCGGCGAAGGTGAACACGGATGCAGCCATAGCAAAGTCTACGGCAAAGGGAGCGGCAGCGGTCGTCTGTAGATCGGCGTCGGGAATGTTCCTCGGTGCGTCGACGACGGTCTACGAGGGGCTCACGGATCCAGGGGCTCTCGAGGCCCTCGCTTGCAGAGAAGCCCTAGATACTGCTGATGATCTACTCCTGCGAAAAATTATGGTAGCGTCGGACTGCCAGGAGGTAGTGCAGGGTTTGGACAGCACAAACCTTGGCAGTTTTAGCTCTATACTGATTGAAGTTCAGCAACGAGCAAAGGATCGTGGAGGCACCTCGTTCCGCCACGAGAGGAGGGAATCAAACGGTGAAGCTCATCGCCTAGCTAGATTTGCTTCATCTTTACCTCAGGGTAGGCATGTGTGGCTAATTGAGCCACCTGCGGATCTTAACATTCCTGTAATGCTCCAAGTTGATTAGTTTTTGTGTGGTTGTCAAAAAAAAAAAAAAAAAAAGCTGTTGTGCGTGCACGAGCTTAAAATGTAAAATTGACCTGCTGATAAACCGGCACGAGTTAGTAGTTTACTAGTAAATAAAAGTTTAATAAAACAGGGGATGTAGCTCAGATGGTAGAGCGCTCGCTTAGCATGAGAGAGGCACGGGGATCGATACCCCGCATCTCCATTACTTCTTTTTATATTCGTACTAATTTGATTGCTTGTACTTTGGCATAAACAGGTTAGCTGTGCAAAGAGACATACCCTAACTCTCCGATCTGTTTGGCGCAGCCGCACCATAGAAGGCAATTACTGATTCTTTTTTCTAACAGGCATTTCCTGATTCGAGATTTGGTATTTTGTCCCTTCCTACTTCGACGGACGTCTCCGGGGTGGCATTTGCCGCATGCCGGCTAGACTGTAGGTCTACGTGCTGATGAATACGGCGGAGGGGTTCGTACTAATTTGATTGCTTGTACTTTGGCATAAACAGGTTAGCTGTGCAAAGAGACATACCCTAACTCTCCGATCAGTTCCCCACCATAGAAGGCAATTACTGATTCTTTTTTCTAACAGGCATTTCCTGATTCGAGATTTGGTATTTTGTCCCTTCCTACTTCGACGGACGTCTCCGGGGTGGCATTTGCCGCATGCCGGCTAGACTGTAGGTCTACGTGCTGATGAATACGGCGGAGGGGTTCGTACTAATTTGATTGCTTGTACTTTGGCATAAACAGGTTAGCTGTGCAAAGAGACATACCCTAACTCTCCGATCAGTTTGGCGCAGCCGCACCATAGAAGGCAATTACTGATTCTTTTTTCTAACAGGCATTTCCTGATTCGAGATTTGGTATTTTGTCCCTTCCTACTTCGACGGACGTCTCCGGGGTGGCATTTGCCGCATGCCGGCTAGACTGTAGGTCTACGTGCTGATGAATACGGCGGAGGGGTTCGTACTAATTTGATTGCTTGTACTTTGGCATAAACAGGTTAGCTGTGCAAAGAGACATACCCTAACTCTCCGATCAGTTTGGCGCAGCCGCACCATACACTAGTAGGAAAAGGCTTATAGCCACCCTATTACCGCTGGCGAACATATTTTTTGGTGCGCCAGCGCTACTTACCGCTAGGGAACCAGAAACACGTTCGCCAGCGGTAAGCCGTATATCGTTGGCGCAGCGGTAAAGATGTTCGCCAGCAGTAGCAGCAATCCAGCGGCGCTAACTACCGCTGGCTAACAAGACCGTATGTGCGCCAGCAGTACATATCCTACCACTGAGAAATTATTGGTTTTGTTCGCCAGCAGTAGCATCACACATGCATGTACACGCGCGGGCTGGCCCCTAGCTAGCTACTCTCTCTCTCTCCTTTGGCCCATCCAGCACACAAACGCACGCAACACACACGGAACCACGCACACAACCGCACACACATCGATCTGGATCGAAACTACCCGCAGCGCCTCTCTCTCCTTATCCCTTTTCCCTACCTGCACACACCCGCAGCGCCTCCTCTCA
Organism: Alopecurus myosuroides; assembly: GCA_028641055.1. Lineage (NCBI taxonomy): Eukaryota > Viridiplantae > Streptophyta > Magnoliopsida > Poales > Poaceae > Alopecurus > Alopecurus myosuroides. Next base: position 132,524,605 of record CM054057.1, on the reverse strand, counting down.
TCCATGGATTCACTCGCCATGGCCCTCCGCCGCCATCTCCTCTGTCCTCTGCAGAGGCTCGAGCCCAGCGCCCAAGGCCCGCATCCATCCCCGACACCCCAGCCCTGCTGCTCTCCTCTATTCCCCAAGGCTGCCGCCGCCCTGCGCCCTGCTCTCCCTCCGTCCCCTGCTAGTTCCCATCGTGCTAGTTCCCGTCGCCGCGGTCGTCCTCAACCTCGTCATGCGTGTGCGGCGGCCAAAGTCCGAAAACTCTCCCCAACGTCCCGCGCCCGAGTTCTGCGCCTCCTCCCTCGCCGTTTCAGCCTCGAGCCACCGCTCTACTGCGGGCTCGCGTCGTCGTCGACCTCGCCTCCGCCCTGAGACCGAGCTCGTCACCCCATTCATGGTCGCCACCATGTTCAGACCGGCGGCCGCCCTCTAGCTTCCACCAGCATCGGGCTCCCCCTCGTTCCTCAACCTCTGGCATCCTCCTTGCGCCTATCGCTCCCCTTCCGGTGTCTCAGCGGCGGAGGGGATTGATTCGGCTCGGGGTGGGAGGTAGCATAGGTACGGCCTGGGGTGGGAGGGAGCAGGGGTAGGGTCGAGCATGTCAATTTTTTTAAAAAATTTTGCAAATAACAGCGCTGGCGAACAAACCGTTTCGTTCGCCAGCGGTAACCTATCTTACCGCTGGGCAACATGGGTTCACCAGCGGTAACTTGTTAGCACTGGCGTAGTAGCGCTGGCGAACACTTGTTCGCCAGCGGTAACCCAATTATGTTCGTCACTGGTAGCCTATTTCCTACTAGTGATAGAAGGCAATTACTGATTCTTTTTTCTAACAGGCATTTCCTGATTCGAGATTTGGTATTTTGTCCCTTCCTACTTCGACGGACGTCTCCGGGGTGGCATTTGCCGCATGCCGGCTAGACTGTAGGTCTACGTGCTGATGAATACGGCGGAGGGGTTCGTACTAATTTGATTGCTTGTACTTTGGCATAAACAGGTTAGTTGTGCAAAGAGATATACCCTAACTCTCCGATCAGTTTGGCGCAGCCGCACCATAGAAGGCAATTACTGATTCTTTTTTCTAACAGGCATTTCCTGATTCGAGATTTGGTATTTTGTCCCTTCCTACTTCGACGGACGTCTCCGGGGTGGCATTTGCCGCATGCCGGCTAGACTGTAGGTCTACGTGCTGATGAATACGGCGGAGGGGTCTCTCGACATGTTGGGTAGCTGTCACGAGACTGCTCACAATAGGAGTAACATGGTTGCTAACATAGATGTCACGTATCAGAAAGGATTGTAAACCTGATTGATGATGATTGTTGCAGCAGCAAGTTTCTGACGCACTGTTTTCCTTACCAGGGTACCTACGGAGACTGGAAGGTTTTTAATGAGGCGGCTTGCTGACTTGCTTAATATAAGTTATGTTTAATCTCAAAAAAAAACATAAATGTCACATGAGCAAAAAAAAATGTTGTGGCACTCATTTAACGAGAAGAGAGGTGCTAGTGATATCATAGGTAGATACCGTAACATAACTGATTCCAAAACAAGATGTGTCTATATGCTAATAAATATACTAGTTTATGATATTACGAATATGTTACTACCCATTGTGGGAGTACTAGCATAGATACTAATGTATGATACTGCCCATTATGACTAGGTTGAGCCGTGGCGAGTATACTTAATTTCTCGCCCAACCGGGCCCCTCCATGTGAATTGCATGGGTATGAGCAAGATGATGATGTGGTTGCGACATGCGTGTCTGGCACGTGGTGCGCGAGCCCCGGGGCGTAAGATGTCGAGATCACAGCGGACTGGCTGTCCATGTGTTCAACTACGAGTTGCATCAGAGGGGCAACTTGGGAGAGAAGAGTACTGTTTCACATACATGGTTGATGGGCGAAAAAAAATGCAGAGTACCTCTTGGCGTAGGCGCGTCTAATATTCTTGAACACTTGACATCTGCGACCCTTGCACAAGAAGTTCGATGTATACCATGTATCTGTAAACTCCTCACCTCTGAATCACTTAACTATTAGCAAACTCAGTTTATAAGCTACAATTAATTCCAGAGAATAAATTTCAGATGAACATTGAGAAGAAATGGATGATCTAATTAAGTGTAAGGTCCCCCAAAACCACTGTTCAAAGACACCTCCGATATGTATACATTCACGATCCCAGATCACACCAGTCGTGAATAACATATCAAGTCTGCATTCAGATACACAATCCATTACACGATTAAACAAAGACTTGCAAAAGAAACATGGTCACATAACCAAGTCTAACACAACTGCCACGCAGGGCAAACACACATAGCGGAAGACTAAAACACACAAAGGTAGTAGAGCCCAAGTCACGCCTTAACCTACAGGTTGCTTACCGCGAGATGATCCTAATTCGCAAGGCCATCAGTGCAGTACTCCTCCTCGTAGAACTCCTCCTGAGGCTCCTCCTCGTAGAACTCCTCCTGAGGCTCCTCCTCGAAGTCTGGCAAATAAATACCAGGGACGAAACCAATATGATTACATTTGAATGTACTCTGCAAGACACTCATCATGTAGCTTACATAATGCAAGTATGCTTATATGGTGGAGTAGGTAGGCTATACATAGGGTTCACTACCCATGATGTATGAAATATGTATCATAGTGATTTTAAAAATCTCTGGATCTTTGTTGAAGAAGATACTTCAAAAGAAAATAATATAGTTTCCTTTCTCTTGTAGATATTGCATGTCCAAGAGGTTTTATAAAAGAATTTTTTCTTTGCAAAACATTTTGTAAAACAACTTCCGGCTTTTCTTCAACAGTACCTCGCCAATCCAAAGTTCCTTCTTTCCGTACTTTACAAGTTCAAAACTCCTCTTTGAAAACATTAACACAATGCTAGCTACATGGCCATTCAACTGTCCATATCCGAGGACGAGGCTTTTAAGAATAGTTTGACTCTGCAGAGGTGTACACATTCCACAAGATCCAGAACATCCACCTTGAACAACCACATATTGTAACAACATTATGTAAACAACAGATAACTGGTCCTAACCATCCACTATGGTCAAGCTAGTATATGACTATCTCTTCAGTTGGGTGTAATCTCCCCGGCAACCTGTCTACCAGTGTCACGGCAGGAGACCCAACTGTTGTGGCTGGAGGAGAAATTAATCCCACACTTTGTATGCCTCGTATTTCATGACTTGACGGCATTTTGGTTCGAGGGAAACTCACATCCCTTATAGCAGAGTTAGATAGAGCACACACTAACAAGAACAAGTTTCAAATTAAGCCCCGTGCCTATGTTAGGGTAGAGTGGAAGTATGATAAAGGTTGTCCGACGAATACTAGGTTATGTGTCATTTTTTAAACACATTCTTCCAAAAATGACCACTTCATAAATCTCATGTACATAAGGCTCCGCCTTTCCACCGGGTTTTCCATAAAGCCTTTGTTTTGTAAAAAACAAAATTTTAAGGTGTCCACTTAGGGACTTATACTTTTGGTGGTAATAAATACCATATGGTGTCTATGGGCTTGGTAACACCAAGTTTGAACTACTGGCGTAATAATAATATATATAATATTAATAGTAGTAGTAGTCACTCAAAAATAGTTTTTGATAATCAAAGTTTTGTAAAACTTTCAGAAGTAAAACATGCATGATAGATAATGATAAGTGTAGTAGCAAGCATCAGGATGGCTTTCCTTAGAACTGTTTGTGTCCCTGGCCTTGAAGTAGTTTGAACTTGACACACAGCTATACAGCTCCTTCTTCTTCTCCTTCGTTTTCTAACGTTGTCAAATAATAAAAGACACACTGTCAGAATAAAAAAGGCAATAAAATAATCAAAGAAACACGTACAGCAAGCAAACTTATACTAGCGCACTCATTCAAAAGTTAATCGAGAAAACTTTCTCACAAACACTCGGAGTACAAACCATCACTAGAAATACATATGGTTGAGAAAACATATTCCACATCCAAATATCATAAGTTGAGTGGATGTACCACTCTCATACCAAGACATTTAAGAAGCTAAAAATAGCTTGCGGTCACAAAGGTGAGACTACTAAAGTAATGACAACAATACCCATGGCAGTGGGTATTAACAACAACACAAGCAAGCATCAACAAAAAAATTTACCACTAACTCAAATCATAGATAACAAGATACTAATAACACAAAAATAACACTAGTACAACACTCATTCCAAAGTAATCACCCAGACAATTCCAAACAGCAAAACAAACCATAGATGAATAAGCTAATTACTGGCTATGCTCATGTCTACACAAAAACTAAAGAATCACTCAAACATAAATATAACAAACAAATCAGTGGCTCAATCAACTGTAACAAGTCATAACACACACGCTAAAATACAATAATCAGAAGATATAATAAAACTAGAAAATAGCATAATAACAGGAGTGCACTAATAGCATACTGATACATCATAAACGTATCCCTAATTACTGATGCTCCATGATGATATTATGCCAATTGCTACATTCTTTCTCCCTTCTTTATGTCATTTTTATCGATTTTCTGGACTAACATATTGACAAGATGCCACAGAGCCATTTCCATGTTTTCTGCTGTTTTTTAGTTTCAGAAAAGTTGTTCTCGAAATATTTTCGGAATTGGAAAATTCGAAGCCGGAAGTCCTATATCCCCCGGAAGCATCTAGAAGACCGAAGAGGAGTCGAAGAGGGGAAATAGGGGGCACACCATAGGCTGGCACGGGTCCCCCCTTGGAGCTCCACCGCCTTTGCCCTTTCCCCTATTTAAGCCCCCCGGATGGAAAATCCTAAGGATCTGATCAAAATCCCCGAAAAAGTTCAGCAACCGCCGTCACCGTCAACCCTAGACCAGGACGGTTCTGGGGTTGTTATCCGGCACCCTGCCGGAGAGGAAATCATCACCGGAAGCTTCTACATCACCATGCCTGCCTCCGGAGTGATGTGTGAGTAGTTCATCCCTGGACTACGGGTCCATAGCACTAGCAGATGGTTGTCTCATCCTCATATGCTTCCATGTTCAGATCTCGTGAGCTGTCTATCACGATCGAGATCGATCTTATGTAATTCTATATGATGTGTTTTCTGCGATCCGATGAACATTGAACTTATGCCAAGTTGATTATATTCTTTATTGCATATGTTATTTGTGATCTTGCATGCTTTCCGTTGCTAGTGGTTGCTCTAGCCAAGTAGTTGCTAGTGACTCCAAGAGTGAGTATTTATGCTTGATAGTGAGTTCATGCCTCCTTGTTGCCTTGCTCGAGTGATAGAAACTTGAAGGGGGAGGATGTGTTGATGCCATTAGGGAGAAAACAGCGGTGAGAGTACTCGCGTGTATAATCATTGCTTACATTACACACTTTGCTTAACGCATTTATCTGTTGCTTGCAACTTAATACCTAAGGGGGGTCGGATGATAATCTGAGGGTGGATTATTAGTCATAGATGAAGATGGATTTCGGTCTATATATTTTGTTGTAATGCCCGCACTAAATATCATAGTAATCATCATGTTATAATGTGTACTACGGTGCAACCTCTATTTGTCAATTGCCCAGCTGTAATTTGTTCACCCAACATGTTAGCTTTATGGAGACACACCACTAGTGAACCTATGAACCCCGGTCCATTTTCCACACTGTTAAACAAACCACACCAATTTCATGCTCTCTTTACTTACTGCAAGCATATGGTGTCTTTCAACACTATACGTCTACTCTTTGTTTTCAGCAAGACCGGTGAGATTCACAACCTCACTGTATCGTTGGGGCAAAGTATTTTGGTTGTGTTGTATGCAGGTTCGACGTTGTTGCTGACACCGGTGAAGCGCCAGCACCAGTCAGTGGCATCAACCTTTCAAAGATCCTCTTTCTCCTACTGGGTTGATAACCCTGGTTCTTAACTAAGGGGAAAATTCCTACCGGTGTGCTCATAACACCCTCCTCTTGGGGTATCCCAACGCAAGCATCAAGGACATTTTATGGCGCCGTTGTCGGGGACATCATCAAGAAGCAACTACTCCCTCGTCAACGTCAGTCAGCAATCAAGGATTTTCTGGCGCCGTTTTCGGGGAGAAGGAAGTCTTCTGTCAAGGGGAGTCTCTCACTCTCACCTTTTTATTTTGTTTATTGTCTTTTTTTTATTTTTGTCTTGTTTTTCTTCTCTATATTAAAAACACAAAAAAAATTAGTTCTATTCTAGTTGTTATTTTTGCTTTATCATGTTTGCTATCAATGTTTGATGTCTTTGAAACTAGATCTTTTAGGCAAGGTGGGTTCACCGATGATCACCAAAAACATTATAAGGAACACCGCTTGTCACAAAAAAGGGATACACTTATGGGAGCAAATTAATAAATTGCATGACTATGCTAAAAACTTGTGCTCTACTTATAATGTTACTTATTGCTTTGATAAATCTTGTTGCTGTAGAAGGTATAAACACCTCCCTTTTCAATGTGAGTATAATGATAATGCTACCATATCTTATTATGTTAAGGGAAATTATGAATTATATGATGTGGAACAAATTGAAGAATTTATTGCTTGTAAGGGTGCATTCTAAATTGCCTATTTGCTAGAAAGTATTGATGATGCACCTTAGAAATACGAGATTTATGCTATACTTGAACATTGCTTTGATAATTACCAGGATTGTAATTACTACATAATGGAATATCTTAATAAATGCTCTCAACCTAAGGAAGAGACTAATGCCTTGCAGGAACCTATGGAAGAACAAACTGCTGAATCTTGAAGCTCATGGGATGAAAAAGAGGAGGAGAGTGATGACAATGAGGAGGAAGAATGTCTACCTCCCAATGATAGTAACTCTTTAACTCATACATTATTTGATGAAATTAATATTTGCTATACTTGTGACCTTGATACTACTATGAATGAAACTTGTGAGAATAATATTGCTACTATTATTTATGATAATCCATGCTACTTTGATAAATCCTATGAGAATCCTCTATTTTTCCAACTATTGATATGCATGATAATGAGGAAGTTTATTTAGAAAATTCATATGACAATGCTCTTGATGATGGTCCTATGTTACTTGATGTTATAAATCAAAATGCTACTGAAAATAGGATTTATATAATGTGTCCTATATCTTTTAGAGTGACCAATTATCTTGTTTTTCTATTGCTAAAAGGGGGGAAAAGAAGAGCTGATTTTAAATTTTGATCCCACTATTTTTTAGCTTGATATGAATTGTGTGCTTTTAGACCATGACAAATATGTTTTATGTGATAATTATGTTGTTGAGTTTGTTCATGATGTTACTAAAAATTATTATGAGAGATGAAAATACGGTTGTAGGAATTTTCATGTTAGTAAAATACCTCTCTTTTTGTTGAAAGTTTTGAAGGTGTTGTTGTTCTACCCTCCCATGATCTCTATTTTGAGCTTTTTAAATTTATTTCTTTACAAGATTCCTATGAATAGGAAGTGGGTTAGACTTAAATTTTTGTTATTCTTGCTTCTTGGTGGTCTCTTTTTCTTCAATTAATGTTTCTCATGTGAGCGTCTTCTCAAATTTTGATGCCTAGCTGAAAGGCGTTAAAGAAAAGCGCTACCGGGAGGCAACCCGTTTAATTTCTCTGTTTTTCTTTGTTTTATTTGGTGTGCTTTGCACCTGGGTGTTGTCTATTTCCTTAGAAACACCTCTGTATCTTTTATTTTGTGTTTCTGTTGAGCCAAGTAAAGCCCCTAGTGGAAAGTTGAAACTATATTTCGGATTTCTGCGTAGAAAACAGATTTCTGCTGTCCACTGTTAATTCCGTTAAAATCAGACAAAATTCAAAATGAGCTGAGCCTTTTTGTGCTTAACCCTGAGTTATATACGCAACTTTTCTTATTTTACCACTTTTTTATTTGAGCAACAGAAGATTTTCGAAAAAACCGATCTCTGCCTGCTGTTCTGTTTTGACAGATTTCTGTCATTTATATCATTTGCATTTTAATCTCTTTCTTTTGGTGTTATTTTATAAAAAAGAGTTTAAAAATAAGATGTGACAGTATCTAATGTGTTTTTGATTTCTAGTCTTGTGTTGAAACTGAACCATGTGAGTTTATTATTTTGATTGCACTAACGTTGCTAATGAAGATTGTGAGACTTTTGATGTGAAGGATGTTTTCAAGGGTCAAGAGAAGAGGATGATATGATGTGATCAAGAAGAGTGAAAATCCTAAACTTGGGGAATCCCCGGTGGTACATCCCAGAAAATTCCAAGAAGACTCAAGCGTCTAAGCTTGGGGCTACCCAAGGCATCCCCTTCTTCATCAACAAATTATCAGGTCACTTCAAGTGAAACTATATTTTTATTCGGTCGCTTCTTATGTGCTTTACTTGGAGCGTATTTTATTTTTGTTTTCACTTTGATTTTTATTTTGCTTTCAGTTTTTTTAATTTCATAATAATCTTGGTTGGACCCCAGCATTCTTTTATTGGAGACTGACACGCTCCGCTTTTTCATGAGAATACATTGTATATTCTTAATCTCTGTGTAGCTGCTGCATTTATTTAGCTCCTGTTTTGCATGCATCTCTTATCATAGCTGTTAGTTTTAGTAGTATTATTTGAGTACTCTCATGTTTTCTTGCTGTATCATAAATAGTATTTTTGTTATAGCATGTTTTGTATGGTGCTTGTTAGGAGAAAGAAAACTGATGCTTGAAGTAGAATCTATAACAGTCCTAGTAGAAGCTTGTATAGACTGTGGCTAGAACTTTTTCATGCCATGCAAAATGTTATTTTAGTTTTAAAGCCTTGTTGTTATTGAGTATCATGAATAGCCTCAAATAGCTGAGAGTGTTTAATACGTTTTGAAAGATTCATGAGTTGTTCTTGTCATAGTAAAGCATCCATATATGGTATTCTCTTTCGAATGTTTTATTTGGTTGACTTGGCGCATGCTCACACCATGTTTACGACTACAAACCAGACACGAATAGCCTCCATGACCACTTAGTTTTTGAACGTGTGATAATGCTTATGTTTTAATTAATGATGCTTATATCGCTATACATGATTATGGCTCTTATGCTCTCTTGATTTGTCGCTCCCAGTCTTTTGCTAGCCTCCACATGTACTAAGTATGAGCTCTAGTCGTGCATCCAAACTCTCTTAAACCAAAGTTTTTCCCATTGTGTCCACCATACCTAACTACATGTGGTATTTAAGTGCCATTCCAAAGTAAATTGCTCATGTGTTACCTTTAAAACCTTCAAAATTATTCCTGCTTTGTGTTCTTGTTTTTGCTCATGAGGACGTCAATAGAGAATCTTTATATCACTTGTTGATTGGATTTCACACCCTGGACAAGTGGCTTCATCTTCTTATCCAAATTAATACAAACAAATTCTCTTCACTATTTTTTCCCCTCATCATATCAGTCAAGGCATAATTGTGTAAACAAAAGATAAAGAGGGATGACCTTCTACACCAGTTGTGTCCTTCACCATGGGAGCCTCTCTTGTGAATCCAGTTGGCTTGTAACGTACTGTATTGTCTGTTTACCATTCGTTGACACTAGCATACACCTCTCCTAAAATATAGACATTCCTCCACGAATGTCAAACTTTTAATACCTCTGTTTGATAAAAAAAAACTCTAGCACATGAGTGATCCCTGCTTCCCTGTGCGAAGGGCCTTTATTTTACTTTTATGTTGAGTCTCGATCTTCTAACTTTATGCACGATTGAGAGAGCATTTTTGCCATTCTGAGTTTTATGTGCATTTGTCCCATAAACATCAATAATTACTTCATGATGTGATATCATTTGTTCTTAAATTATTTGTTCTAGTCTTCCTATTGAACTTTGAAAGTGTCTTGGCATTATGTTTTGCCCTACTCTTAAGGACTATCGAAATATCACTTTGCCATGCTTTCTCTATACCTGAAACAAACGTTTACCTTTCTTTGCATTTTATTCATGATCCTTTATTTGAGTTACTCTTCGTGATGCAAAGTAATTTCTATGCTTTATTATTAAAGTTTTATTTTTCATGCATGTGTTTAAAGTTTTGTGATCTCAGCATGCATATGCTTTTACATTAGATTGATCAAGTTTATGTTAGTAGCATGTCACCTCAGAAATTATTGTTTTATCGTTTACCTACTCGAGGACGTGTAGGAACTAAGCTTGGGGATGCTTGATACGTCATAAACGTATCCCTAATTTTTGATGCTCCATTGATATATTATGCCAATTGCTACATATTTTCTCCCTTCTTTATGTCCTATTTATAGATTTTCCGGAGTAACCTATTGTCAAGATGCCATAGAGCCAGATCGCTATTTTCTGCTGTTTTTTAGTTTCAGAAAAGTTGTTCTAGAAATATTCTCGGAATTGGAAAATTCGAAGCCCGGAAGCCCTATTTTTCCGTAAGCATCCAGAAGACGAAGAGGAGTTGAAGAGGGCAACAGGGGGCGATACCATAGGCTAGCGCGGGTCCCCCTGGCCGCGCCAGCTATGGGTGTGGGGCCCCTGGAGCTCCACCACCTTTTCCCTTGCGCCTATTTAAGGCCCCGGGATGGAAAACCCTAAGGACCTGATCAAAATCGCCGAAAAAGTTCCGCTGCCGCCGTCACCATCAAACCTAGATCAGGAGGGTTCTGGAGCTGTTTTCCGGCACCCTGCCGGAGAGGAAATCATGACCGAAGGCTTCTACATCACCATGCCTGCCTCCGGAGTGATGCGTGAGTAGTTCATCCATGGACTACGGGTCCATAGCAGTAGCTAGATGCTTGTCTCCTCCTCATATGCCTCCATGTTTTGATCTCGTGAGCTTCCTATCACGATCGAAATCGACCTTATGTAATTCTATATGCTGTGTTTGCTGGGATCCGATGAAAATTGAACTTATGCCAAGTTGATTATAGTATTTATTGCATATGTTATTTGTGATCTTGCATGCTTTCCGGTCCTAGTGGTTGCTCCGGCCAAGTAGTTGCTAGTGACTCCAAGAGGGAGTATTTATGCTTGATAGTGGGTTCATGCCTCCTTGTTGCCTTGTTCGAGTGACAGAAACATGAAGGGGGAGGATGTGATGTTGCCATTAGGGATAAAACAGCAGTGAGAGTACCCGCGTGTATAATCATTGCTTACGTTACACACTTTATTTAATGCGATTATCTGTTGCTTACAACTTAATACCTAAGGGGGTTCAGATGATAACCTGAGGGTGGATTATTAGTCATAGATGCAGATGGATTTCGGTCTATGTATTTTGTTGTAATTCCCGCACTAAATATCATAGTAATCATCATGTTATAATGTGCACTACGGTGCAACATCTATTTGTCAATTGCCCAACTGTAATTTTTTCACCCAACATGTTACTTTTATGGAGACACACCACTAGTGAACTTATGAACCCCGGTCCATTTTCCACATTGTTAAACAAAACACAACAATTTCCTCCTCTCTTTACTTACTGCAAGCATACACAGTTTTTCCACACTATACGTCTAATCTTTGTTTTCAGCAAGACCAGTGATATTGAAAACCTCACTGTACCGTTGGGGCAAAGTATTTTGGTTGTGTTGTGTGCAGGTTCCATGTTGTTGCTGACACCGGTGAAGCGCCAGCACCACCGTGAGTGGCATCAACCTTCCGAAGGTCCTCTTTCTCCTACTGGATTGATAATCATGGTTCTTAACTAAGGGGAAAATTCCTACCGATGTGCTCATCACACCCTCCTCTTGGGGTATCCCAATGGAAGCATCAAGGAAATTTTCTGGCGCCGTTTCCAAGGACATCATCAAGAAGCAACTACTCCCTCGTCAACCTCAGCCAGCAATCACATACTAATAAGGAAGATTACTACACGAGCATGCTATAAGAAAATAATGTATTCTGCAACAAATAAAAACTAGCAACTCAAAGAGTCAAGTCATAATAACATAAGTGAAAACATTCTAAACATTCTAGGATAATCATATACTCATAAAATAGAAAGGTAAAAATGCTAGAGCAACTCATAATATCTAGTGGTGACACTAATTCAATTACTTGAGAAGAAAACAACCACTACAAGGATGCATTCTCCTAAACAAGCAACACCTGAACATAAATACCTGCTAACAGCACATACACCTTACACATGCTAGTAAACAATTATACTAAAATAAATCTATGAAAACAACAACTTAGCAGGAAGCAACCAAACCTAATAATTCATGCTTTTCTAAACATCCACATAGCAAACATCAAAGTGACATGCTATACAACCAGTAGCTATGCACTCAATACATGATCAATCAAAATACTTTCTAAAATCCAAACACAATCTAGGAATTTCTATCCACACAATAGTTTACCAACTCTAGGAAAAACTTCTATTAGTACCAACACTCAAAAATAATCAAAACAGTAGTCAAGCACTTCTTAACATGATATTCCCAAGGGAACATTATGTCAACAAATGTACCTCAACTAAACATACTAGGAGTCACAAAGTATTACTAAACACTTCCACAAAACAAGTAGTGCAATCAACTATTTTCCTGGGTGGAAAATACTAAACACACACATATATATAAGCTATTAACAAACAAGTGAATGCTAGGGAATTTGTATCCCTAACCAAAATGCAAAGGGACCAGTGGGTGTTCCACTAATAAACCAAAGCATTAGGAGGTCACTAACCCTCTGGTCCCACTTGAGAAAAATATAATCTACCAAACAATTATCACACACTAATCATACTGGTGAAAACACAAAGTGAAACAAACAAGAAATTGCTACAAAGGCTTTTCTATAAATTAATGTGCAAGCTAACAGAGGTGATACCAATCTATAACCAGTACCAAAATGGTACTGGACTCAACATAACCACATAAAAACCTAGGTAATAAACCTAACAAACTTGCTCACAAAATCTATTCAATAAAAATACTAGAAAAAAAATAAAGGCTAGTTCTATTTCCATTTGATTTCCAATCATGCACAAACTTCCTAACACACTAGTGCTGCAATAAAAAAAAACTAATAACAGAGAGCAACTCATCTACACATGCTAGAAATGAAGTTTCAAACAAACATTTAATCAAAAATAAACACACAAGATGTTATAAAAACAAAAAAGGTGATGTATCTAGAAATACACGCCAAAAATAATCTAGAGATATTCAACTTAATCCAAGCTACGATTACATAGATCTACTCACAGACAAGCTCATCCAATTGGATCCACATAAAAAATCATTTTTAAACGCCCTCTAAAAATCCTAGAAATTCCTACTGGACTTTAACCAAAATGGATGGAATTTCCAAATGGTAACTCCCCTTGATTCAAGGTCGAGCCCTATTGATAGATCTATCAAAGAGCTACTACATACAATTTGATTTACAAGACTTGGATACATATCCAACAAGTTATAAACAAAAAGGTCTCACAGGCAGTCGGTGGCATTTTATTTTCCAAGGCAAAAATAAACAAGCAATCATGGATCTACCACTTGGAGGTGGTTAATACAAAGCTAAGCTACTGCCACAAATATTTGTCGAATTTAATATTCAATCAAAACTATTTTTAACAGAGCCAAAGCAGTCACTGAGGGACACGATGGAGACTTCGCAAGTGGTAGAGGTGGCAGACGAGGATGCCGGGGAGGAAGTTCGAGCCATTCGTCCAGGTCCAGTGCTGCGAGGGAACATCTGACTGTTGTGGCACATGACATGGATAGAAAATTAACCCTGTACGTGGAGACCAAATTAATTATCTTACTGGAAACTGAAAAACTGTGTTGGGATGTGTGCCCTTCTCTGAATAAATCTGTTGATATGTCTAACGATGGATTAGTAGTCCGACTGGAGCTTAGGTCGGTCACGGCGGTAAGTAACATATACTAATATCATGCACATGATACTATGATATGTTATTAGGAACATAATGGATAGTACCGTATTTGTAGTATCAATGATATTGCATTTATTAGTTTTATAGACTCATTCTGTATTAAGACGGGTTATGTTACGATATCTATATATGATATCACTATCTCCTCTCTCATCGTTAAATATAGTGCCACGTCAGTTTTTTTTGCATACATGCATGGAATGCATGATATACCAAGTATGATAACCCAATTGTGACTAGTCTTAGAGATCGACCTCCGATCCACACTATGACACTGTCAGAATTTAATTGTGCATTGAGCCAATCACCGTAATAGAGCTCTATTTATAAGCCACGTCGGGCGGACTAGGTAGTGCCATGAATTAGTATTTCGATCCACACATTGTCACTGTAAGAATTAATTTGTGCATGACATGTAATGTATGAACCAATAAGAAGAAAGTTCCATAGAAGTATGAAGTGTGTGTTTTGTCACTATGGTGAAACAATAAAATACTTATTTTCCCATTAGAAAATTCCCTTTTCTGTATGATCAACCATCCATATTGATTCTAACTTGTATCCTCTATATAGTGTTGCAAATATATTTGGCAACTGGTTATATCGTACCAATTACAAGTATAGAATTATTATTAGTGTGAAATGCTTGATGTTATTTGGTTGTTATGGCATATCAAAATGAAAAGATTTGTAATGGTATTTTTTTTTCTATTTTGCATGTCATTGACCGGTATATAGGTTTGCCTCGTTCATGATCACATATAAAACAGATGAATCATTGAAACATATTGAACGTTTCTACACGGTCGCATGATGCAGCGAGGGGTATTTTTACCCAAAATGGGTGGCGGCTGGTTGTACGGATTTTTCCTCCATCGTCAGAGGCGATTCATAGTTTGTTCATGTTTACTACCTGTCGCAAATTTATGTTTTATGTTTGGACCCATGTCTGTTGTGTGCATCTTCATTATGCAAACTCCGAGTGTAATTCTAGAACTCTTTTAGTAATAAAGTGCCTTTATAAAATATAGGGAATAACCCTCCCTAAACGTATGACGGCTTCCTCGCTCCCACTCTCCCATGATCTACGAGATTGAATCTCTCTTTCTTTCCTTTGTTTATAAGATGTGAAGATCGAATAGACGGCTGGATTCTTTCTTTCACTATTTACTACAATAATTAACACAATTGGACATTATAGGATAAATCAATATACACACACAGGATGAACTTTATAGTTGTAATTTCTCCTCTAAAATTTTTTAATAGCATAGTAATCACAATGTGCCATCAAAGAAAGAAATGGTGTGAGGCCAACAAGCCACTTTTTTTAAAGCAATCTCTAGGGGGAGAGGGTTCCCACCGGAATAACTTTACTTCAACTGTCGAGATTACATGTTACAGAGTTTAGGTGATCCAGAGTACCATGTCAGCCTTTTCATTAGGATTCCTAATCCTTTGATCCCACAGAGTCGAATCACCAAAAATGCTTGCTAATGGTCTCAGTGGAAATTTGACTTACATCCCGAAAACCAGATTGTTTCTAGAATCCTATATTTTCCAGGGCACATAAAGTAGGGGAAGGGCCCGATGGCATGTGAGATTTTCTGTTGTCTTGCCGTAGTCCAAAGTCCTGTCATGTCGAAGGAATTGCATCGGTTGCCGACAGTGGTTCAAACATGTCGTGCAGCAAAATGTTGATGCACCTTTTGTATCATATATTGTTCGGGGGAAGAGACTAGACTGTTGCTCCTTGGTGTACTTTTGCTCGCTATGATCGAGTGTTCATTGTACACATTTTCCCTAGGCCTCGCACTCTTAGGAAATGCTTCATTGCACATATGCTGCTTCTCGATCGGGGTGAGGTGATCGAAGTGCTTCATGCCCATGACCGGGGAAATTCCATTGTGTATTATCATTAAGACATATGAAACCTGTTTTGACACTCTAGGTGAAAAGATTAGGCGAGACAAAACATAAGAGAATGTAAATTTTTGGCCGATCAAATGTGTTTGGTCATGTATGATGAAGTGAACACAAAGTCGATGCGTGTATATAGGGATCGTGCAAAATATCACATTATTAATTGACATGAATTCCACTTATGAGTAGTGGTTGAGTACCACATGCTAAATGTCCATACCGTAAAAGTGTTAGGATGACCCACTCTATTGCTTTATGATAACCATGCATTTGGGTTGTGGGATAATTGGAGCTAAGTCATAAGGCTAGCTAGCAAACAATGATGCATTTGGCGCCACCGAGCTACCCAAGATCTGACGATGAGAGGGAATTGAGATTTGCTAAAACCTCGAACCTGTTGGGCGAAACAAGCGCAAACTTTGCTAGTTTAATCACTATATGTAATTTGAATTTTAAGATTTTTAAAAAAATATTTTGCTTGAAATTTATAAATGCATCGGTTCAATTCCATTTGGGTCTTCAGGAAACAAGGCATAGAGCCTCCCATGCCACTTTAACCTGACGGTGGGTCCGGGTTTTTGCGAACATCGTCGAAATGACTTCATAAGATTGAATTGTGTGAAACAAGTTTCTATCTCAACTACTTAAATGTTTGTGCGTTGCTACAGGTGACAATATAGGTAAACGAACTGAACATTTTGATAGTGACAAGATATGGTCAATGAAAACATGCCCTCTCAAAGAAAATATTTTCATTTAGAATTCCATATGGACTGAGATGACAATATCTAAATTTACATAATCATTATCATATGATCCAGTTTGTTTCCACGATCAATGCATGTTGAAAGCCTGTTCAAGTTATAGGCACAATGATTTGGAAAGGGAGCAATTTCCTTGAACCAATGTGCAGATGGTACTATGCATGTTCTGAAAATGGTTACCTTACAGAGATTAATCATTACCTTCAAAACTGAAAGGTAGAAGAAAGTGTGAAAATATTCATATGTACAACACCTCAATCTAAGATAATTAATTATACATGATAACCTTGTCATGATGTGATATCGAAGAATGGTAATTTATTGAGTCACCAAAATTTTAATATAAAACAGAACAACCTAAGTACATAGGAAACCTACATGTAACACAACAATATATTCAAAAAAATCCTCGTTTCTAGTTCTACCATTTCTACTTTACTTGTGATGAATCCTGAACCTCGATCTGAATCCATCAAAGGAATAGGTTTATTTATGGGGGGGAAAGGCACCAAATGCACCCTTACTGCAATGTTAGTTATGTACTACAGTATTTTTTTTGTTTGTCGTCGCTGACTCCCTAGCTCCATCTCTCGCTTTCATCGACAACCCACTCCACCGCCTTCCCACTGCTGGTGACCATACTGCATTCCAATTGTCTGTGTTAGCTGTTATACAATGTAGTTTTAGATACACGAAAGATGAATTGCAGAATCATGTTGCAATCCAAAAGTGATGCATGAATCCTCAAATTCCACAAATAATGTATTCATTGTTCTAACGTTGATTCATTCACAAATCTGAGATAAGTGCAGCACAACGTAAATTTTTTCATTCACAAATGTTATAAGCGCATCTAAAAGGACTCACAAAGTTGTTCTAATTCAGCTATCTTAGAAATTATCAAAATATTTTGTTTGCTGGCTGTTTGTTCTATAATACTTCAAATTACCAATTATTTCAAAAAGCTTTAGTTTCAAAAGAGGACGATAGGCAGACCCTTCGTTTGGCACGCATCACCCTCTGTGTGCAGACCCTCATTTTGGTGTTCACCACCGTACTGGCCATCGTTGATCCCACAGAACCCTACACGCCACCGCCATCTCCCTGGGCAGCCATCGGAGCAGAAAGAGCAATACAAACTCTAGAGCATACAAACTTAAGGATGGATATTTCTCACAAGAAGTCCCGCAAATGAAACAGAACTTACTGGAGGATTGTGAATGTTCATATCCCGACGAGCACAATAAGATCACCAGCAACAATTACTGGTTTGAAACTTAGGAGTAACCTAAGGACTTCATGCTCTATTTAGTCAAAAAATAGAGAACACGTTGACAGATTAGGGGAAAACACTTATAAATAATATAGTCAGCCTCTTGGTAGATTATGAGAGTGTGGGAACTGATAGAATTCTATGTTCCATGTCGCATTCTTGCTAGATAATTGACATACAACAATGAGACAAAGTACCTTGGAGCATTTTCACTAACTTGTCTTAGAGGAATGGTTTTATTATTGGTCTTATTAAGTCAAACATCGGTTAAATCTGTATTATTACCCGTACTTTGACCAACAAAAGCAACACTTCACTGGCGCTCATACTTTTGTACAAGTTGTGCAAATGTTGAATTTTCACTAACTTGTTTTAGTGGTAGAAAAATCCGCTGCTAGTGAGAAGCTCATTGCAGTGGCTGCAGGGAATCACAAGAATACTTGCTATCAAGTTATATGTGAGATGCCTACAAAATCATCATTCAGGAATTTTTATAATCATTATCATATGACCCAGTTTGTTTCCACGATCAATGCATGTTGAAAGCATGTTCAAGCTATAGTCACAATGATTTGGAAAGGGAGCAATTTCCATAAACAAATGTGCATATGGTACTATGCATGTTCTGCAAATGGTTACCTTGCAGAGATTAATCATTACCTTCAACACTGAAAGGTAGAAGAAATTATGAAAATATTCATATGTACGACACCTCAATCTAAGATAATTAATGATACATGATAACCTTGTCACGTTGTGATATCGAAGAATGGTAATTTATTGGGTCACCAAAATTTTAATATAAAATAGAACAACCTAAGTACACAGGAAACCTACATGTAACACAACAACATATTCGAAAAAAGACTAGTTTCTAGTGCTACCCTTCCTACTTTACTTGTGATTAATGCTGAACCTGGATCTAAAACCATCAAAGCAATAGGTTTAGTGAAGGGGAAAAAGGCACCAAATGCACCCTTACTGCAATGTTAGTTATGTACTACAGTATTTTTTTTGTTTGTCGTCGCTGACTCCCTAGCTCCATCTCTCGCTTTCATCGACAACCCACTCCACCGCCTTCCCACTGCTGGTGACCATACTGCATTCCAATTGTCTGTGTTAGCTGTTATACAATGTAGTTTTAGATACACGAAAGATGAATTGCAGAATCATGTTGCAATCCAAAAGTGACGCATGAATCCTCAAATTCCACAAATAATGTATTCATTGTTCTAACGTTGATTCATTCACAAATCTGAGATAAGTGCAGCACAACGTAAATTTTTTCATTCACAAATGTTATAAGCGCATCTAAAAGGACTCACAAAGTTGTTCTAATTCAGCTATCTTAGAAATTATCAAAATATTTTGTTTGCTGGCTGTTTGTTCTATAATACTTCAAATTACCAATTATTTCAAAAAGCTTTAGTTTCAAAAGAGGACGATAGGCAGACCCTTCGTTTGGCACGCATCACCCTCTGTGTGCAGACCCTCATTTTGGTGTTCACCACCGTACTGGCCATCGTTGATCCCACCAGAACCCTACACGCCACCGCCATCTCCCTGGGCAGCCATCGGAGCAGAAAGAGCAATACAAACTCTAGAGCATACAAACTTAAGGATGGATATTTCTCACAAGAAGTCCCGCAAATGAAACAGAACTTACTGGAGGATTGTGAATGTTCATATCCCGACGAGCACAATAAGATCACCAGCAACAATTACTGGTTTGAAACTTAGGAGTAACCTAAGGACTTCATGCTCTATTTAGTCAAAAAATAGAGAACACGTTGACAGATTAGGGGAAAACACTTATAAATAATATAGTCAGCCTCTTGGTAGATTATGAGAGTGTGGGAACTGATAGAATTCTATGTTCCATGTCGCATTCTTGCTAGATAATTGACATACAACAATGAGACAAAGTACCTTGGAGCATTTTCACTAACTTGTCTTAGAGGAATGGTTTTATTATTGGTCTTATTAAGTCAAACATCGGTTAAATCTGTATTATTACCCGTACTTTGACCAACAAAAGCAACACTTCACTGGCGCTCATACTTTTGTACAAGTTGTGCAAATGTTGAATTTTCACTAACTTGTTTTAGTGGTAGAAAAATCCGCTGCTAGTGAGAAGCTCATTGCAGTGGCTGCAGGGAATCACAAGAATACTTGCTATCAAGTTATATGTGAGATGCCTACAAAATCATCATTCAGGAATTTTTATAATCATTATCATATGACCCAGTTTGTTTCCACGATCAATGCATGTTGAAAGCATGTTCAAGCTATAGTCACAATGATTTGGAAAGGGAGCAATTTCCATAAACAAATGTGCATATGGTACTATGCATGTTCTGCAAATGGTTACCTTGCAGAGATTAATCATTACCTTCAACACTGAAAGGTAGAAGAAATTATGAAAATATTCATATGTACGACACCTCAATCTAAGATAATTAATGATACATGATAACCTTGTCACGTTGTGATATCGAAGAATGGTAATTTATTGGGTCACCAAAATTTTAATATAAAATAGAACAACCTAAGTACACAGGAAACCTACATGTAACACAACAACATATTCGAAAAAAGACTAGTTTCTAGTGCTACCCTTCCTACTTTACTTGTGATTAATGCTGAACCTGGATCTAAAACCATCAAAGCAATAGGTTTAGTGAAGGGGAAAAAGGCACCAAATGCACCCTTACTGCAATGTTAGTTATGTACTACATTATTGTTTTGTTTGTTGTCACTGACTCCCTAGCTCCATCTCTCCCTTTCATCGAGCACCCACTCCACTGCCTTCCCACCGCTGGTGACCATACTGCCCTCCAATTATGTGTGTTAGCTGCTATACAATGTAGTTTTAGATACACGAAAGATGAATTCCAGAATCATGTTGCAATCCGAAAGTGACGCAATAATCCTCAAATTCCACAAATAATGTATTCATTTCTCTAACTTTGATTCGTTCACAAGGTAGCACAACGTAATTTTTTCATTCACAAGTGTTATAAGCGCATCTAAAAGGACTCACGGAGTGGTTATAATTAAGCTATCTTAGAAATTATCAAAATCTTTTGGTTGCTGATTGTTTGTTCTATAAGACTTCAGATTACCAATTATTTCAAAAAGCTTCAGTTTCAAAAGAGGACAGCAGGCAGACCTTCCATTTGGCACTCACCACCCTCTGTGTGCAAACCCTCACTTTGGTGTTCACCACCAGCCATTGTTGATCCCACCAGAACCTTGCACGCCACTGCAATATCTAAGAGTGAGTATTTATGCTTGATAGTGGATTTGTGCCTCATTTTCATCTGTGCTCGAGTGACAAAAACGTGACGGATGGGGGATGTGTTGTTCCCATTAGGGAGAAAACAATAATGCTTTGCCTAAGGATAATTTTATTGTTTACATTACGTACTTTACTTAATGCAATATTCTGTTGATTGCAACTTGATACCCGAAGTTTGCTTGGATTACGTTCTGAGGGTGGATTATTAGTATAAATGCAGTTGGATTACGGTCTATGTATCCTGTTGTAATGCCCACATGAATCTCATAGTAATCATCATGTCTTGCATATGCACTACGGTGCAGCCTTTATTTTTTTTCAATTGCCCAGCTGTAATTTATTTACCCAGCATGTTATCTATCTATCGTGGAGAGACACCACTAGTGAACTCTGGACCCCGGTCCATTCTTTTACACTGATAATACAACCCCTGCAAGCACTGTTCTTTTTACTGCAAACACTGTTTTCCTTTCATTCACTGCAGTCATACATTATTTTCCACATCATATATCTAATCCTTTGTGTTAGCAAAACCGGTGATATTGACAACCTCAGTATTACGTTGGAGCAAAGTATCTTGACTGTGTTGTGTGCATATTCCACGTTGCTACTGAGCCTGGTAGTGCGCCCCGCCAACATCAGCTCTCATCAACCTTCAGAAGTGATTTCTTTCTCTTACTGGTCCGATTAAACCTTGGTTTCTTACTGAGGGAAAACTTGTTATTGTACTATTCATACCTTCCTCTTTGGGTCTCCCAACGAACGTGTGTTTACACGCCAGCAAGAAGCTGCCGAACGGGGCCGTGACCACCTCTCCACGAAGATGGCCATTATGGGGAGGGGAGCTGGTGGATTCTTGCCAGCATCGGAGTTTGGGATCCAGGACGGCGTGCGTGGCTAGCAATTCATCCGGCCCCAGTCATCCTTCTCCCCCCCCCGCCCTCCTCTATCATCAAGGGACACATCTCCTCTGTGTTCCTCGTTCGCTCTGTCTGTCCCAGGCTTAGCGCCGCCCCAGCGGGTGCTCGCAAACAGCCGCCTCCGGATTCCACCCTACTCCACGCGCCCAAGACCTCGGCCCATGAGGTGAGGTTGTCGGAATCCCTCCTGAAGTGGCTCCCCGAGCTAGCAAGCCTATATCCTCCCATGGCCTCCGAGGTCGCCGACTCCTCCTTGCCTTGCGAGTCTCCCCTCTCCTCCATGATTCGCGGGGCAACATGATATCTGGGATATTAACGAGACGAGGGATCGGGGAATATTGTGTCTTTCGGAGGAGGCGTGATTTAGAAGGAAAGGATATTAATTTGGGTCCGGGTAAAAAGGGAAGGAGAGGAAACGATGACCCAAATTATCCCGAGGGCGGACGATAGACGAGCGTGGTCTGGAGTTGACGTACCGACATACGAACTCCCATTTAATAGTAAAGATATCAAACACAATCAAGATGCTAAAATTAGTATTTAGGTTTAGGTGCTAACCTCTTGGAACACTTCAATAGAAGAGGCGACACAAAATGTTCACCAATTGAGGAGAAAATGGGGATAAAATCGAACTCGGTGGTGAAAATCTTGGTGTACATAGACACAATCGTGAATCCATCGATAGTACGGTTTAGAGATGGTCTATATTTATCATGACCCATGAAAATCAATTTCTATCAACCGCAAGATACTAGCGAATCGAGGCTTCGTGTATATATATACAATCGGGAACAATCGGTAGTGTACTCCACAGTTCAACTCTCGCGCACGCTTTTCACCACGATCATGCTAGAAATGACAAAGGACGAGCCCAAGGGATGTCGAAGAGAGAAACAACATGCGTGCGCGAACGGAGGACCTCTAGTCGGTTCGTCATACCACCCGGGACGAGAGGTCCTCGTCCTTGTCAGGACTAGGCTAGACCCCTCTAGTCCCGGACCGTATTACGAACCGGGAGTAGAGGTCCCGTTTCGGACCGGTACCATCTTTATCGTGTGTTTTCTTATGATTCCGGGCGATGGAACAGGAGCATTAGTCCCGGTTCCAAATGGAACCGAGACTAAAGCTCCGAACCAAAGCACTTATTTCTACTAGTGTGTGAATACACGTTGTTAGCCCCTTCTCGCTCAAGTATTGTTTTGAGATGTCATTTGTCGTCAGACCAGGCAAACCATCCCAAAGTCGAGCAAAGCCAGAGAATGGATAAATAATTGTGGTATTGGGGCCTGTCGATGGATTGATGCACCCCATAAATATGACCTTTTGTTCTCCTTTACATATAACATTTTTTACAATATATATGGTTATAAATTTTTACCTTTATCTTTTAATAATTATTATTGCTGCACTTTATGTACATTTATGCTTTAAAGTTTTTAAAACTAGCAAAATAAACTGCATGAGCAAAAACATGGAGCAAGATAAGAAAGAGTAGCACATGGTCTAGTTGTACGGTCTAGACGGTCTATATTTATTATGACCCATGAAATCAATTTCTATCAACATCAAGATATACTACCAAATCGAATTTTGGTGTACATAGACACAATCGATACGGTTTAGAGATGATCTATAATTATCATGACCCATGAAAATCAATTTCTATCAACCGCAAGATACTAGCGAATCGAGGCTTCGTGTATATATACACAATCGGGAACCATCCATAGTGTGCTCCATAGTCGAGGATGTCCAATACTCATCATAGACGATACAGTGTGTTCAATCATCTGTTCCACTCTCGCGCACGCTTTTCACCACGATAATGCTAGAAATGACAAGGGACGAGCCAAGGGATGTCGCGAGTTGTATCGTGTTACCTTATCAGTATGAGTTGGAGACATCTGTGAACGAATGCTTAGAAGCGACGACAGACCTTCATGGTTCTGTGGATGCGTGGGACCATAGAGCAGGAGTTAGGGTTGAAGCACATGGACGGCGCATTCACGGTCCATCGAACCCCTACCGTACCCCAAGCCATCGTCGTCCACCATGGTGCGCTCGCTCTCAGTCTTGTACTGTATCACGCAAAAGTGGGCTGGATTGTGTCTCGGCCATGCACAGGAAAGGCAAGTAACGTCTAGGCCCACGTATTGTTAGCCCAGAGACAGGCATGTTCGATCAAGGACGAAGCGAGGGCTTGGGCTTTTGCTGGCGCGAAGGCGCTACGAAAGCTGCTGTTTGAGCCCCCTTGAATTACCTCTTCTTCTTTTAGCACGCAAAACCTTTTCAGTTTTTCTCTCTCTTTTCTAACTGCTGCGACACGGGCTTAACGTTGTCGGGCAGTCTTTGTATCATGTTTCCCCCTGCTTATTAATAGAAAGCCAGCAGTTGCTGGAACTTTCAAAAAAAAAAAAATTGATTTCTTGTACGTCCAATTTTTGTTTCTGTCTCTGGACAAGCCTGTGAACTCTATTTCGTGTTAGTTCTGCCCCATGCAAACCTTGTGTAAAATCATCCGGAACAGAGAAGGAGTTGTGAGTTGTGACCGCAGACCGGAGCAATATCCCTGTCCGCGAAGTTGTTCTCATGGTTTTTCTTTTGACATAAACTAGTTGAATGCACGTGCGCTGCTACGGGTGCTTAAGATTTTGTCCTATCCATGCATGTATCGCATTTATCTCTTCATATTCTTTTAGGTATAAATGTGTCAAAAAAATACCTAATTGTCCAAATTTGTTGCACATATACATTGGTAAGTCGTCTAATTCGCCTAATCATATTATATTCTGAATGATTCAATAAAATGGTTGCAAAATTTTCTCACACGCTTTCCATCATTTGGTCAAAGGAGTAAATAAGAAATTCTTACACGCAGTCGTGCCCTTCAATGTATAGCCACGTAAACCATGCCCTTGACATAAATATGACCGAACTTTTGATGTGTCCATTAACCGTCCAGGAATTAAATTCCTAATGGTATGAGCTTCAATGAAGAGCCAAGAGATTACAAGATAACACTTTGTGTTAAGACAACTAACTCAGCACAACAATCAGACTATAGCATGGGTCTCATGCAGCAGCGAGCAAGAAGGTGAAACAGAGCATATCATCTACATGGTGGTGGAAGATGGACGCCCACCACTTGGCGACGGCGGTGCGGATGGACTCGAAGGTCATCTAGTCCCAGCTTAGAGAATTATTTTGCCGTATTTCATCAGCAAATTTAACATCTTCCAGCTTCACTTGTTTGTATGCAATCACAGTTTTAGGCTGCAGTGAATAAACACCTCACACATAATCACAATCTTGCTAGTTCTCGGAATGCTCATGTAATATTTAATTCCAAAACATCAGTAAAAGATAATTATCGATCTTCAAGGGTTGATGAAAATTGAAGAGCTTTTTAACCAAGTGAGGATGATGACACTAATCTAATTACATTTAAATTATATACTGAACATGAAAAATCAAAGTAGATCAATTTCAGCATATCATAAAAGTAATACAGTGATCAGACTCTTTGGTAGTGAATTTCTACTTACTTTAAAACCCAATTTTTCCATTACTCAACAAAATAGTATAATTAATTGAATATTGAATTTCACCTCGCAACTAATAAATTTCGTAAAGATAAATCAATGCCATGTTTTTAGATGCTAAAGTCGCAACTAAATTTTTTGTGATGACTTCTTGAGTGCATGTGGCTTTCAGGGCAGAGTGGCGGAGGCAGACAGTGGGACGAATGAGGTGGAGGCCTAGCGAACACGGTCGGATGTCGCCCTCCTGTGCGGTGCGGCGGCTCCCTCCGTTGCTCCTCCGCGCAGCTGGTGAGCCGAGGATGACGAGAGCTTCTCCTCGCGGTCCGCCTCCAGGCTCCGTGCCACCCGCCACAGCTCCTCCCACCCGGACTCCTGCAGCCCCAACGATGCCGCCGTTGCGCATCACCGTCGTCTCCAATTAAATTATCTTCCTATTATACTCCATTCTTGCTTCCTTTCGCTCCACTGAAACCCCTTTTCTACGAAAAAAGAAGCCGTTCGGTTTGGAAAATTATAGTACTATCATTTGGGAGCTTCAGATATTAGTAATCATGTTTAGCGAAATTCAAGCAACTATAGTCTGAACCAAACATCTCCGTTTTACCAACCATGTGTTGAAGAAGGAAAATAAACATAAGGCTATGAATAGATGGACCACTTGAGGCTAAGGATTAGGGAGATATTTACCATAAGTATTAATGTGCCGCCAGTTAGGAATTTGGGTGCCCCTTGGCAGCGAGAACAGAGTAGCCAGCTTCGCACTGGTACCTCTGGTTATTTATGAAGAGATTCGCCTCTCTACTCCAGCACAATTAAGAGCAAACCGGATGCTAATGTGAAGTGAAGTGAATTACAAAATAATGATTTCTTTTGCTCAAATCCTCTTTTGTAAAAAACAAACATTTCAGTGGAGCATGTTTTTCTTCTTTAAAAGTAGACATAAAGGAGCATAGCTACTATCCATCAAACAGTCACCTCAAATAGGTACTGAGTATTTGTTTATTTAAACTGAAAGACAGACAAATGATCAGAAAAATATCTTATTTGAACATAAATTTGACAGATACCCAAAACTGAATTAAGTGAATCACCATGAAACGTCACCATGTACCTCGTAACCCATCTGCATGAGAACTGGCAGAGTTTAGTTAACAATGGTACCAATGCATATAATCCTTGAGAAGTCAAAAATAAAGATTTTGATTTTGCTTCATGTTCTGGAAAGTGGCCTACATGGAACTACTGTTAAACTACAATAAATTTTATATTAACTCTGGGATTAAGAAAGTTACATTAAAAAGGTCCAGTTGCCTAATTTTTCTATGACACGAGGAAGGACAACATCAACGATGTCAATATTTTGGGCTTAAGAACCTCCTCCGACTATGCAGACTTAGCATAGCAAGTGATTGCCTACAAATGAACATGAAAGTATAACCAGTGAAGATAGTATTAAAAATAATATCACCACATCTCTGTTCTGAAGTGGATACTTCAGTACGTAACCTGTGATCGACGAATATATAGTGTGAAATGTAAGGGGCATACGTGTACCTGTTGACCATGTATCCATGAATGTCATTCGTCTTCCTTTGCCAAGATGTACCAGATTTTTTTTTCTCCTGGCAGAGCATTTCAAATGTAAAGTGTAAAAGCATAAAATAAAGATGAATAGACTGGGAAGTAGAGTTGAGACGCTCCCAGGAATCCTCAAAATTCATTCATCAATATATATTATGGAAGGTAGCGGTGCCATCCGATGTAGATGATGATGTCATTTGCTTCAGGAGATCCAATTGGGCAAGATGGCAAGGCAATGTCAACCGCTGATACCAAGTGGTAATAACATGAGAAGTTCTGGACAAAAATGCTAGCTTCATATGAGTGGGAAGATAAAAGAAACACAATCAGAAAACCGTCCCACTGTTTCAGTTAAGAGATCATCACTATGTTCAACAAAATACTGAATTTCGTATGAAACACTTAAGATCGGTCCGTGAAATAAATTCAATCCTACACAGATTTACCCTAATGTTCTGCACCTATGTTACTTATTTCTAGAAACGTTTCTCAGTTCTGGCCCCAGAGACAATGAGCTCGCCCATTTTGTTCAGCATGAAGGTGGACAGAAATAGCGGCCACTTCATTGTCGTCCCCATATTTCTCTTCTTCTCGATGGTAGGAGGTGCAAGAAATGGAGAAGGCTCCACCAGTTGAGACAAAAGTGATGGAACTTCTTCACAGTATGGGTCCTATCTCTCCGGCACTTCAAACACCTCAGAGTCCGAGACATAAGAGAGAACAAGCTGGCTATCGCTATCCACGGCCTGGCTAAACTCATGGAAGTTGATCTCCTACAGCGATCATGAACAACACAAATGCATGACTACAATGAGTACACAACTACCCATAAGACTAGCATCATCAGAAATATTATGAAGTATCCACGGCATGATAAGAGGCCATCGTGAAGCAACATGGATTAATGACATGATACGACTTCATTGTGAAGCTCACTACTAGGGAAAAGCTTACCCGTGACGCACCATTTTGCTTATCCGTGACGCACCTGGGCGCGTCACGGCTATCACGCCGCGCCTATGGGTTTAGCCGTGACGCACCTAGCAGGTGCGCCGCGCCTATTTATACCCGTGACGCACGGGCACGGTGCGCCGCAGCTATTGCGAGGCGCGTCACGCCTAACTCCGTAGGTGCGCCACGGCTAGTAATTTAGGTGCGTCACGGCTATTCTATGCTGGATTTTTTTTAAAAAGGCAGTACCGTATTTATACAGGTATATACAGCTCAAATACAGAAGAATGTCAGTACACAAAATACAGAAGAATATCAGTAGCTCAAATACAGGTATGCAATTGATAGAATAAATTTTCATAGCAGAAATATTACATAGTCTCGAAAACAAACATATATACTACTAATAAATCCAGGAGTTAGTCTCGAAAACAAGCATATTACATATTCTCGATCATCACCACATAATCTATCTAGCGGGCGCGGATGTAGTCGATGACCATCATCATGTCCAAGTTGGCGATGTCACTATTCCGCATGGTGATCAGAATAGCTCGGCCAACCTCCATACCACCTCTTGCGGAATGAAACTGCCTCCATGCTTGAGAGTGAGGATGACCCGACCATCAGCGTTATCCCTGGTAATCGGAACTGCGGTGACAGGTCCTGATTCTCCACGGCGTACTCCAATGGTATCTTTATGCTCCATGCCAGCACTATCCACTACCGCCATCGGTATTTTCTACAACACACAATTCCAAGAAAAAATAAAAGCACAATGTCAAATACCGGATAATAAAGTGTTAAGAACATAAGCAACTATACGAATGAGAAAGTGTTAAGAAACATACCATGACATGTCCATTGGAGATGTTAGTGTTAGTGATGCGATGCACGAAAGGGGACCCGATGTAGCTATCTATCTGGGCAAGTTTCTGAAGGACACGGTCCTTCTCAAACTCGCTAAGGTTCGCTCTTTGAGCAACCACCACATGTTTCCATGGGTCCTCCTCGTCCATATCATCCTCAGTGTCCATATCCTCGGTGTTCTCAGTTTCCTCCTCACTCCCGCCATCCTCGCTCGCAATCCTGCCCATATACACAATTTTGATGCGAGGTTGCGGTCCTTCCATAGAGAAGTGAATGTAATCACCTCCGCTTAAATTGTACGTGGCGATGATAGCCTGCAATTGTGGCCCGCAGAAGTAGGTCTTCGTTCTTTCTTTTTTCACTCGAAGAATGTAGGTGGTCCCGTGAACATTGAAATCCACGTTACTGCCAACTAACTCGTTGAATTCTTCGCGAATATTGCATGGTAGAATCTAAAAAAGAAATATAAAGAATATTTTGTTAATAAACACAAGTCTCAAGCTAGATAGTAAAACTAAAGAACAAGTTAACATAAAAAGAATTGTTAATTACCAACGAATCAACGTCACCGTCGTGGAGTTGAAGCATAAAAGAAGCCCCAGTGAATCGTCCTTCGGCACATCGGGACCGACATACTTCGCAAGCCATGTTCTATTAAATTAAGAAATGACACATAGAGGTTAGAGGAGCATAGCTATCACAAAACAAAGACCACATAGTTTCTGATCTGAATGAATGTGGAAGAGGTCCCTGCTTTGTTTCTGATCTGAATGAATGAATGACCACATAGTGTAGCACTTGTTCTTGTTGCCTTTTTTCAGTTCAAACCGAGTGTAAATGTTTCAGATGCAAAAACAAGGCAAACTGATGTTATATTTTGCTACATATTAGATGTTACTATGCAAAGATGACATGTTTAAGATGCCAGATGTTATTTTCCAGTACATTTGGTACTTGGGCATGTTTAAGATGTTCCAGAAATGGGGCATGGCCACTTGTGCTGTTGTACATTGCATCAAGTTCCAAGTTCCGAGAACCCGTATAGACTCAACAGTAAATGAAACATGCATGTATCAGGAACAGACTAATCCCCTATTGAACTAATGATACATCAGTAGCCCAATATATTTACAGAAATTTCTCTCCGACAAGAACACAATTGTTT
This sequence comes from Alopecurus myosuroides, assembly GCA_028641055.1. Lineage (NCBI taxonomy): Eukaryota > Viridiplantae > Streptophyta > Magnoliopsida > Poales > Poaceae > Alopecurus > Alopecurus myosuroides. Next base: position 132,494,416 of record CM054057.1, on the reverse strand, counting down.
CACCATTCTTTTGCCACCTAAGTTTGAAGATAAGGAGCAGAAAAAGAGCACAGGAGGCCAGCAACTGAAGTGTTTTCTATTCTTACAATCCTTAACAACAAACTCCAACACGCAGGCCAGAACATATCTCGATGGAAAAGATATTGACATTATGGGGATACAGAGTATAATTAGCATCTCCATAATATAAAATTTCAGCACCGGTCAATATATTTTCCTAAATAACTAGCTAGAGTACTGCTATTTGCTAAAGTTTCATCACATTTCACAAGAAACCACTTTTCTGTTGGTTGACAGCTCTATTATGCTACAGAAACCACAATGGCAAGCAATTTTTGCTTTGCTTCTGTGGTAGTTCATCCTGACATATGATCCATTTCAATATTTGGTCATACAGAACATGTATAGCAATCAATATACCATTATCGTTGAAGCATTGCAAAATTAATAATTTAATATACTAGCAGCTTCACTAGTTTCTTAACTAAAGCATGTTAATATAGCAGCAACAGGTTTATTCACCTTAATGGAAATATTATGCTGCATAAAAACACAAGAAGTGCAATAACACAATGAATGTTTCTGTAAAGCAGAACAGGAGCAGAAAATAAGCTTTTGTGAGGCACGATAGGATCAATCATGTGTCCCTTGAGCTCGACATGGTACAGGACGATCTCCTCATCAAGCTGACAGTAACTAACAATGCTATGCAGATTGACTAGAGACTAAACAGGTGTTTCCCTGATTTGACCATGCCACTTTATGCATTGGATAAACCATACAGAGCATCAAGTTCATGAACATATAGCATAAAATTAAGAATGCACACACAGGGCAGGATGCTCACGAGAGCAACAAATCTGTCAGAGAAAGAAAACACCTACAGCCTACCAGGCTGCATAATCTGAACAACCTAAACAGCAACAATTTGAAACATCAAACTAGGGTTCGATCTCTGGCTCTCCTCCTAACCCAGCACTACCTGAACAACGAAGAACAACGAGATGGCCTAGGGTTCGATCTCCAAGAGATGGCCTAGCTAGGGTTCGATCTGTTTCAGAAACAAGAACAAGAAAATGATAGGAGGGATGGAGGAGGGGCTTACCTGGGGCTCGGTGTGGTCGTTCACGTTGGGGAAGTAGGGGAAGAAGATGGCAGCCTTGGCACTCCTGCAGGTGGACGGCGTCGAGGACGAACCCGGCGGATGGCAACGCGACTCCTCCTCGTCCTGGATGGTGGCCCGACTCCTCCTCCTTGTCCTTGATGGCGGCGTGACTCCCCCTCCTATTGGGACTCCTCCTCCTCCTGGTCGTGCTCCGTAGTTGGCAGCGGGCGGTGGGCGGCGATGGAGGTGGGCGGTGGGGCGGTGGGCGGTGGGCAGTGGCTAGAGGGGCAGCGGCGCGGCGCGGTTCAATCGGATCGAGATTGGAAGAACTAGATGAGATGGGGAAGAAGAGGGGAACGGCTGCCTCTCGTGCTTATACAAGGGGATAACCGTGACGCACCGCAGAGAGGTGCGCCGCGCCTATCTCACATAGCCGTGACGCACCAACGGCTCGGTGCGTCGCGGGTATGCCTCGGAGGCTCGCCACCCCGACCCCACACATAGGCGCGACGAGCCATCTGTTTGGTGCGCCGCGGGTAAGGCTATAGCCGCGACGCACCAAACCGCTGTGCGCCACGGCTATTAGGCGTGACGCACCGTATTGCAGGTGCGTCACGGGTATCATCACTCCTATAGCTGTTTTCCTAGTAGTGGCTAGAGTTGTATCTACGACATGATACACAAACATCAGCACATATCTAGCCAAATCTAGGCAGAGATCTAAGCTACAAGGGCCTAGGGTTCATGTGTGCTACTGGCATTGTGGAGGTGTTGGCAGCAGATCTGCGGGCAGACACAAGGATCAAGAAGATCGTCGTCTCTCGTCCTCGACCACCGCCAACCGGAGTGGAAGATGTCGTCGCTTACCCGACCGTCGTTGAGGATGATTCGCTCCCTACGCAGAGCACGAAGAGGCGGGAAATGATGGCTGGTGTTGGGGAGGCGAGTGGAGAGGGGTGAAATAGAGGAGCAAAAAAAATGGAGTGTTGAGTGAAATTTCTCGTGCTACTCCCGTGCGCGCGCGGAGCGGCGCCATCACCCGAGCTTGCATGCCCTCGGCTCCGTGGCTCCGTGCGCGGAGACGTCCAAATCGGCGGTCCCTCTCGGGCCTGGCCTAGAGTACTTTAAGGTTCGTGCAGATGCACGCACGAGAAACGGTGAAGGAAACCAAACGGCCAAATTTTCAGTCCAGCGGGCCTGGCTGAGAGATTGTGGCCATCCAAACACGCACTAACGAGTTGGAAAATTCGGAACAGTGCGTATGTTTTGTGGCTGGTTGATACGTCGTAAACGTATTCTTAATTTCTGATGTTCCATGTTGTTTTCATGTTATTTCCCACATGTTTACTTTACACTTTAAGTATTTTTTATCAATTTTCCGGACTAACCTATTGACAAGATGCCACAGAGCCAATTCCTAGTTTTCTGCTATTTTTAGTTTTAGAAAAGTTGTTCTAGAAATATTCGCGGAATTGGAAAATTTGAAGTCCGGAAGTCTTAGAAATCCCGGAGATTCCACGGAGTCCTGAAGAGACCCGGAGGGGGGACTCAGGGGGCCCACACCATAGGGCGGCGCGCCCCCCTTGGCCGCATAGAGAGGTTGTGTGTGGCCCCCAGGCCTCCACCGCCTCTGCCCTTTCTCCTATTTACTTACCCCGAGGCAAAAACCCTAAAGATATATCACTTTTACCCAAGAAACATCTGAGGCCACCGTCATCGTCATTCCGAGATCGGGAGGGTTCTGGAGCTCTCCCCGGCACCCTGCCGGGAGGGGAATTCATCAACAGAGAGTTCTACACCACCATGTCCTCCTCCGAAGTGATGTGTGAGTAGTTCATCACTGCACTACGGGTCCATAACAGTAGCTAGATGATTGTTCTCTCCACTTTGTACCTCATGTTTAGATCTTGTGAGCTGCCTAACATGATCAAGATCATCTTTATGTAATGCAACATGTTGTGTCTGCTGGGATCCGATGAATGTTGAATGCTATGTCTTTTGATTATCAATCTATCATGTTATCTTCACGCATATGTTATTTATGATCTTGCTTGCTCTTTGTTGTTAGTAGATGCTCTGGCCAAGTAGATGCTAGTAACTCCAAGAGGTAGTATTTATGCTCGATAGTGGGTTCATGTCTCCTTGGCATCTGTGCTCGAGTAACAGAAACGTGACAAATGAAGGATGTGTTGTTGCCATTAGGGAGAAAACAACAATACTTTTTATAAGGATGATGTTATTGTTTACATTACACACTTTGCTTACTGCAATTATCTGTTGGTTGCAACTTAATACCCAACGTTGTTCGGATGATATTCGGAGGGTGGATTATTAGTCATAGATGCAGTTGGATAACAGTCTATGTATCTTGTTGCAATTCTCGCATGAATCACATAGTAATCTTTATGTCTTACATATGCACTACGGTGCAGACTTCATTTCTGTGAATTGCCCAGCTGTAATTTGTTCACCACACATGTAATTTATCTTTCACGGAGTGACACCAGTAGTGAACTATGGACCCCGGTCCTTTTTCCTCATTCTGAAAATCACCTACTGCTTTCATACTGCTCTCATACTGCTGCTACTTTTTTCATACTGTTTTCCACACCATATGTTTAACATCTTTGTGTTCAGCAAAACCGCTGAGATTGACAACCTCACTGCTTCATTGGAGCAAAGTGATTTTATTGTGTTGTGTAGGTTCCACGTTGCTTCTGAACCGGTAGTGCGTCATGCCATCTCAGCTTCTTCAACCTTCTGAAGTTTCTCCTTCCTCCTACTGGTCAATTAAATCTTGGTTTCTTTTTGAGGGAAAACTGCTGGTCATACCTTCCTCTTGGGGTTTCCCAACAAGTGCAAGACCTACACCATCACAGGTGCGCGACAAAGTGGTATCGTGTGATGACACAAGACTCTTCCTGCATAGACTATAGGCGGCACCACGTAAGATAAGAGCATCTCCAGTCGGTCACCGTTTCTCGGCGGAAAATAGCGCCCCTTGGGGCTACCAGCCGCTAATTTTTCCATGAGGGGCTACGTCTCCCAGCCGCGTACCCAGGCGCTCGCCCCCAGCTGTTTCGTTTTTGCCCAAAGTTGGCATAGATTCCTCGGCTTTTGCCCAAATTCAGCATAATTTCAACATATGGCTGGGATACATTCGCCGTTCCATGATATTTAATTAAATTCGGCATGATTTCGGCACAGATTTGAAAGAACATATTTTTATCACAAAATTGGTCATCAAATCGACGAGAATGAAATACTTCAACATAATTTAACAAGTTTTGAGAAAAAACACGTCAAACTAGGCATTGTATTGAGTCTCCACAGATGATCCACGAGATCATGCTGCAGCTCTTGGTGCACCTGGGGTGTCGGATCTCCTGTCGCATAGCGAGGAATGCAGTCCGTGCTGCCAGCACGTGATGATCAACAGCTGCAAGAGGTCCATGTCCGAAACATGGTTTAGTGTCAATCACTGGATCATCACGCTCGTTCTCGATGACCATGTTGTGCAAGATCACACAGCATGTCATCACCTCCCACATCAGATCTTTGGACCAAGTCAGAGCAGGGTACCAGACAACAGCAAACCGAGCTTGAAGCACACCAAATGCCGCTCGACATCCTTCCTGCAAGCCTCTTAGCACTGAGCAAACCAAGACTGCTTGCCTCCTGGTACAAGGTTGGAGTTAGTCTTCACAAATGTTGACCATCTTGGATAGATACCATCTCCTAGGTAGTATCCCTTGTTGTACTGGTGTCCATTGACGTGAAAATTCACCGGATGGGCATGGCCTTAAACAAGCTTGCCGAAGACATTGGAGCATTGCAGGACGTTGATGTCATTGTGAGTTCCTAGCGTGCCAAAGAAGGCGTTCCAAATCCATAGATCCTTTGTAGCCACTGCCTGAAGTACCACACGGCAAGCTCCTTTCGCGCCCTTGGACATCCCCTACCCAACAAAACAGGCAGTTCTTACATCCCAATGCATACAATCGATGCTTGCAAGCATCCCCTGAAATCATCTTGCTTCATCTATGCTAGCATCCGAGCAGCGTCGTCAGCATTGGTCGATCTCAAATACTTTGGTCCAAACCATGCCTCCACCGCTTTGGAGAATCTCTTCAAACAATTAAAGGAGGTGGACTCGGCCATGTGCATATAGTCATCTTGGGTATCGCCGGTAGCGCCGTATGCAAGCATCCTCATAGCCATCGTGTGCTTCTAGATATGGGTGAATCCAATTACGCCGGTGCAATCGTTCTTTCAAATGTTGAACTCCCGGATGGCATGCACAATGGTGTCGAAGAGCTTCCGGCTCATCGACGGAGTAGTCTGCATAGAGAATGCAGTTTCCCTCTACCCGCTGCCTTGACTTGCTCTTCCAGTGATCCATCTCGTTGGGGCTGCGTATTCTGCGTGAATAGGGCGGCCAGAGCGGCGAGGACCATGGGGTGCTCTTCGTCGGAGACGGCTTCCTCGTCTTACTCGTTCATCAGAGCAGCGGACAGGTCCTCATTGTCAAAGTCCATTGCCAAACACGCAAAATGTTGAACACCTCACAGGCGTGGTGGAGTGTGGGCTGCATGTAGCCTAGCCGGGAAGCGGCAATCTCGTCCAAGGGGGGAGGAGGTTGGCGTGCCTACGACGGGTAGTTGCGGCGGCGGAATGGATGTCTAGCGGCGGTGCGGCAGTTGGGGGTGGAGGGGTGTCCCGACATTGGCATGGGAGAGAGAGGGAATGGGCGTTATGCGGTGCAGGAGGGGAAATTGGGCGTGGAAAAATCGCCAGTGAACTGACTATGCTGGCCCACAAACGCGTTTTTGTTTCCGCCGCGGCCCCCGGCTGCCTCCCGGTGCGCTGGGTTCGGCCTGGATTCACTTGGCGGCAATTTGGCCCAAAACGGTGCTATTGAACATGTTGGGGCGCGCTTGGCCTCGCCGACGCAAAAAAAAGCAGTCCTGGGGGGCTCAACTCTGGATTGGTTTCACGTGTTGTCGCAGAAGAAAAGAAAAGAGAAGCACACAGCGGCGAAGCAGGTTAATTTGGCCGCACATGGCCGGGAGATCTTCCTTTCCTCCCCAATAGAACCATTCCACTTCGCGCGCAACTTTCAAAACTTGGAGCACACTCCGCACATGGGAAAACTTTGCTAGGTGGCGTGTTTTTTCCGCACGTTGGTCGTTCACAAAAGTAGGCATATAGAGTCACTTCCATTGCTCAAAAGCTAATTAGATCATCATAATCTGTGTTCCTCCCTGGTCAAAATATTTCTGAGGGAGCCGTATTTTTGCATGAGACTATTCATGAACTTCATCGGAAGAATATGGATGGTGTCCTTTTCAAAATTGACTTTGAAAATGCTTATGCTAAGGTTAATTGGTCTTTCTTGCAACAAGTATTGCGCATGAAGGGTTTTTCTCTTGAATGGCGAGAATGTTTGGCATGAGTTATTATTTGATAAATATATTAGGGATAAGCCATTACAGAAAATTGAGGCTAAACCCACCGATTCACCTTTTTGGAAAGGGGTTTTAGGTGTGAAAGAAGATTTTTTTCAAGCGGATTTATTTTACATTAGGTAATGGTATTGGTATTAGGTTTTGGGAGGATGTTTGGATGGGTTCTACTTAATTGGCAGTACAATACCCATCGTACGTGTTTTGCTATTGTGCGACAAAAAATGTGTTAGTATCGCAAGTACAAGTGGGATCTGTGGCTTCATTTGGTAGAACGACTAATGGCTGGAAATCTATCAAATAATACGGATTGTTTCTCCTGAAACCTATATCTCTCTGGTGTTTCCTTGGTCAAATCTTTATATGTTGATAAATTGAATGGCAATGCCCGATATCGTAGGAAATATCTTTGGAGGCTTAAAGCCCCTCTTAAGATTAAAAAGTTTATGTGGTTTCTTTCTAGGAAAGAACTCCTTACAAAAGATAATTTGGCCAAAGGTAAGTGGAGTGGTTGCACTAAGTGTGTTTTTTGGGGCGCACAGGAGAGTGTTGATCATCTTTTTGTGGCCTGCGATTTTGCTAGAAAAGTTTGGCGTTTGATTCATTTCACTTTTAGCATTGCTGCCTCGTCTAGTGTGAACATTTTGTTTGGCAATTGGCTTGCAGGAATCGACAAGCATACTAAAGTTGTCATATGCATAGGTCTATGTGCTTTCTTATGGGCAATTTGGAATTGTCAAAATAATGTGATTTTTAACAATGGGAGTGTGGATAACTTTTGGACTCAGGATGTGCTCGGTTAATGGCGGTCGTACTGGTTATCTTCAAACATGGTGCCTGGTTGCTCACTGGAAGACTGGAGAATGCTTAGTCCATCTTTGATTTTTGTTTTCCGTTGGCTTATTCATGTGTCAACTCTTGCTGATCGAGGAATTATAATAATTAGTCTTTACAATATATTTGATACTTCCTATATTTACTAATTGGAGACTCTCTAGAAGCCACCACGTTAATCCTAGAAAACCATCAAAAAATAACCTCACGATCTAAATCATGCGGTCACAATGAAATATAGATCGGAAGTCGTATTATTGTTGGACTCTTGCTAGATATCGATAGTACATGTTGTAGGCCAACCCATACGGTCATGATGAAATATCCAATTGGGAGTTGTGTAACTGTTGGATTCTTACTATTAGAATAGATATGAACCCTATATGTTGAGGGCCCAGCTAGGATATTAAGCACATATAAGTACGTACTATAACCGGGTTTCCCTATGTACCGCTCTTTGCCAGCGGTCACTAGTAGAAAAAGAGGCTTCCATACGCCCCCTTTAGTCCCCAAAATGTCCGAACCGCGACTGATGGGGTCTATAGTCGCGGTACGGGAGGCGACCCGCGACTAAAGGTCTTTAGTCGCGGTTCGGGAGGCAACCCGCGACTAAAGATCCGCTTTTAGTCCCGGTTGGATGGACGGGGCTTTAGTCCCGGTTGGCCTGGCCAACCGCGACTAAAGGTCCGCCTTTAGTCCCGGTTGGCCAGGCCAACCGCGACTAAAGGTTTTTCCGTGAAAATGGTAAAACCGCATTAACTATTACTATTACTTTTGCATACGATATCGGAAAAAAACGTATAATATATCAAAATCATCATGGGAAAAGTTACATCCGAATTCAAAAAAATTAGGTTTTGGGTTCGGCAAAAAAATAAATATTTAGAAAATTAAAAAATTAATTTTTTTATAAATAATACAAATTAAAAAGTTAATGTTTATTTATTTATTCAAAATTATTATTACTTCATTACTTTTGTTTATTAAAAGATTTATTTGAAATTCAAACAATAAAGAAATGTGGCATCGACCAACATGTTAATAGAATTGATATGATACTAGTATCACATACATGCGTGCGAAACACTTGGATGCGGGACGGGATGGAACTCGGAAGTTAAGCGTGCTAGTGCTAGAGTAGTGGGAGGATGGGTGACCGAGCGGAAAGTTCGACCACGAGTAAGTAATTTGACTAGAGATTAAAGATAATTGTAGTTAGACACTAAATTATGCAAATAATAAAAATTCTGAAAATAAGGAGTGAAAAATAATTAGAAACCCAAATGAATTTTAAAAATAACAAAATAGCCTTTAGTCCCGGTTCGTGTTACAAACCGGGACTAAAGATCCTTTGTCCCTGGCGCACGCCAGCCGCCCACGTGGTCGGGCATTTAATCCCCGTTCGTAAGCAACCGGGACTAAATGGGGGGCAACGGCGCGCGACAGCAGCTCTCGATTCGCTGCCTTCCACCGGGTTGGAATAGGGAGACCCAGCGGTCGTGCTATTGCAGTGCGTTGATCGATGGGTACATACATTTACAGCTAGCTTAGCTTTCTACATGACTACAACAATCGGTACAAACTTTGTTGTTCACGTACAGGTAGTTTGAAACATGACTAGCTAAATACCTGTAACGGGATAATGTAAGATATTTGTATTTTTTTTTATTTCCAGTTTCTATTGTTACAAAAAATTCATATAACTTAAATTTAATACTCCCTCCGTATCACAATATAAGATGTTTTAGCATTTTCTAGACAAAACGTATATAGACATGTTTTAGTGTATAGATTCATATGCATCTTACACTAAAACATGTCTAGATTCGTTTTGTCTAGGAAATGCTAAAACATCTTACATTTTGATACGGAGGGAGTATATTTTAAATGGTGAACAAATTTTTAGTTTGAACGATTTCAGAAAATGAACAAAAATTACGTATGAACAATTCACAAATTTGAACAAAATTTAATCTGAACATTTTTTCATTTGAACAAATTTTAGATTTGAACAAATTTTAAATTTGAACAAAACTTAATTATTTTAAAAGAATCATATGAAATTTTTTCGAATTGAAAAAAGTATAAATCTGAACATTTTCAATTTTGAACAAAAAATAAAACAAAGAAAAGAATAAACAAAAAAGAAAAAGAAACAAAAAGAAAATGCAAATATGAAAAAAGAGACGATAAAAGTATTTAAAAGATTATACTGGACACAAACCCGCTGTGCCGTAGTGGCTTCGCCCACGTCGAACCGAATCCAAGGTCCCAGGTTTGAAACGTGCTTTCCTCACATCTTATTTTCGCACACTATTTTCCTTAGTGGGCCGGCCCGTCAAAAAAGCTTACGTGGGCGAGCCCTATTAGGTAGTGCTATAGGCCCTATATAGGGTTTCCGCTATAACCAATCGGGAGTCGTAATATTGCTGAAATTTTAGTAATATGGTGGGCCTACCCATAGGTCATGATAAAACAAGACGCACGCTAGGCGTAGGTCGCCCTAGACCGCCCAGTTTTAGGTCCCCTTGCGAGCCGTCCGATCTTCATCCGATGGCTCAAAACAGAACAAACCTAGTTTTACACTTTAGCCCCCCTGCTTTTCGCATATAGAACCCGCAGTCCATAGCGGCCCACTTAAAACGAAAAGGTATATTGTGTTGCCCCCGGTCATCTCGATAATTACAGCAAATCTGCCATTGCAACAATTTCACTTGCGTCGCAACAAAAAATATCGCTCCGTGTAAAAAAAAAGTATTGCAACAAAAAATTCCAAAACTTTTTCGGAAAATAAGTAATGTTACAAATAATAGTTAACCAATATGTTATTGCGTTGCAACAAAAAAGTTACAACAATGCAACAAAAATCACAACCTATTACAACAAAAAATTATTTGCACCAAATATAAAAGTTGGTAAGCAACAAAATAATGTGTCACTGTTTCGGTTGCAACAAAAATCATCACCTATTTCAACAAAAATGTAAATCGATAGCAACAAAAAAATTACGTATTTACAACATGTGAATGAGCGCATAAACATATCATTCCAAAATGAGTTCTAATAAACATATAAACATTTTCTAGAAATCATCCAGAAAAAAACATTGCAACATCTCGTTTGTAGTTTCTCAACAAAATACGTGCGAAATTGTAACAAATTTTTAGAACGTACGCAACATTGATCGGAATGGCGAAGAACACTTGATGTTATGCTGCACATACCAATTATATTGGGCTGCCAATATATACACTGAGGTGAAAACTGGACAAAAAAAATTAAAACTATGCTAATTAGGCATGTATAGCCGGCCCAAGTGGGGTCAGCGCTCGCTGCGCTAGCGAAGCTCGCTAGGAGACCTACGATAGGGCACTGGTAGAAAATAGACCTACAGTCCCGGTTCGCCAGGCCCATTAATCCCGGCCGCGCAACCGGGACTAAATAGGCGCGACTAAAGCCCCCCCTTTATTCGCGCCTCTTACGAACCGCGGCTAAAGGCCCGGCCACGTGGGCGGGTGGCGTGAGCCGGGGGGCGGAGGACCTTTAGTCCCAGTTGGCCACACGAACCGGGACTAAACTTTATTTCGTAATTTCTTTAATTCATTTGGGTTTCTAATTATTTTTCACTCCAATTTTTCACTCCCTTTTTTTTCAGAATTTGTATTATTTGCTTAGCGTTTAACTATAATTCTCTCTAGTCAAATTACTTACTCGTGGTCAAACTTCCCGCTCGGTCACCCATCCTCCCACTATTCTAGCACTAGCACGCTTAACTTCTGAGTTCCATTCCGTCCCGCATCCAAGTGTTTCGCACGCATGTATGTGATAGTAGTATCATATCAATCCTATTAACATGTTGGTCGATGCCACATTTCTTTATTGTTTGAATTTCAAATAAATCTTGTAATAAACAAAAGTAATGATGTAATTAATAATTTTGAATAAATAAATAAACATTAACTTTTAATTTGTATTATTTCTAAAAATACTATTAATATATCAAAATATTCACAAGAATAAAACTAATTCATTTTTAAATCTTAAAAATACAAATAATATATCAAAAAATTAAGAAAAATAAAACTAATTCATTTTAAAATCTTAAAAATACAAATAATATATCAAAAAATTAAGAAAAATAAAACTAATTCATTTTAAAATCTTAAAATACAAATAATATATCAAAAAATTAAGAAAAATAATACTAATTCATTTTAAAATCTTAAAAAGACCAGTAGGCTCTTCTATTATTTTTAGAATGAGTTCAAAAATGTATTTTGAAGTAAATACAACTGGATGAGTTTGATATTGACTAGATATATGTTTTCCTCGCTTAGATTAATTTTTGGACCTGTAGATTTATTTTTGGTGAACAGATATAGATACAGTAGTTTTTGGTGAACAGATATATAGAAACGGTAGTTTTTCTGTTTTGTTTTCTTAATGTGTTTTTGTTTGTTTTCTTGATGTGTTTTTGTTTGTTTGTTTTGAAATGTGTGTTTGACATAATATAGAAATAGTATAGCTAGGAATTAATATAGAAATAATATCCATTACATAATAATATATCCATTACATACTAATATATCCATTACATGCATATATCGAACACAAGATGCGGTACACAAACAACATCTACTCGAGCTCCGTCGAGTAGATGCGGAACAACTCGTAGGCAACGTATGCATCTATGGCTGCATAGTTGACGTTGGTCCGGTCCAGTGGGGTCTTCTCCCAATACCTGTGATTCTTGGAGGGGAAACGAGACTTCATGGTTTCGTAGTCGTCGTGGATGAAGGCAGTTGCCATCGGAGCCATCCCGGTCTTGAAGATCAATGTAGTGCTCTTCAGGTATCACAATACCCAAGCGCATCAACTTCTGACGGTCTTGAGTGATGTCATCGCTGCAGAAGTCATACCCCTTGTTGACAAGAAAATCAACAAGTGTCGGAGAATGCTTTGAACTACTGCAACAAAAAAAATAGAACACGTGTTAGATATGTTGCAACATGTATTCTTCAGATGCAACAAACAAATCAAAAATGCAAGATTGTACGTGTGCGTTACCTTGACCATTGGACGACCAAAACGATCTTCTTGATCGCAATCTGGATGACGGCAACATCCCGTTGATCCGCCGTATACTCTAGATCAAGCCCGAAGAACCTATGGTGTTCATCGGCTTCTTCATAGAGATCGCTCAAATGCTCAAAAAGACCGGGGAGCCTCTCGCAATTATTGGTGTAGGCCACGTCAAGAATTTTGCCGCATGTTGTGGCCACACGGAGAGTCTTCCAAACTTCATCCATGGGTGCTTGGTGGAGGAAGATCGAAGAGAGGAAGAGAAGAGAAGAGAGAAGAAGAAACAGAGACTCGGGTGCGCACTATAGCAATGGCGCCCTTCTGCCTCGCTCGCGAAATAAAACCGCCGCAGCGGGAGGCGAACAGTTTGTATCTTTAGTCCCGGGTGGCCAGGCCAACCGGGACTAAAGACAGGGAGGCCAGCAGACTGGATTATTAGTCCCGGGTGGCCAGGCCAACCAGAACTAATGCCCTCCACGCGCCTCAACGCGCTTTCCAACCCGCGACGCATGACCTTCAGTCGCGGCTCTCCTCCCGAACCGGGACGAGAACCCCTTTAGTCACGGTGCGCGAAGTTTGTGGACTGATGGGGGCGTATGGAAGGCCTTTTTCTACCAGTGGGGCGCTGTAGGTCGCCCTAGCCAAAACATTTTCCATAAAACAACCGGTCAGGAGTTGTATAATTGTTGGACGTACCTGTTGTGGGCCTATCCAGGATATTAAACTGACATAAGTAGGTACGTATTTAGGAAACTAGAATAGATACAAGATTAAAAAAAAGATAGAAGGCGATCACATGCGATGGTGCCGGCCGCCGTACACTTTTGTGCTAGACTAGCATGCATAGTACATTATAATTGCTCAAAATTATTGACGATAGTGCCGATTGTATATGGCTAAGCAATGCTTAGGGAATCTCCAGTCGCCCCCCCCCCCCCCACCCCGGCGGCCTTTTAGCGTCGAAAGCGGCGAATAGCTCTGTTTTCGCACCAGTAGGCCCCCAGAAGCCCAAATAAAGCCGAAACGGCGCTAATTCGTGCCGCGACACCCAGGCGAAACCCAACCCGCTGGGTTTGGCTTGGGGGGCGAAAAGTCGCGTGCCGCAGCCCACGCGGGCCAGCACTATCAGTGACGCGTGGGAAAACCGCGGGAACAGAAACCCCCGCCCGTAATCTTCTTCTCGGCGCCCACGCCGGTCAAAGGCTGCCGGAGTAATGGTCACTACTAGAGAAAAGCCTATAGGAGAAAATGAGGGCTCGAGGCACATATTGGCAAAATGCGCCTCCTATATATTATGCGAGGCGCATTTTCAAGATGTGCCTCCTATAATGCATATATAGGAGGCGCATTCCAAACATATGCGCCTCGAATACTTCATGTAGGGACCACAGCCTCCTGTACCCTGGTTATGCGAGGCGCATCTGTCAATATGCGCCTCCAATAATGTAATTATAGGAGGCGCACTTCTATAATATGCGCCTCCTATATTTTGTGTGGGCCCGGGTGGCTTCTGAGTCAGCGAAGTCGAGATGCGCCTCCTATAGTTGGAGTATATAGGAGGCGCATTCCACAAATATGCGCCTCGCATAACATATAGGAGGCGCATCTTCAAAATGCGCCTCGCATAATATATAGGAGGCACATCTTCAAAATGCGCCTCGCATAATGTATAGGAGGCGCATCTTAGAAATGCGCCTCGCATAACATATAGGAGGCGCATCTTCTAAATGCGCCTCGCATGGACCCAGTTACCCAACCCGCGTGCTCGTCCCGTCCACTTCCCACGCATCCTCCCTCTCCAATCTCCATCCACTCCTCACTCTATCTCCCTCTCCCCGATCCGCCTCCGCCTCCGCCGCCGCCCCGTCCCCCTCCCCCCCCAGCGGGAGACGGAAAATTCCCTAGCCGAATAATTCCTCTCTCGCTGCCGCCTCCCTCCATCCCCTTCCGTCTCCTCCGCCCGCGAGGGATGTTCGGCGAACGAGCCAGCCAAGGGCCGGCGGAGCTCCAGGCCTGCTCCTGCCCGCCGGCGGGGAACACCAAGGCGGGAGGCCGCAGGAATGGCGACGGGGATCCACCCACAACCGGTGGTTGGTGAGCCTGCCAGAACTGCCGCCGTCTCCGTCCCCCACGGCGACGGCCAAGCACCAGCCGCTCGCAGATCCGTGCGCCACGACACGGACGCTCATGGCTGGGTGAGGGGCGTCCACCTAGTGCAGGCTCCTCCTCCTCGCCTCCAAAGCCAACCGCCCTTCGGTAGCTCATGCAACATCCCAAACAAAAGGTCAATTTTTTCTCCCTTGCAGCTCTGGCGCGAATCGATTGCTATCCAACCTCCCCATGTTTCCCTACTACTTGTACTATTCACTGGAATAATCTCCCTGCCATCTCGATCTGGCACCACCGGCAGGAAGGAGGTTGGGGACGAGTTCGACCAAGCTGCTGCAGAGGAACGTGTCCCTGTACCGCAAGATCGTGCCGCTCGTCGCGGAGCACTCCCCCGAGGCGCTGCTGCTCGTGGTTTCCAACCCCGTCGACGTGCTCACCTACGTCGCCTGGAAGCTCTCCGGGTTCCCGGCGAACCGCATGATTGGGTCCGGGACCAACCTCGATTCCTCCCGGTTCAGGTTCCTCGTCGCCGAGCACCTCGACGTCAACGCGCAGGACGTCCAGGTAACTTACTGAGTCCATCCGTTCCCCCATGAATCCATTACTTGTTCTCCTCGCCTAGACGGGCTTCCTGTGCAGCCTCATTGTAGAAGCAAGTTGTAATTGCAGTGACTTTTAATCTTAAACTCCTGTTCAAGAAATTGGAGCTGCTGATGTATTCGAACATATAACCTTTTAGAATTGTGTTGCGAGGCATTAATTGGAGACATTGTGCGATCATCCTATAAGCATAGACGTAGAGAGACATATAAGCTATAACTATTTGTACTTGGGTTTGCTACTTTGCTTACCTTCCTTTGGCCTGTATAAGATTTTTAGCATATTACCTCCAGAAAACATTTACAGAAAATTGTCATGCGTTGGAGTTCCATTTGTACTTCTGGGATTAGGAAACCATGGTAAAAAAGTAGAGCAAAATCTCTGCTGATGGCATCTAACCCGAAATTTCTAAATTCTATTTCTAGAAGGCAAGCCCTATTTATCATACAGCTTAGTAGATCTTAACTTAGCAGTTCTTTAGCATGAGAATTTTGGGGTAAGCAATGGGAAATCAGTAAATGAAATGTGTTTTCACAGCAGATGATAAGTAACATATTATTTCAGTGTGAATTTTTTTTCACAGGACTAGGACTGTCAACTTTCTATGAACTTAGTTCAGCAGGTCATGTAATATGGGAAAAGGGGATTAAAATAGAGTCAAAATCCCTTGCTTCTGCATTCATTCTTATCTTCATTATGAGTTCGCGCAGCTTCTTTTGACCGTTATATCCTACTCACAATGGTGCCATTTTGTTTGGCAGCAGAACTGAAAACGACTGCTCCTTTTTATCTCCATCTTTTTTTGCCCTTTCATGAAGATCTGCGATGTCAATATCACGACATTTCTTCTTTCAAGAGGAACCACATCAGCAGCTGATTTCTTCTGAAATGTTAGTGCATATTGTGAAATTCCTGCCTTGATCTTGTGCCGAGGGAGTCCTGCCTGGTCTGCATTCCAAACTGTATATCTCTCCTATTCGGCGAGGCGCGCCGGATTGGGCAGTGGAGGCAATGTGCTTGGTGCCACGCGGCGGAGGCGTCGTGGAGGCATGTGCTTGTCGCCGAATGGTCTCCACGTCCGACAAGGGCGTGTCCCTGTCCCGTGCACCACCTCAGCGTCAGGATGAGTATTTTTCTTTTCAACATGCCAGATTTTAATTTGTTGGGTAGAGGGATACTTATCAAGGTGTTTGGTGGATTCATACCTGCTTTGCTCATATGATTGAATAGAATTTGTATCGTCATGAATCGTAAATTGTCACATCTGGAAAGTAGATAACAGATATAGTATCGGCTAATGCTGAATTTACAAAATGTACTGAATACACACTAGGTGATATGCATATTTCTACGGAATTATGGGATTTGGCACCCATGTGCAGGCCAACGTAGAACTAGTGTGATATGGAAGTAAACTTTAAGTACCAAAATGACCTCTAGGCAAAAATTAGTCAACAACGTTTGCATAACTCTACTTGGAAAAATGGTATGCTAGTGAAACTTGGTGTTACTTCAAGGTAAAGAAAGAAATGTTCTGTGCTATGTGCTGACATGTCCCTGTTGTTGACTGCTCGGCACATCCGGCAGGAAGTGTTACTGTCCAGTAGTAGAGCAGTTCAGGATGTCATCTTTATTGTTTTTTTTTTCCAGAAAGCGCAGAGCTTGTAATTTGTTTGGTGCGTGGATTGTAGCTACTCTGCTCAACATGAGATGGCTGGTAACTTATAAAAAAGGGACATTTGAAACTAGATTAACAGATTTACTAAATAGGACTTGGGTGTAGTGGAGAGTTGACTATAAGGATAATCCACAGTGACAGTGCTTGGCCATCCCTTTCAAATTGAGCTCCTTCAACCTGTCAAAGCATAAATCATCTACTACCACCGTTCCGTAATTTCTTAACCATTAAATGAATTATGAAATGGTGGGAGTAGTACTTACATAGATTTGGCGCCAGTGATCTCCTTCTCCATGGGTAAGCCCCTGCTCTTCCTCTCCATGCATCTCACCAAGAGAAATAACCAAAGAAAGACAACTCAAAAACAATTATTCTGTTTAGCAAATCTATGTATTTGTAATATGTTAGTTCCATCGGCCTGAAGTTGATCTCTGTTTAGAGACTTGGAGAATAAATACCTTTGAATAGCTTCATTTTTTTGCTTATGGCTGGATCTCTTTGTTGATAAATTGTAGATTGGACTTGCACTAGCTAATCTCACCAACCTTCAGGCCAATGATCTTTCTAGGAACAAACTCACTTTGCCAAGCATCTCCCCAACCTTGCCCATCTCATTTGCTTCATATTGACTTGTTAGATAGGTATTCTTCATCTCACGTGATCTTCGTTTGTTCTATATATATAGTTTTGAGAAGCCTTCTACCATCTAGCAAAGGGGTATTGTTCTTTATGCAGTCAACTTGATGTTATTCAACGAGCACAATCTGGAGCTGGAAAGACTGCTACCTTGTGTTCTGTTATCTTGCAATAGCTTGAGTGCTTGAATATGGTGTATGTTAACTAAATATGTTGAATGTTGACTTGGAGTTTGCTTGTATTGAAGAGTGTGCATGTAGGGTTCTCTATCCGCCCCACACGGAATGTTAACTTGGAGTTTGATGTGTGCGCCGGCGCTGGATTGGGCGATGGAGGCGCTGGATGTGGAGCGGTGCCCGAGCGGCGAATCTGGAGCGACGCAGTAGCAGCGGAGCAGCGTCATAACAGCGACTATGGGTTGAAGACGACGTCGTTGTCGTCCTTACGGTCCCCTTAGCGGATGTGGGTTGCTTCTCCTCCTCCTCGCGCTGGTGAGTCGAGTACTTGGAGTATTGCAGTAACTAATATCATCTTTCTTTGTGTGTGTAGGAGATGGCGAAGAAGTGCTATGTCGTGTACATCGGTCGGGTTCCAGGTGTGTACGAGGAGTGGGAAGACTGCGTGAAGCAAGTCAACACCTTCTCGGGCAACCTCTACCAAGGCTATACGAGTAGAGAGGTGGCGGAAGAGAAGTGGAGGAAGTGGAGAAAAAGTGGAGGAAGTGGCGGAAGAGAGATGGCAGAAGAGAAGTGGAGGCACGGAAGGAAGAAGTGGAGCAACTTCATCGTGATCATCATCGCCTCATTGCTATCCATCGTAGTCTATGTGCTTTACTCTCACCTAAGCTAGCTAGAGCTCGATCCCTCGTCGCAGTTGTAACGTGATTGTGAACTTGTACTCGATCCGAGACGCAAACACTTGTGTTGTGTGATGTACTTCGTATAAATGAACTTGCGTATATGTATGCCGTGATTTGATTCAAGTTGATGGTATTCATGGTGATGCTACTTTCTGGAAATTCTGGACTGTTGTACTGTATTTGTGTATCTATATACCTGTATATGTGTATTCTGGAACGCGCAGTAATTCTGCAAATTTTAAAATTCGAAAATGTTATACAAGGCGCATATTAAATGCGCCTCCTATAAGTTATAGGAGGCGCATTCCAGAATGCGCCTCCTATAACTTATAGAAGGCGCATTTAATAGTGAGCCTCCTATAACTTATAGGAGGCGCATCCTGAAATGAGCCTCCTATAACTTATACGAGGCGCATTCTGGAATGCGCCTCCTATAACTTATAGGAGGCTCATTATTAAATGCGTCTTCTATAACTTATAGGAGGCGCATACAGGAATGCGCCTTGTATACTTGAATATATAGGAGGCGCATTTCAAATGCGCCTCCTATATGCAGGTATAGGAGGCGCATTTCAAAATGCGCCTCCAATAAGCCAAAATATGCGAGGCTTGGCGTTCGAGGCTCATTCCATATGCGCCTCGAATAACAAAAAAACGAGCCTCCAATAATCTTTTCTCTAGTAGTGTGTGCGGTGCGGCGGCTCCCTCCGTTGCTCCTCCGCAGAGCTAGTGAGCCGAGGATGACGAGAGCTTCTCCTCGCGGTCCGCCTCCAGGCTCCGCGCCACCCGCCACAGCTCCTCCCACCCGGACTCCTGCAGCCCCAACGATGCCGCCGTTGCGCATCACCGTCGTCTCCAATTAAATTATCTTCCTATTATACTCCATTCTTGCTTCCTTTCGCTCCACTGAAACCCCTTTTCTACGAAAAAAGAAGCCGTTCGGTTTGGAAAATTATAGTACTATCATTTCAGAGCTTCAGATATTAGTAATCATGTTTACCGAAATGCAAGCAACTATAGTCTGAACCAAACATCTCCGTTTTACAAACCATGTGTTGAAGAAGGAAAATAAACATAAGGCTATGAATAGATGGACCACTTGAGGCTAAGGATTAGGGAGATATTTACCATAAGTATTAATGTGCCGCCAGTTAGGAATTTGGGTGCCCCTTGGCAGCGAGAACAGAGTAGCCAGCTTCGCACTGGGACCTCTGGTTATTTATGAAGAGATTCGCCTCTCAACTCCAGCACAATTAAGAGCAAACCGGATGCTAATGTGAAGTGAAGTGAATTACAAAATAATGATTTCTTTTGCTCAAATCCTCTTTTGTAAAAAAAAAACATTTCAGTGGAGCATGTTTTTCTTCTTTAAAAGTAGACGTAAAGGAGCATAGCTACTATCCATCAAACAGTCACCTCAGAGAGGTACTGAGTATTTGTTTATTTAAACTGAAAGATGGACAAATGATCAGAAAAATATCTTATTTGAACATAAATTTGACAGATACCGAAAACTGAATTAAGCGAATCACCGTGAAACGTCTCCATGTACCTCGTAACCCATCAGGAGGGCGACATCCGACCGTGTTCGCCAGGCCTCCACCTCATTCGTCCCACTGTCTGCCTCCGCCACTCTGCCCTGAAAGCCACATGCACTCAAGAATTCATCACAAAAAATTTAGTTGCGACTTTAGCATCTAAAAACATGGCATTGATTTATCTTTACGAAATTTATTAGTTGCGAGGTGAAATTCAATATTCAATTAATTATACTATTTTGTTGAGTAATGGACAAATTGGGTTTTAAAGTAAGTAGAAATTCACTACCAAAGAGTCTGATCACTGTATTACTTTTATGATATGCTGCAATTGATCTACTTTGATTTTTCATGTTCAGTATATAATTTAAATGTAATTAGATTAGTGTCATCATCCTCACTTGGTTAAAAAGCTCTTCAGTTTTCATCAGTACCCTTGAAGATCGATAATTATCTTTTACTGATGTTTTGGAATTAAATATTACATGAGCATTCCGAGAACTAGCAAGATTGTGATTATTTGTGAGGTGTTTATTCACTGCAGCCTAAAACTGTGATTGCATACAAACAAGTGAAGCTGGAAGATGTTAAATTTGCTGATGAAATACGGCAAAATAATTCTCTAAGCTGGGACTAGATGACCTTCGAGTCCATCCGCACCGCCGTCGCCAAGTGGTGGGCGTCCATCTTCCACCACCATGTAGATGATATGCTCTGTTTCACCTTCTTGCTCGCTGCTGCATGAGACCCATGCTATAGTCTGATTGTTGTGCTGAGTTAGTTGTCTTAACACAAAGTGTTATCTTGTAATCTCTTGGCTCTTCATTGAAGCTCATACCATTAGGAATTTAATTCCTGGACGGTTAATGGACACATCAAAAGTTCGGTCATATTTATGTCAAGGGCATGGTTTACGTGGCTATACATTGAAGGGCACGACTGCGTGTAAGAATTTCTTATTTACTCCTTTGACCAAATGATGGAAAGCGTGTGAGAAAATTTTGCAACCATTTTATTGAATCATTCAGAATATAATATGATTAGGCGAATTAGACGACTTACCAATGTATATGTGCAACAAATTTGGACAATTAGGTATTGTTTTTTTACACATTTATACCTAAAAGAATATGAAGAGATAAATACGATACATGCATGGATAGGACAAAATCTTAAGCACCCGTAGCAGCGCACGTGCATTCAACTAGTTTATGTCAAAAGAAAAACCATGAGAACAACTTCGCGGACAGGGATATTGCTCCGGTCTGCGGTCACAACTCACAACTCCTTCTCTGTTCCGGATGATTTTACACAAGGTTTGCATGGGCCAGAACTAACACGAAATAGAGTTCACAGGCTTGTCCAGAGACAGAAACAAAAATTGGACGTACAAGAAATCAATTTTTTTTTTTGAAAGTTCCAGCAACTGCTGGCTTTCTATTAATAAGCAGGGGGAAACATGATACAAAGACTGCCCGACAACGTTAAGCCCGTGTCGCAGCAGTTAGAAAAGAGAGAGAAAAACTGAAAAGGTTTTGCGTGCTAAAAGAAGAAGAGGTAATTCAAGGGGGCTCAAACAGCAGCTTTCGTAGCGCCTTCGCGCCAGCAAAAGCCCAAGCCCTCGCTTCGTCCTTGATCGAACATGCCTGTCTCTGGGCTAACAATACGTGGGCCTAGACGTTACTTGCCTTTCCTGTGCATGGCCGAGACACAATCCAGCCCACTTTTGCGTGATACAGTACAAGACTGAGAGCGAGCGCACCATGGTGGACGACGATGGCTTGGGGTACGGTAGGGGTTCGATGGACCGTGAATGCGCCGTCCATGTGCTTCAACCCTAACTCCTGCTCTATGGTCCCACGCATCCACAGAACCATGAAGGTCTGTCGTCGCTTCTAAGCATTCGTTCACAGATGTCTCCAACTCATACTGATAAGGTAACACGATACAACTCGCGACATCCCTTGGGCTCGTCCCTTGTCATTTCTAGCATTATCGTGGTGAAAAGCGTGCGCGAGAGTGGAACAGATGATTGAACACACTGTATCGTCTATGATGAGTATTGGACATCCTCGACTATGGAGCACACTATGGATGGTTCCCGATTGTGTATATATACACGAAGCCTCGATTCGCTAGTATCTTGCGGTTGATAGAAATTGATTTTCATGGGTCATGATAATTATAGATCATCTCTAAACCGTATCGATTGTGTCTATGTACACCAAAATTCGATTTGGTAGTATATCTTGATGTTGATAGAAATTGATTTCATGGGTCATAATAAATATAGACCGTCTAGACCGTACAACTAGACCATGTGCTACTCTTTCTTATCTTGCTCCATGTTTTTGCTCATGCAGTTTATTTTGCTAGTTTTAAAAACTTTAAAGCATAAATGTACATAAAGTGCAGCAATAATAATTATTAAAAGATAAAGGTAAAAATTTATAACCATATATATTGTAAAAAATGTTATATGTAAAGGAGAACAAAAGGTCATATTTATGGGGTGCATCAATCCATCGACAGGCCCCAATACCACAATTATTTATCCATTCTCTGGCTTTGCTCGACTTTGGGATGGTTTGCCTGGTCTGACGACAAATGACATCTCAAAACAATACTTGAGCGAGAAGGGGCTAACAACGTGTATTCACACACTAGTAGAAATAAGTGCTTTGGTTCGGAGCTTTAGTCTCGGTTCCATTTGGAACCGGGACTAATGCTCCTGTTCCATCGCCCGGAATCATAAGAAAACACACGATAAAGATGGTACCGGTCCGAAACGGGACCTCTACTCCCGGTTCGTAATACGGTCCGGGACTAGAGGGGTCTAGCCTAGTCCTGACAAGGACGAGGACCTCTCGTCCCGGGTGGTATCACGAACCGACTAGAGGTCCTCCGTTCCTATATAATAGGCCCTTCCTCTTCCTGCTCTGCTCTTTTTTTCCCATTTTGGAAGTGAGAGGTGTGTGCTACTTTGTTGTTCATTTCCTATGCACTACAAGTGTTCGATAAAGTTTCTGAGCTAGCTAGTTTCTTTCATCTCCTCTGTTTTTCACCAGCGAGCTCGATTTTATCCCCACTTTCTCCTCAATTAGTGAACATTTTGTGTCGCCTCTTCTATTGAAGTGTTCCAAGAGGTTTGCACCTAAATCTAAATACTAATTTTAGCATCTTGATTGCGTTTGATATCTTTACTATTAAATGGGAATTCGTAAGTCGGTACATCAACTCCATACCACGCTCATCTATATGCTCTCCTTCCGTTTTTCCCTGGAACCAAATTAATCTCCTTGCGTTTTAACTCACGCCTCCTCCGAAAGACACAATCTCCCCCGATCCCTCGTCTCGTTAATATCCCCGATATCATGCTGCTCGGCGAATCATGGAGGAGAGGAGATAATCGCAAGGCGAGGAGGAGTCGGTGACCTCGAAGGTCATGGGATGAGATAGTCTTGCTAGCTCGGGGAGCCACTTCATGAGGGATTCCAGCAACCTCACCTCATGGGCTGAGGTCTTCGGCGGTGTGGAGTGTGGTGGAATCCGGGAGGCGGCTGTCTGCGAGCACCCGCCGGGGCGGCGCTAAGCCTGGGACAGACAGAGCGAACGAGGAATAGGGAGGAGATGTGTCCGAGAATGACAGAGGAGGGCAGGGTGAGAAGGAGGACCAGGGCCGGATGAATTGCTACCCCCGCACGCCGCCCTGGATCCTGACATGCGACGCTGGCAAGAATCTAGCAGCGCCCCTCCCCATCCTGGCCATCTTCGTGGAGAGGCGGTCACGGCCCCGTTCGGCAGCTGCTTGTCGGCATGTAAACACATGTTCGTTGGGTAACCCCAAGAGGAAGGTATGAAGAGTACAACATCAAGTTTTCCCTCAGTAAGAAACCAAAATTTAATCGGACTAGTAGGATAAAGAAATAACTTCGGAAGGTTGATGACAACTGATGTCGGCAGGGCGCACTACCAGGCTCAGCAGCAACGTGGAATCCGCACACAACACATCCAAGATACTTTGCCCCAACGAAACATCGTGTTTTTCAATCTCACGAGTTTTGCTAACACAAAGGATTAAATGTATAATGTGGAAAATAATGTATGATTTCAGTGAATGAAAGAAAATTAATGTTTGCAGTAAAAAGAACATTGCTTGCAGTGGTTGTATTATCAGTGTAAAAGAATGGACCGGGGTCCAGATTTCACTAGTGTTGTCTCTCCAAATCAGATAGATAACATGTTGGGTAAACAAATATAGTTGGATAATTGACAGAAATAAAGGTAGCACCGTAGTGCATATGCACGGCATCATGATAACTATGAGATTCATGCGGGCATTACAACATATTACATAGACCTTAATCAACCTGCATCTATGGCTAATAATTCACCCTCAAAACATAATCCAAGCAGACTTCGGGTATTAAGTTGTAAGCAACAGATTATTGCATTAAGTAAAGTGCGTAATGTAAACAATAAAATTATCCTTAGACAAAACATTGTTGTTTTCTGCCTAATGGAAACAACATATCCCCCATCCGTCACGTTTCTGTCACTCGAGCATAGATGAAAAGGAGGCACGAACCCACTATCGAGCATAAATACTCTCTCTTGGAGTTATAAACTTCAACTTGGCCAGAGCATCTACTAGTAACAGAGAGCATGCAAGATCATAAATAACATAGACCTGATAGATTGATAATCAACTTGACATAACATTCAACATTCATCGGATCCCAGCAAAGACAATATGTAGCATTACAGATAGATGATCTTGATCATGTTAGGCAGCTCACAAGATCTAAACATGGTGGCATAAAGAGGAGAAAACAATCATCTAGCTAGTGTTATTGACCGGTAGTCCAAGGATGAAGTACTCACGTACCACTCCGAAGGTAGGCATGGTGATGTAGAGCCCCCCGGTGATGATTTTCCCTCCCAGCACGGTGTCGGAGAGAGCTTTAGAACCTTCCCGAACTAGGCTTGATGATGACGGCGGCTACGGAACTTCTCATGGATGGAGGCTCGGGTATTTAGGGTTTTCCTGAGAAGGAGCTTAAATAGGAGAAAGGGCGATATTGGTGGGTGGCCAAGGGGCCCACACCACCTGGTGGCGCGGCTAGGGGGCTGCACGGCCCGTATGGTGTGGCCAACCTGCGGCCCCCTCCGGGTCTCCTCCGGACTTTGTGTACTTGACAGAAAAATAGGACCCTAGGTTTTCGTTTCATCCAATTCCGTCAATATTTTCAGAACAACTTTTCTGAAACCAAAAATAGCAGAAAAAGGAAACTGGCGCTGTGGCATCTTGTTAATAGGTTAGTCCTAGAAAATCCATAAAAATGATGTAAAGTGTATAGAAAATATGTAGCACATGTCATGAAAACAACATGGAACATAAGAAATTATAGATACATTTGAGACATATCAAGCATCCCCAATCTTAGTTCTACTCGTCCCCGAGTAGATAAAACGATAAAAACAAAATAATTTTTGAGGTGACATGCTACCAACATAATCTTGATCATCATATTTGTAAAAAAAATTGTAAGTTGAGATCATAGTACTCTAAACATAGGCATGATAGATATAATTCTAACAATGAAACTTAGCAACCATGTTGCAACATGAAAAGTAACACAAACAAACCATCATGAATAATAATGGACTTGAAAGTTATATGTTTGTTTCGAGCATAAAGAAAACATAGAAAAGTGGTATTCCGCTTGTCCTTAAAAAGGGAGGAAAACATAAATGCCAGGACACCTTCAAAGTTCAAGTGGTGACTAGAAACAAGTAATTTGATAACAGGTAATGACATATCATGAATCAATCAATAATAATCTTTGGGACTGATGTGCATTATACTCAGAATGACAACTATGCTCTCTTAATTGTGCATAAAGTTACAACATGAAAATCAACTTAAAAGTAAAAGAAAGACCCTTCGTAGAGGGAAGCAGGCATGTGCTAGAGATTTTTATTTGATTAAAATGGATGTATTGAAAACAATTTTTTTAGAGAGGTGTATGCTTATATCAATGAATGACAAACAGACAATACATTACGTCGCAATCAACTAGACTTTAAAAGAGCGGCTCCCATTGAAGGACGTTCTTTCTACTGTGGTCTGTAGATCATCCCTCTTCTCTTTTGTTTACACAATTATGCTTTAACTGATAAATTAGGGGGCCAAAACAGTGAAGAGAATTTATAGTAACCAAGTTCGGGGATGGCCACCACGTTGCCAGCTCTTCTATCAATTTGGATAATCGGATGTGCCACTAGTCCAGATGTCTAAAGTCCAATCAACAAGTGACATAAAGATCATCTACCCGCGTCTTCATGAGCTAACACAGGGACACAAAACAGGTATAATTTTAAAGGTTTTAAAGGTATCACATGAGAAATTTTCTTTGGACGTGCGGTTAAATACCACATATAGGTTGGTATGGTAGACACATTTGGCAAACTTTGGTTTATGGGAGTTGGATGCATGAGTAGAGCTCATACTCAGTACAGGTGGAGACTAGCGAAAGACTGAGAGCGATAAATTAAGAGAGCAATAATGGCCCTAATCATGATAGCAACAAAAACATTATTAATCAAAGCATAAATGGTATTATAGGCCAAAAACTAAATGATCATAGAGGCTAGAGGTGACTTTTGTAGTCGTAATATGGTGTCAGCATGCGCCAAGTCAACCAAATAAATCATTCAAAGGAGAATACCACAATATTATACTTCTATATGATAAAAACAACTCATGCTTCTTTCAGTGGCACAATAAACACTCTTAGATATTTGAGAAAAGTTATGCTACATCAATAACTACTAATCATAGAATTAAAATAATATCCAACATGAAATGATAAAGTCTAGCCACAGTCTAAACAAGCTTCTATTTGCACTGTTATAAGCATGCCATATTTTATTGATTTCCAACACCATAACTTTATTTAAAAAGAAATATCAATCAGATTTATCAATTAAACAAGAGAGTAATACTACTCTACAAGAACTAACGGCTCTGAATAAGAGATGCATGAAAAACATGAGCTAAAAAGGATTTGCAGCGTCTAGAAGAAAAATAACGTTTGTGGCTAGATCATCTTTTGCAGCCATTTGGGGTGTGCGCGAGCAAGCATTTGGAAAGTGGGAATTGCGGAGAGGACGACACACACAAGAACAATTCTGCCCGCCAGAGTGATCCAGCCAGCCTTCTAGCCCGCCAGCTTGGCGATCAACTTATCCAAGATGTGCTAGTAGTCAGCTTGCCTTAGCCTGTTGTCTGAAAGTGTCATGCCAAGATATCAGCAGGGGAATGCTCCAAGAGGACAGTTTAGCGCTTGCACTAAAGGTTGCAGGTCGATGTTCTCGCATCTGATCGGAATGAGAAAACTTTTGTTGAAATTGGGGTGCAGACCCGTAGCCTCGCCAACCAATTTTAAGATGGAGCTGGCAGCCTCCAAGTCATGCAACACAGGCTTCAAAAAAATCAAAACATCATCGACGTATAACAAGGTGCGAAAACGAATACACTGAGAGCCAAGAGGAATTAGGGTCCCGTTGCCATGAGCCTTGGTCATTATCCTTGCAAGACAGTCCATTACAAGGACAAAGAGAACATGAGAAAGTGGGTCTCTCTACCGCAGGCCACGGCGATGCAGAAGTTTCCTCGATAACTCACCATTAACAAGGATTTTGGTGGAGCTGGTGAGCAGCATAACACAAATCCAGTTGCACCAGGACTGTAGGAAGCCTCTGAATCTCATCAGCTGAATCAAGAACGGCCACGACACAGTGTCAAAAGCTTTCGAAATGTCAAGTTTCAGAAGCAGGGCAGGGATCTTTTTTTTCAGCGCTTTTGCCAAGCATTGGACATAGACAAAGTTGTCATGGACGTTGCGGCCCTTGATGAAGGCATTTTGACAGGGTAAGACCAGAGAGTGCATCTTCAGTTGTATCCTAGTTGCAAGGATTTTGGATACCACTTTGCCGAAAAAGTGAATCAAACTTATGGGCCTGAAGTCTTGTGGCTGATTTGCACCATTCTTCTTGGGGAGAAGGACCATAGTGGCCGAGTTGAGGCTGTCTAAATGCTGGCTGTTAGCAGTCTGCATCTTCTGGGTTGCTAACAAAATGCCAGGCTTCACGATGTCCCAACAAACACGAAAAACTGCCCAGTGAAGCCATCAGGCCCTGGAGGTTTCTCGGGGTGCAGACTAAATACTGCCGCTTTAACTTCCTCTTCGGTGACAACTGCACCTAGGATGGTCAGATCAACCGTCTCACCAAAATCAAGCACGTCGAGCTTCAGGGTTTGATCTCTACTACCAGGACAGCCAATAAGGCCATTGAGGTGATCCCATAGGGCTTCCACCTTGCCCTGCTGATCAGAAATGGTTCTTCCTGAGAGCAATAGAGCGGGGATAAATTTTTTCCTTCGCCTGGCAGTAGCTTTGAGGTGAAAGAATCTTGAGTTACATTCCCCTTCTTTCAACCATAGAAATCTAGATCACTGCCTCCACTTGCATCTATCAACCGCGGCGATGCCTAGACACTAAACTTTTAGGAATTTGCGGAACACATGTTCTTCAGGGGTAAACTGACGCAGATCCAAAGCCGAATCAAGCCAGAATATGAGCTAATGGATGATTTCCAAACGGAGCTTCGTGTCACTGGCCTTCCTTGAGTTCCAAGCCTTGAGAGCCTTCGCTGTGGCTGTCAGCTTGCGGTGCAGGTTCATAAAGGGCTCCAAGTTTTCACTGCCACCACTCCAGGCAGTTGAGACTGTGTCCAAGAAACCATCAGCCAGTGGTTTTGAAACCTGATCTGTCGTTGATGGACGAAATTGTGATTCGTGGTGAGGACAAGGGGACAGTGATCGGAAGCTCTGCAGAGCTGGAGATCCCATGAAGCAGGCAGTCCGGGAACAAGGTGCTCCACTCCTCATTGTACAGAACTCGGTCAAGGCGTACCATGACGCTCCTTTGCTGCTCATTACACCACGTGTAGCGCCGCCCGTGCAGGTACATGTCTTTCAACTTGGCTGAGTTGAGGAACCGGCGGAACACATTCATAAGCCCTCTGTTGACATTATTGTTGTTTTTGTCAGCCATTTGCAGAATGAGGTTGAAGTTATCCACTAGAATCAGAGGGCCATGCGCCGAGTCAGCTGCAACCTCGAGATCATTGAGAAATAGCCTATTTTCAGCAGCATCTTGAGGGTCGTACACATTGATCAGAGTCTAGGATACACCCGAGATTTTGTTTGTACAGTTAGCCGTGATGAAGGATCGGGCGCAGGTCGAGCTGGTGAGACTGATAATGTCGGGATTCCAGGCAAGAAGGAGTCCACCGCTCGCCCCCACAGATGGAGAGAACACATATTCAGAGAAATTAGGACAACAGATTTCACACACAAGCTGTGAAAAAAACACAGAAATCTTGCACTCTTGCAGACAGACAACAACAGGGGAGTGATCTCGGGCAAATCCACGAACAACAAGCCTACGGACGAGGGAGTTAAGCCCTCTTGCATTCCAAATAACAAAGGTACAAAGATCCATTGGAAGGTTACTAGGGAGGAACTCCTCTGAGGCAGATCTGCATTAGGCCATCACCGACTTGGCGACGCCCATGGCCGCGCCCTTGCCAGCCGAAGCATTAAGGGCAAGGTCCTTGAGCGCGTTGATCTACGCAGTGTTCGGCGGGGTGGGGATGGTAGCCTTGTATCTGGCGACGAGTGCAGCGGGGTCCTTTACTGGCTCATCGAAAACTTCTCCCAGGCGGCGTCATGGTCATCACAGTCCATGTCGCATGCTTCAGAGCCAGGCGACCACTTTGGCGAACTAGAGCGGGGGGACGGGCCTTCCTCTTGGGCTTGGGCTTTGCTGGCTGGCCCAATAGCATGAAGGTGGGACCATGCAACAGTCCTGGCGAGGTGGGGGTAGAAAGGGCCGCCATGAAGTGCGACAGGTGTGGGCTTGCCACCATCAGGGGCCCATCCACGTTCCCATCATCTGGAACTAAGGGCCCATAACGTGCCTCCCCCACGATCCCAGCAGGCGGGATCGAGAGATCCTCTCGGGATAAAGACACGGCAGGCTGCATGACCCCGACCACGACAGGGGTCAACGCCTGGGAGGGAGGGACGTCAGACTCAGAGGTGAGAGCTCGTGAGCCGATCCCAAAGCGGGAAGCTTCCAACGTGTCCAGAAAATCAAACGCAGCTAACAGGCTCCGACAGGGGAAGCCTCGGTTTCCACCCCCAGCGATAGAGAAGCCAAGCAAAGAGTTGGTAGGTCCCGCGCAGTTGCGGGGGTGTTAGAAACATCAACAACAGTGGTGGGGGCGGCAGGCCGTGCCAGGGTCACGCCCAAGCAGGTGGCAGGCGGAGGTGCGACGCCGTTAGCTGGGAGAGCGGCGCTCACCGGTGGGGAGAGGGCGGCGTAGGGCCCCACAACGATGTCATAGTGAATTCCTCCATTAGGGCACGGTCCGAAGGCGGGCAGGAGGAATTCATGTTCCTCCCATGGCGGCCACTCCCAGAGGGCCCAAGCCCGCGGAAGACGATGTCGCGGGTGCCTAGGGGTGTGCCGGGAGATTGCTGCCTCCCCATCCACGCTACCCCACACCTAGTTGTAGCGTCGCCGAGGTGGGTGACCATCACCACCATCAAAAGCGTTGGGGCCACCAGGAGCAGACGCGATGGGGTAGAGGATCAGTGAGTCGAGATGGACGAGCACCTTAGAGCAGAGCGCGCGCGGGGGGCGGGAAGTTCACCTCTTCCCAGGGGACGTCGGCGATGATCTGCTCGAACCCGACAGGTAGCATCATGCCATCCACCGCCGGGAGGTCTGGATCGAACTCATGGGCGTCGAAGTCAATCCATTTCGGGATGGTGTCTGGATCATGAACCCAAGCGTAGACGACCAAGTAGGAGTAGTCCGTCTTCTCCGCCGAAGGAATGGCGTCGGTGTGGAAACGACAAGAGGGAAGCGCTATGATGACGTTAGAGAAGTTGGCTGCGTTGAGCGGGATCCCCTCAATGAAGAGCCTCACCAGGTAGAAATAGGTCACGAGCTTGGTGAGGAAGCGCCTCGTCCACTCCCGGACGACCAGCGACTGCCGTGCCATTGGTTGACGGTGTTGATCTCGAGCTGGGCGCGCTAGTGCGCGGAAGGAAAGCGGAGGAGGTAGGCATCGTTGCAGAGAAGGTCCACCGAGAGGGAGCCCTCCGGCAGCTGCGACATCTCCTGCTGGATGGCGAGTGCGATCTTGGCCGGCGAAATGTTGGGGTCCAACCCGACCATGATCACAATGGCAGCCCGCGACATGTGCATCTGCCATCGGCGAGCATCTCCGCTGAGTTGGTGACGAAGCACTGCACCCTCTCCACCTGCCTCATGGTGCCGCCTGGAGCATAGGGGTGGGCGACCGGGAGGATGGATGATTCCATCCTAGCGGGCTCCATTCCAGGCCAACGAGGGGATGGCAAGGGGTGCTCGATCTGAAACCAAGGGCAGAGCAACGATGGGCCTCGGAGCAGCGGCGGCCACCGGCGCAACCTGCAAAACCAGGCCGGGGAAGAGAAGGCGGGAGTGAACAGAGGGGTTCGAAGAGGCGATGGCGACAGCCCGAGGAGCGGTGACAGTGGCAGCGTAGGTTAGAGGGAAATAGACTCTGGAGTAAGCGGATAGTCTGGAGGCGGGCGGTGGCTTCTTTTTAAGGATGGGCGAGCGGGCACTCGGGGGTGGAGGACGGCGGGTGTTTGCGGGAGGGAGAAAGGCTTTCTGTGGCTGTTCACCGGCGCGGCAATCCTTGGAAGTATGCCCGGCGATGTATCAAAGGTGGCACCGTATGGGGTTGGAGCACTGTGCTCTGAGGTGGAACGGAGAGAGGCACCGAAAGCATCGACCGTCGAGGTCCAATTTAAGGGGATGGCAGGGCAGCCGAACGCCATTGAATGCCCTAAGGCCTTGTTTGGTAGTGGGGTTTTGACAGGTTTTTTCGTGTATAATCCCAGCCCATATTAAAACCACCAGAAAACGCTAATGGGCTGTTTGGTTGGCTGGTTTTGGCCGGGCTCAAAACTTGTAGACACCCTAAGACACGTCGGGTGGAGGTGTATTCCAGACGCTGGTACGGCTCGCGTTTTCTGGTTGCTAGCGTTTGCAGGCAGGCTAACGGTGGCACCTAGCGCAAGTAGCGATGCCCCCGTCTGCCTCACACCAAACAGAAAAAATAGATCAGGGGATCGCAGTGGAAGAGAATTAGAGTGGAATCAAGGGGATTGGGTGTCACCGGTGTTTTCACCAAACCCTGTGCGGTTTATACCCAATAATCCCCTCTAAATCACCTGTACCAAACAAGGCCTAAGGCTAGGTGCCAATGCACCACACACTCTCACGGGCTATAGCCCCGCCACGTCACCTTTGTTCACCACTCACGCCACTCTCACGCCACTCTCACGGCACGGTGTCAGTGCACGGGCTATAGCCCGGGCTATAGCTTCTCTCTCTGCCACATCAGCTTTTCTCTCTCCTCCACGTAAACATTTATTTTGAAGATTAAAAACATTGCAAATAATAGAAGAAATTATTTTATTCAACTAAAATTGTACCGATTACATAATAATAAATAAAAATTACATAAAAAATGAAAAAATTACATAATCTAGGGTTGAGCCCACACATGCTCAATCAAATCCTGCTGGAGCTATGTATACATCGGCGAGTCCTGCATTTCGTTGTCCATCTGAATCCTTGCTGCTAGGCTTGGTGGTGCATTGGTATGTATTGGAGGGCCGACAGTGCTCGCAACTGTCTCATAGTTGTTCTCCAAATTGGTACCACGCTCATCGTCGATGATCATGTTGTGCAGAATGACACATGCACGCATGATCAACCCAGGAGTGCGCGTGGAGTAGGAGCGTCCTGGAACTGCTAAAATGTTGAACCTAGACTTCATCACTCCAAATGCACACTCCACATCTTTGCGCCAACACGATTGAGCAGCAGTGAAGACACGTTGCTTTTCACTTTGTGGAAGAGTAACACCCTTCATGAACACCGGCCAGGAGGGGTAGATGCCGTCGGCAAGGTAGTAACCCTTGTTGTACTGGTGTCCATTCACCGTGAAGTTCACTATGGGTGCTTCTCCTCTAAGCACATCCGTGAACAATGGCGACTGATTGAGCACATTGATGTCGTTGTTGGACCCGACGACTCCAAAAAAAGCATGCCAGATCCAACGATCATACGACGCAACGGCTTCTAAGATTATGGTAGGGTGTTTGATGTCTCCCCTTGTGAACTGACCGGCATGCGCAACTGGGCAGTTCCTCCACTGCCAATGCATGCAATCTATGCTCCCTAGCATGCCCGGAAAGCCGCGCTCCTCGGCTTTCGCTAACAGACGCTGAGTATCCGCGACGGTAGGTCGACGGCAAAACTCTTCCCCGTAACAGTCGATGATTCCCTCACAGAATCCATCTAGACAGTCTGACGAAGTTTGTCTAGCTAACTTAAGCCACTCATCTATCGTATCAGCACCGGATCCATAAGCTAACAGACGCAACGCCGCAGTACACTTTTGTAGCGGAGAAAAACCAGCACGGTTCAGAGCATCATATCTTTGGGTGAAAGCCGGAGAGTATTCACCCAATCTATCCACAATGCGTAGAAAAAGGGATCGCCTCATCCGATACCTTCGCCGGAAGAAGCTCGGAGGATAAGCGCAGTTCGTGGCGAAGTAGTCGTCGTAGAGCCGCTCGTGGGCGCCAACACGATCACGCCTGATGAACTCTCGATGGCGTCGCGGCGGTCTTGGCACCGCTTGGATCGCCGCCTCGTACTCGGCCTGCATTGCGGCGATCATCTCACCCTCCACTCCGTCGCTCGAATCGCTGCTGCTTGACGAAGACATGGCGTCGAGAGGGTGGAAATGAAGATTAGAGAGGATGAATTTGGTGTGGAATGAGTGCAGCATATGAGGGGGGTGTTTATAGGAGGGATGAGATGAAATTTTGCAATTTTTTGGAATTTTTTTCGAATTTTGGGGACAGCAACGGGAACCCCCAACGGCTAGCTGACGTGGACCAATAGGGGGGCGCCACGTCAGCTAGCCGTTGCCCCCAAACGGCTAGCCACTCTCGCCCCCCCTCTCGCCCGGCCCGGCCCAACGCGCCGCCCCACCTATCGCCCTCTCGCCCCGGCCCCCCGCTATCGACTGGCCAGCGGGGGCGGTAAGCCGGGCGGTAGCCCGCTCTCGCCGGGCGAGCCTGCTGCCGCCCGGCCCACGCCTCTCGCCTCCGCTCTCACCCGCTATCGCCCCGGGCCTGGCGATAGGGCCCCTTACCGCCTCCCTCCTCGCCTGCGTTGGCACCAGCCTAAGGGAGTTAGGCCGGGGAGCAGCAGAGCGGGTCCCGGGGTGATTCCGGCTCAACGGCCGGCCTGGATTCACGGCGCTCTGGCGGTCTGCCTGCTGCTGCTTCTTCGAGCGCACCACGACCCAACGGCTAACGCCGGAATTGTGGGGATGGGATGCAGCGTCACAGGGAGCAGAGGGATGGGCATCATTGATGGAGGTAGGAGTGGGTGGAACCGTGGATGGATCCCAGGAACCGGTGGATTGAGAGGAGCCGCCCCGAGAGCTGCAGCCCGCTGATAGGTCGACCCGCTCAGGAGTGCCCCTGGATCCCGCAAGCGAAGCCGGAGTGGTTGGTGAGCCTGCACGGCTAGCGCCGGCTCGGGGAGGGCGCGGATTTCATGCGGGCAGGGGAGGCCGTCGGCGCCGGAGTGGCCTCCGACGGGAGGCTTTGGGCGCCGGCGCCGGAGTGGCGGCCCGGCGAGGTAGGGTGGGAGCTAGCGAGGGGTGGATGGCCTTTTTGCTAGTACATTGCATAGCATTTTTGTTGCATAGAAATATCTGTGACATTTGAATTGCCAGCAATGAATGCTAGATTCGTAAGTTGTGCCCTCCATGTTACTCTTGCTGTTTTTTGTTAGATTAGAATTTTTCATGACAGAAATGAAGTATCAATCCTAGCTGCTAGATTCGTAAGTGGAAGATGGGCATAATTCCTAGCTGCTTGCTTGTAGTGATATGAAGTATCAATCCATTTGTCTAACAACTACTTAATTTGGATAGCTTTCTGTTCTGTACTGTGGTTTTTTTGTCAGATTTATCTGTCCATGTTTAGACTAGTGGGGATCATAGAATCTCGGCACTAGTGCTACCAAGTTTGGCAGTTTGCGGTTTTGCACTGCCTTCTAAATAGTCAGTACTAGTAAGTTTCTGCCCCATACACCATGGATGATTTACTTGTTTGAAAACTTATTTTCATGAATTCAATAACATAGTTCTGATGTACCCAGTTTCTGTTGATGATTTCTAATGTTCAGTATACCTGCAACTCAATGTGCCATTTCTGGTTTAGAAGCAGTCTTCTAAAAGGGAAGGTGCTGGAACCTTTAAACTGCAATTGCGAGAAAACTATGCAGTATAAATATTAGTAATCAATATGGTTTAAATTTTTTCATTTCTAGTTGCTAACAGTACATTACCAAGCATTGTAATCCCTTCATGATATGTTAACACTACTATTCATATTCACAAGATCAACATTTTCATATTAAGGGTGGCAACTCACTGAACTACTGCTGCTAGTACTTAACAAGATGACTCTGACGATCACCGTTGCTTACTTTCCTAGTGTCATGCCAAAATGAGAACACCCCAATGCGTAAATCTTTCATAAATCCTGTCAATTTTCTCTCAAGTTACTTTGATCCTGCTGTTGGACCTGGGTCAGCTTCACCGCCCGGTCCACATTTTGAAGCAAACTGTCAATTTTGAAGACAAAGTTTCACGTCGATTCGATTCTTTCTCCTGAACAGGGCAGGGGGAAGTTTCGGTGAAGCTATTGGACAAGGTACATGCGCTCAGCATGGTCTATGGCGACGGGGAGGATAACAATGCCGACATCAGCGCTCTCTAGACGTCGCTCGTGTTCGAAGCCAGATTTGGTGGAGAGGATGGGGTGGTCTGAAACTCTGAACTAAGGGGCTACCGGCAGGGCCGGTCCTGAGATTTCGGGGGCCCGGGGCGAGACGAAAATTTGGGGTCCCTAAGTACAAGTAGACATATATATATAGATATATTCATGAAAGAGAAATCAAATAAGATAAATGAGACACAATTTTTTACGAGAAACCCCTCGCGGGAAAAAACCACAGACGACATCGGTATACCCTAATTTTTTTTTGATATAACCTAAACTTTTCGGTATAACCTAAAATTTTCTTATTACATTTCTAGATGAGAATTCATCAGCGATGGAATCAATGTCAACCTCATCCAATAATTTCTTCTCGATGCATAGAGTTGCCAAATAGTTTAGTCTCTCTTGTTACATTATAGATCTTAAATAGTTGTTCAATTCTTTCAACTTTGGAAAGCTTTTTTCAGCTGATGCAACTGCCACGGGCATAACAAATAAGATCGGATAAGAAAAATACATATTAGGATAACAATCTGAATCTCTAACAAACTAAAACATCTTCATAGTGGATAATGTTATATCTGTCAAGGTCAACTGCATAATACTTAACTCAGAAATTGGTTCATTTAACTCAATATCATATTTCTTATCTAGAGTGAAAGTATTTGCAAATGTAGTACAACTGTCTTTAGTTTGAGAACCATCCATTGATTTGAAATTTGTTGAACTCATCAAAAATCCTAATATACTTCTGAACGGCTGTAATTCTTCAAATCTATTCTTCAATTGCCATATCTACGACAATGAATCACAAAAACAACTAAGTTGTGGCGGACGAGCGACCGTACCCGAGCAGACGAACGATAGCAGAAGCAGACAAGTCAATGGTCAATGTGATCCGATCCTAAATCATTAGATTTACGCAGGTACATAAGGTCCCGAGTCGATCACCTATTGGCCTGGCCAGCCATGCTCCCCTGGCTCTCCGAGTGGTAGTAATTACGAGCCAGCTTTCAGACCCAATTTCTCGTGAAGGGCTTTTCAATTACCTAGGACGACCCTATTAAGCTATTAATTGATATATTCACAGAAAATCTATGAGCCCATAAATCAATTAAGCTATTAATTGATATATTCACAGAAAAATCTATGAGTCCCCAAATCTATTAAGCTAATTAATTTTTGTTGCATGTATATAATCTAATCCTACTAACATATGCATACCTGAAATGGGCCCCCAAAATTTCTGGGCCCGGGGCGGCCGCCCCTCTCGCCCCCCCCCCCTCAGGACCGGCCCTGGCTACCGGCCGCATGAGTGGGAACCACTGCAGCGCCTCCCTTGGGCGGCCATTCCTGGGTCCGTCCAGGGCACCATGATTCAGTGCGGCATTCTGTCGAACACCCTGTGGCCTGCGGCCTCGTCACCGTACTTTGCATATAACATGGCAATATTGTTGCTGAGGTGCCGGTCCATGGGAAACGATGAGCTTGTTGTGTACTTACCTTCCTGGCTTCCTTGGTAGAAGCAGTTGACGCAGCTCTGGACGAGAGAGTAGTACGAGCATTGTCGCGCACGGCTCCTCCGTGGACTGTGAGGACGGAAGGCACATTTCCTTGCCCTGTTGAGCTCTGGCTGGGTATTGGTCAAAGAAGGCGCTGGGGCATGGAGGGCGGCTGGGCGTGGAGACCGGTAGAAGGTCTTGTCATCGATTTTGGGGGCATAAGGTCTCAAATGACTTTGCGGATAGAAGATAATGCTCCCTAAGTCTCGAATTAATCGTCATGGTTCAGACTTTGGGGATAGAAGATAATGCTCCCTCCGTCTCAAATTAATCGTCGTGGTTCACAAGACCGAACATGGGGATGCCAACATAGGTCACAAGGTACAAAATGCCGGTATAAGTTTTGAGGAAGATTCAGTTGTGACTTTGTTGAAGAATAAAATATGTTAAAGTGCCATACATTTTTGAAGAAAACAAACCATTAGGCACAGCAGGCCCGGTTTCGTAGATGGTAGATGGAACTGTACATTACAGATTGCCACGTTTTATGATTCAGTACCTACGCATATGTCTTCATGTAAAATAAGTTTATGTAACATTCTTATTTAAATGAAAAAACAGAGTAGAATGATCTAATGTTTTCTTCCATAAAAGAAAATATAATGCCTAGGCGGGAAATCTGTTTTGACTCGTAGGTGTAGATGCGCCAACGGCTTGAAAATTATATTCTAAAATGCCCAAAAAATTGAAACAAAAATATGGGGTGTACTTTTGTATATTTTATGTTCACACATAAAGTTTCGCGAGAAAAGATATTTTTTGTCGCTTGTTTTACACAAATTTCTTCGTACATAGAGTTTCACGAGAAAAAGATATCTTGTATGGCTTGTTTTACACCAATTCTGGGACTTGCCAGATGACTTTTTTTTTGTTTTTTCTACACAGGTGTTGCGTGTATGAGAAGTTGGTAAAAACTCCAAGAGATAGGTTTGATGTAGCAAAACGGTAATTTCCCTCGGTTAAGATCCTAAGGTTATCAATCTAGTAGAACCTCAATGTCTTTCAATTAGGTTGCTTATTGTCTGACGCTTCAATAAACGTGTATCTGCACACAAAAACAAACTCTCATTCGTTCCCGACTTACAGTAAGGTTGTCAATCTTCCCGAAGAATTAAACACATGGTGTGTTTTGAGATGAAAAGTAAAACGGAATAACGCGTAAATGATGATGAAAATCAAGTCAACAAGATTGTAATCAATGTAAAAGATAGATTGGGAGCCATACTTTCACTAGTGGTGTCTCTCCATAAAACAATAAACATTCTGGATAAACAAATTACAACTAGGCAATTGAAAAATCACGAGGTCATAACAATGCTATTATGACAAGATATAGTTCACGAATTTTAATTATGTAGGCATCACGTCAAGTTATATAGACCGTCATCCAGCATGCATCTATAACTAATTGTCCACCTTGAGGAAGCTTTCCATCTCGCTGGTATTAAGTTGTAAGCAACAAACTACTAAATTAAAATTAATACATAACGTAAACAATGCTCCCAACAGATGTAGAGAAGAACACCGTTGTTTTACCCTTAGAGGCAACAACACATCCTCCCTTACATGTTTCTCTCACTCGAGTGCATGCAACGAGTAGGCATGAACCCACTATTTAGCACCAAACTCTCTCTTGCAGATGCATAAAACTACTTGGCCAGAGTAACACATACATCAGAGAGAAGGAAAGATCACACTAAAACACTGAACATTATGGGGGCCATACTTTCACTAGTGGTGTAAACAAGATTGTAATCAATGTAAAAGATGGACTGGGGGGCATACTTTCACTAGTGGTGTCTCTCCATAAAACAATAAACATCCTGGATAAACAAATTACAACTAGGCAAGTGAAAAATCATGAGGTCATAACAATGCTATTATGACAAGATATAGTTCATGAATTTTAATTATGTAGGCATCACGTCAAGTTATATAGACCGTCATCCAGCATGCATCTATAACTAATTGTCCACCTTGAGGAAGCTTTCCATCTCGCTGGTATTAAGTTGTAAGCAACAAACTACTAAATTAAAATTAATACATAACGTAAACAATTCTCCCAACAGATGTAGAGAAGAACACCGTTGTTTTACCCTTAGAGGCAACAACACATCCTCCCTTACATGTTTCTCTCACTCGAGTGCATGCAACGAGTAGGCATGAACCCACTATTTAGCACCAAACTCTCTCTTGCAGATGCATAAAACTACTTGGCCAGAGTAACACATACATCAGTGAGAAGGAAAGATCACACTAAAACACTGAACATTATGGGGGCCATACTTTCACTAGTGGTGTAAACAAGATTGTAATCAATGTAAAAGATGGACTGGGGGGCATACTTTCACTAGTGGTGTCTCTCCATAAAAAAATAAACATTCTGGATAAACAAATTACAACTAGGCAATTGAAAAATCATGAGGTCATAACAATGCTATTATGACAAGATATAGTTCACGAATTTTAATTATGTAGGCATCACGTCAAGTTATATAGACCGTCATCCAGCATGCATCTATAACTAATTGTCCACCTTGAGGAAGCTTTCCATCTCGCTGGTATTAAGTTGCAAGCAACAAACTACTAAATTAAAATTAATACATAACGTAAACAATGCTCCCAACAAATTTAGAGAAGAACACCGCTGTTTTACCCTTAGAGGCAACAACACATCCTCCCGTACATGTTTTTATCACTCGAGTGCATGCAACGAGTAGGCATGAACCAACTATTTAGCACCAAGCTCTCTCTTGCAGATGGATAAAACTACTTGGCCAGAGTAACACATACATAAGAGAGAAGGAAAGATCACACTAAAACACTAGCAATAATATAACATGAGCAAACTGATCACAATTTCACGATTCACCAGATCCCAACAAACACAACAACATAAATTACAATAGATCGATGTTGATCATGTTAGGCAGCTCACAAGATCTTCCCATGGTAGCACAAGGAGAAGAGAACATCTAGATATTTTTATGGACCCATAGTCCAAGGATGAACTACTCACACATCACCGAGGAGGCAAGCATGATGATGAAGAAACCTACGGTGATGATTCCCCCTTCAGACAGTGTCGATACATCGTATTAGTTTTCATAGACGGGGGTGCCATGAGACTACGGTAGAGACGTGGGGTAACGGGATCGCGTGGTGGACATTGAACACAGGATTTACCCAGGTTCGGTACGTCGCGACAGTACGACGTGCCTACTCCTGCACTTCTCACTAATCAGGACTAAAGCCTGGAAACAGGATTACAATGTCAGGTTTAGATCTAGCTACTCGCAGAGGATCAACTTCTCGGCGAGTTAGCCTACAGCTTCTCTCTGTTCTTCGTTATTCAATCTATCTCCCGTCCGGCTTTATACAATAGCCGGATTAGGGCTTACAGAATAGGAAACCTAGAAGACTACGGTAACTATAACTTGGAAAGTAAGGA
Source organism: Alopecurus myosuroides (assembly GCA_028641055.1). NCBI lineage: Eukaryota > Viridiplantae > Streptophyta > Magnoliopsida > Poales > Poaceae > Alopecurus > Alopecurus myosuroides. The sequence goes on along the minus strand of CM054057.1, from coordinate 132,453,488 downwards.
ATCTGTCTTCTCCTCCAAGCCAGATCACGTAGGCCGTGATCCGGGTTCTTCTAGAATCCGGCTTCTGTGCGTCAGGTTACTAGGGCCGCCCAATGGGCGTCAGCCCATTACCACTTGGGCCACCCTGGTAATACGGCACTTTGACTACCATCTTATATACCCCTATTTGGTATATATCCGACAGTAGCCCCCAGGAAGGATTAAAACTCTGATTCTCCGTCTTTCGCCAAATGTAATTTGTCCAGAAATTTCGATCAGCAGTCTTGATTCTTCTTATTCTCCTTTGAAAAGAGATGGTAACGTGAAACTCGGAATCCTGAAAATCCGACTTTTCTCTCACGATACTTCGCGGAGAAGTAACTTCCTACGTCAGCGCTTGAGTCATGCTGACGTAAGGGACGTTTGGGTTTCACGCGGGACACCCTGTAACGTATCTCTGACAGATTCTCACGGGAAACGAGGAGATAGCCATCATTACCCTGTCGTTTCATTTTCCGAATTTTCCGGCGAGTGACGCGTTGATCATCCAACGGTCAAAATAGTCGTTGGCACGCATCTTGACGGATTTCCGGCTATAAATAGCCGTCTTCGTCCTCGCTGTAATCCTTCCGTAGTCTCACTCTCCACGCCATTGCTGCGCACGAGCCCCCGAGCGAAAAAACCATCCCGAGCGCACCTCACGCCCAGAGCACCACCGGAGACGAATCACACCGCCACCAAATGGCATCCTCGCCGTCTTCGCCCACTCGCTCCGCCGCGCATACCATCGATGACATCATTAGCGACCTAGATCCACAGCTAGGATCTCCGAAGCACGCCGGCGACGAGCAGGGAAAGACCGCGGCCTCTGCGGCCGGCGGAGGAGATCCTTCCGCCGCCGAGAACGTTGCGGGTTCGAGCTCCGCACCCTCCCCGCCGTTTGCTCCCGAGACGGCGGAGGAGAAGATCACGCCTCTCAGCGACGAGCTCGTCGCTGCTAGATCTAACAAAGAAACGAAATTTGTCGGCAACTGGAGTCCGAGCAATATTCCTCTTCCCCTCCTTCCACGAATGGAAAGAGAAGGATTAATAGTTAAAGGCAAATGGCGGAAATCGGAAGGTGAACTCGAGCCCAAACCAAAAGACGGGGAACGTGTCCTCCTTACCTCTCACATTGCGAGAGGTATGGGTTTACCTCCTTCCGCCTTTTTCTTAGACATCCTCAACTATTATGGCGTCCAACCACATAATCTTACTCCAAACTCCATCCTCTATCTAGCTAGCTTCCAAGCCCTTTTTGAAGGATATCTCAGGATAACTCCTAGTCTAGATTTTTGGCAATATTGCTTTGAGGTAAAACATAACATCACAGAGGGTATTTCTCCTATCTGCGGAACTATATCTTTCACCCTTCGGAAGTTCAGAGAAGATTGGTACCCAAAGATAAAAGTGCCGGAACCTGCCCAATCTTGGCTAGGTTCTTTCTTTTACCATCAAGACATCCCATTCCCTGGTAAGGAAATCGGGGTTCCTCCATTTGTTAATTCCGCCGCCATCCCTCGAGAGAGTTGGACAGTTGCAGCAGTTCAAACATTACCGGAAAACCTCATGAAGATAAAACGACGTATCACCAAACTTACCTCCTCTCAGCCTTCTTTAACTGGTAAGGATACTGTTTTATGTTGGTTTGGACGCCGTATTCAACCTCTTTCCTTTCGTTCCCAGCTGCTTTGCGAATACAAAGGGCCAGAAGATAGCATGAGGGGAACAGATAAGGCTTATACCAAGAATGATTTTATAAAGCGGCCCCTAAGGTATTTATATTTTCCTTGCTTCCTAGATTTTCTCCAGACTAACTTCTTTCTCCAACTTTCAACATAACGTTAACTCTATCCTAGTTCGACGAACTTCAAGGAGTTGATCTTGCTTCCGACATCGAGCTTAGCGAATTACATGCTAGCTTTTATAATGATCGAAAACGCAAAAGGCAAGTGACTTCCGGGAAAACGGTAACTGTTGACGGAATTTCCGTCGCCACTTCGAGGTGTTTTACTGGAGCTTCCCTAGTTATCGTTTTCCTTTGGTTCCTCAAGATTTTTATTTCTCCGATATTCTTCTTTCAGCCTTGCCCCAACTCCTCTGAAGACAAAGAAATTGAAGAAACATAAAGATGTTATCAAAGAAGAAACTTCTTCTGCAACCTCGGACCTGAGGGGGAGATCGGAAACACGGATGGGGGGAAATCTCCGGTCATCTGTTGGAAACGAACCCATCTCCAATAGCAATATCCGGATAAAGGAAGAACCCTTTGATGAACTTGGATATATTCGTCCAGAGGCTAAGAAATTCTCCGCTCCTGCCCCTCTAATTCGCCCTTGGCCACAAGGCAGATTAGTTGTTCGCAATGATATCATATTTTCCCCTCGCCAGGTCATACAAGATGGCCTTCATCACGTTGGGATTCTTTTCTCGGACTATACCAAAGAATTTAACGAGACCTTGGCCGACTTGCGAGAAATGAGCCAGGTAATACTTCTAGCCCGCAAGCATTAAGTTGAAAACCTGAGTTCTTATTAATGTTTCTTTGTATGCTTGTTCATACTTAAGCATTTGGCTTTCATTTCCGTGTTTCAGCATTCTGCAGATGCCATAAACTTAGATGTTTTTAAGAAGCTTAACCTCAAGAATAGAGAAGTTAGAACCCTTCAATCTATTATTGAGTTAAAAAGCAACGAGCTGGCTTCATCTCAGCTACAGTTATCGGAAACAACAGGTATTTATTCTCTGCAGTTTTTATCCAGAAATTTTTTTCCCGAATTTTTATAAACTCGGAATGTTTTTCTTGCCCTCTAGCTGCTTTAGCTAAAGCTAAAGAATTAGCTGAGGATGCCATCAATGCATCTCGGCTCTGTGCAAAAAACTCGAACCTTCGCAAGGAGCTTATGAAAGTTCAAGAAGACCTGGAAGCCAGTAATCTGGCCCTTGGGATTGCCCAATCCAAGGCTTCTTTACAGGCGGCGGAAAATAATTCTATTATCGATGATTTAGAAAGTTTGTTATACCCGCGCATGAAAGAAGGCACCGAATTTGATAAGGTTCTTGGTAAGTTAGCTCCTTTTACCGATTTCTCCCTATCTTATTTTCCGTGTTTTGTCGCCTAACCTTTTTTGGTTGCTTTTTTCGAAAAAACAGGAAATTTTCCAGGAATTTCTCGGATTGAAAAAATCCGAGCTTTTGGGGAGGTATGGAACGCAATCAGAAATGCAGGAATGTAGTCGATTAACAAGTTCCTTCCCACAAGCACTATTCAATTCTCAGAGGTTTACAAACTTCCGGGTGCCATCATGGAGGTTGCGGAGTCGAAGGAATCTATCCTACGCTCCGCTGCACAAGGTGGTGCGCGCATGGCTCTAGGCCTTATGAGTCTGCATTATCCTGATGCGAAATCTTGGCGCGTGGCATCCGGTATCCCTCAAGGGTATACAGAAGGTCAGTAAACCACCATTTTTAATGAAGTCAAAGGTCACGCCACCAAGATTGCCTCTATGGTCAATATTTCCATCACCTATCCAGAAGAAGAGGTTCCCGAAGCCCTCGAGGATGATAGCAGCGAAGAAGACTCGGACGCTTGAAGGACTACACTTGACCTGGATGGTGGATTTGTATAATTGGAGCACTATTGTTACAATGTAATTCATATTGTAATGCTTCTATTTCGTTTGTCGAAACAAGAACTCCGCCTTTTGCAGTTTTGAATTATGAAATTCCTTGCAAGGTTTTCGGGTTTGACTATTCCTTTATCTTCTAAGTTCTCTGGCATATGCGTTGTAACTGTCCTTAGTGTTTTGAAAAAAATGGCTCAATAGTATTATGAAACGTCATGCTGAGTAACCGGATGTAACCAATCAGTTTAAACTCAAAACATGGATCATACTAAAGACATTTTTACGAACTAACTTCGGTGATCAACACATGACCAATCAGATAATGCTTAGAGAATAGCAAGGATTTTTTTGAAACTTGGGCACGCAGGCACAATCCGAGTTTCCTTTAGCCGTTAGCAGGCTGAAATCATTCAGTTTTCTAAACACCGAGCACGCAGGCACAATTCGGGTTAACATTGAGCATTTTGTAAGATCATTGGGAAATAGATAAGGTGGAATCATGCTTTGTACTATAATGAACTTGTAAAAACATGGATACCAGAATTCCAACAACTTTATTTCATGATCTCAAAAGATGTTTACATAGAGATTGAACTAAGTATAGAAGGGATGTAACTGCTGGATGCTCCAAGGCCTCTTTGTCTCTACTAGCTCAACATCTATCTTTCTCTTTCTTTTGCGATTCGGCTTCTCGGGATCATCTTCCGTATCTCGAATGTGGACAAGATAATACGATCCATTCTTCATGGCTTTACTTATGACAAATGGTCCTTCCCATACTGGGGCTAATTTGTGCTTCCTTTGCTGCACCAGTCTCAGCACTAGGTCACCTTCTTTAAAAGAACGATGCCTGATTTTCCGACTATGGTAACGTCGCAAACCATGCTGGTAAATGGAGGATCTTTGAAGCACAAGCTCTCGTTCCTCTTCTAAGAGATCAACAGCATCCTGTCGTGCTTCTTCGGCATCTGATTCGTCGAAATCTTGTACCCTTGGACTGTCATGGATCATGTCCGTTGGAAGAATAGCTTCCGCACCATAAACTAGGAAAAACGGGGTTTGCCCAGTTGACCTATTTGGCATCGTTCGAATACTCCAAAGCACGGAAGGTAACTCTTCTACCCATGCTCCAGCTGCTCTATGAAGAGGAGATTCGAGTCTTGGGCGTATCCCTTGCAGGATTGAGCTATTCATTCTTTCAACCTGTCCATTGGATTGCGGGTGTGCCACAGATGGCAAGATCTAAGCGAATTCCCGTTTGTCGGCAATATTTTGCCAACTCCCCAATGGAGAAATTTGTCCCGTTGTCCGTTATTATGATGTGTGGAACGTCGTATCTCATTACCAAGTCAATGATGAAATTTCTAGCAGTTGCACCATCCAGCTTTTTGATGGGTTTGGCCTCTACCCATTTGGTATACTTATCCACTGCTACTAGCAGATGAGTAAGTCCGCCTCTTGCTGTTTTGAACGGTCCCATCATGTCTAGCCCCCAGACCGCAAATGGCCATGTAATGGGGATAGTTTTAAGTGCTTGGGCCGGCAAATTAGTCTGTTTGGCGTAATATTGACACCCTGCACATGTATTAACTATGTGCTCGGTATCTGTCTTGGCATTTAGCCAGAAAAACCCCGCACGGAATGATTTTTTAACTATGCTTTTGATTGAGCATGATGTCCGCAATCTCCGGCGTGGATTTCTTCCAGTATTTCTCTTCCTTCTTCTGGTGAGATACACCGCAGAAAGACTCCAGAAGTACTGCGTTTATACAGGTAGTTATCTATTACTGTGTATCCTTTGCATCGACGCTGTATTTGTCTTTGCAAGACTTCATCTGCTCCTTCCGGGTACTTCTGATTAACTAAGAAGTTTAAATATGGAATTGTCCAATCTGTTGTAACGAGCATAACTTCAATTGATTCGGAAGCCAGAGGGTAATCAACATCTCCACCTTTTATGGATGGTTCGTGCAAATGCTGGACGAATACTCCTGGTGGTAAGGTTTTTACCCTTTCTGATCCCATGCGGGCTAGCGCATCCGCGTTCCAATTTTCCTCCCTTTTGATGTGGAGTACTTCGAATCCAAAGAAACAGATGGCGAATTCGTCCACCGTTCTCCGGTATTCGGCCATTATAGGGCTTTTAGCGTCCCAGGTTTGGTTAAGCTGATGCTGTACCAAATCCGAGTCACCATAGCACAAAATGCGCTTGACTCCTATTTCTTTTGCAATATGCAAGCCATGAAGCAAAGCTTCGTATTCTGCCACGTTGTTACTGGCGTTGAAGTGTATTTGCAATACGTACTCCATTGTGTCTCCCTTAGGAGATTTTAAGACTACGCCAGCGCCAGCGCCCTCCTTCATCTTGGATCCTTCAAAGTGCATGATCCAGTACTCGGACTCCGGCATTGGTGTTTTCTCCATTGCTTCCGTCCAGTCGGCGACAAAGTCTGCGAAAACCTGGGATTTTATTGCCGTCCTTGGCTGATACTTAATGTCGAAGGCTGCTAGCTCAATACCCCATTTGGCTACTCGACCAGTTGCCTCTGCATTGTTTATAATGTCCCCTAGTGGTGCTTTACATACCACTGTTATGGAATGCCCTTGGAAGTCATGGCGCAGTTTTCTAGATGCGAAAAATACGCCACATGCCAGTTTTTGATAATGTGGGTACCTTTGTTTGGATTCGGAGAAAACTTCACTTATGTAATATACCGGATGCTGATCTGGTATGCTTTGTTCGTCCTTCTTCCGTTCCACGACAATTACGGCACTAATAACCCGGTTTGTAGCCGTGAGGTACAATAACATGGGTTCTTCGTCTTTTGGGGATGCCAAAATCGGAGCATTCATCAAGGTTTCCTTTAACTGGGTTAACGTGTCATCATCCTCTTCTGTCCATTTGAACTTGTCGGATTTCTTCAGCAACTTGTAAAGTGGTAAGGCTTTATCCCCCAGTCGACTAATAAATCAGCTGACAGGAGCGGCGGAACCCGTCAATATTTGGACATCTTTTACGCACGTGGGCTTTGAGATGTTCAAGATGGCTTTGATCTTTTCCGGGTTAACTTCTATTCCTCTGTGGGAAACGATGAACCCAGAAGTTTTCCTGAGGGAACCCCGAATACACACTTAGATGGATTTAACTTCATCTTGTAAGTGCGCAAGTTTTCAAAAGTTTCTCGCAAATCCTCAAGGAGTATATCTTTTTCCTTGGTTACGACAGCAATATCGTCCACGTAAACATGGACGTTTTTGCCAATCTGACTATGCAAACAACGTTGCATGCAACGCTAGTAAGTTGCACCTGCATTCTTCAGGATAAATGGCATGGTTACGTAATAGTACGTCCCATACGGGGTTATGAAAGAAGTCTTAATTTGATCTTCCATTTTCATGCGTATTTCGTGGTACCCGGAGTATGCGTCCAAAAAGCATAAAAGCTCAGAGCCTGCAGTGGCATCTATTATTTGATCGATTCGTGGTAACGCGAAACTATCTTTCGGACACAATTTGTTCAAGCCTGTGTAATCTATACACATTCTAAGAGCAGTAGTGTCTTTCTTCGGTACTAATACCGGATTTGCGGACCAATCAGTGTGGATTACTTCCTTGATGAAATCCGCTGCTAAAAGCCGGATAATCTCCTTGCCAATAGCCTTCCGTCTTCTTCCGTCAAATCGACGGAGACCTTGTTTGACGGGTTTTGATCCTGGAATCACTTTGAGTTGGTGCTCAGCAAGTTCCCTGGGTACGCCTGGCATGTCCGCTGGACACCAGGCAAAAATATCCCAGTTCTCACAGAGGAACTTGATGAGCTCGCCTTCCTATTTGTCGGTCATCCCAGTCCCTACGACGACAAATTTTGTCGGATCTTTGGGATCTACGATTACCTGTCTTGTGTTCTCGGACGCCTTGAAGCTGTCTGTCGGCTTCCGAGTTTCTTTTCCTGCCGGCATTTCTGTCGGCCATACCTCCTTGGCCAATTCCTTCAGTTCTTCCTTTGCTATAACTCTCTGAGCGCAAAGGGCGTTTTGTTTCTCCAACTCATTTGCCAGCTTGAAGTCACCGGCTATGGTGATTACTCCTCCTTTGGTCCTGGCATCTTCAGCTTGTTATAGATGTAACAGGATCTTGCCATGAATTTGGCGAAAGCTTGACGTCCGAGTATTGCATGATATACGCTTTCAAACGGCACTACTTCGAAGGATATACTTTTTCCTGCCGGAAGTGATCATTATCTCCTAAAGTGAAATCTAGGGAAATTTCTCCTAGGGATCGTGCTTGTCTGCCAGGAACAATACCATGGAAGCGTATGTTGCTGTAATTGAGCTGGGACTCGGAAATCTTCAGATGTTTCAGTGTATCCAGGTACATTATGTTAATGCTGGATCCTCCATCCATCAGCACTCTTATTAGCCTAGTGTTCTGGACAATAGGGCTTACAACAAGAGCTTGTGTGCCGGGTTCAGGGATATTCCCGGGATGGTCAGACTGATCCCAGGTTATTGGTGTGTTGGAGTACTTCAAGAATTTCGGGGTTGGCGGAACAACCGCGTTTATTTCTCGAAGTGTTCTTTTGGCCACCTTTGCTGACGGAGTTGCTAAGAATGTTAGCATTGCTTCTCCATCAACTCTCCGAAACTTGGGTTTGCCCTTTCGCTGTTGTTCCTGGATTTTTTCATCAGTGTCCGATTCACTGTCTTCTTTGTCAGCTTCTGGCTTTTGTTTAGCAGGTTTCCTCTTGGAACCCTTCCCCTTACTTCCGGATCCTGCATTACCTTTCATGTGCTTATTCAGCCGGCATTGCGCGTTTGTATGGGTGGGTTTCCCAAATTGTGAATGATGGACACAGGGTTCCGACTTAATCCTCTCCCACTCCTCTGGAGTGTAGTTGATTGGATCTGGGCTGCGTCCTTTCCACTTATTCCCTTTATCACCTCCAAAGGCTATGTTGACCTCTTTGGGTTTTGTCGTTGTTTCTGGAGTTCCTTTTTTGTCAGAACGAGAGGTTTTCTTGGCAAGTATCAGTGATTCAATATTGCCTCCTCTTGCTCTGATGTCGTCTTCGGCTGCAGCGTGTTCGTTGGCGGTTGTAAGCATAGATCCGAGATCTTTGTGCTGTTTGGAACCAACCATGAACGGCACCAGTCCGTGTTTTAGGCCATCGACGAAAGCATGCATTGCTTGTACGTCAGTTACTCCAGAGCAACTATTCTTCATTGCCGTCCATCTGGAGATGAAATCCACGTATGGTTCATCCTCAAATTGAGTGCAACGGTTCAGCTGGTTGATGCTGTTCGGGCGTTTGTACGTTCCCCGGAAATGCTGAGTGAATACTCTAGCCATATCGTCCCAGCTGTCGACGGTTCTTGATGGTAATCCATTGATCCAATCTCTGGCTCCGTCTAGCAACATTAGGGGAAGAAACTTGACAGCTTCCAGGTCTGTCCCATTGTTGATCTGGACGGCTGTATAGTAGTCTGAGAGCCAGGTATTCGGGTTTGTGCTGCCGGTGTATTTCTGGTACGTTGGACCGACCTTGGCAAAGCCAGAATGCAGGGTTATCCTTCGGATCCTGTCAGTGAAACACTTAGGTCCAAAGTATAGATCATCCTTTTCTGCTCTATCAATGTGTGCAGAATATCTTCCGGCTGAATGGACGGAAGGAGATCTGCTCCTTTCCTTTCCATTGTTGCACGGACGCGCTTTTCCGGGATTGTTTCTATCTCTTCCGTGATCGCGCCCTTTTGGATTAGGCGGAGTTCTGCTCCTGTGCCTTTCTTTATCCTTAGGAGGTGTCCGGGATCTCTCACGCCTGTGAGGTATATCATATCTTCCGGCTTTCTCAGCTGGGTTTCTCGGAGGTGGCATTGTTTTGCCGTCATTCCGGTATTTTTCTTCTCGATCGTGGTGTTTATGCCCATCTTTCGGGGGATGGGATCCGGTTCTAGACACTTCATCCCTATTGTCGGGGTTTTTCTTGTCTTTTCTCGGATCCTCTTTTTTATCCTTTGAATTACCTGAATCTCCAGGTTCTTCTGGTCCAGGTGCTCCAGCAGCGCAAGTAGCTGTTTTGCATAGGGCGGAGTTATCGTGCAGCCTCCCTGATCGCTCTTGGCCCCGATGTTGTTGTTGCAATGCTTTTCCTAGGGAAGCATACACCCCTTGAAGTTTTTCACCATTGGAGTACATGTCATTGTTCAGGATGGCGAATGCTGCTTCCGCGTTTTCTGCTGCGGTTTTGTATATTGGCTCGCCTCTGGCTTCTTTGCCGTTTACTTGCTTTTGCCAAGATGGGTTATGGAACCTTTCTTTTGGCGGTAGTACTTCCGGTCTTACGATTCCGGGTAACCTTGTAGGTTTTAAGGCAGATCTATTCTTTCTCTCGTACTCCTCTATTTCTTCCTTCATGACCTTGATATCATTCTGGGTTTGTTGGAGGTGTTGCCGAGATCTGAGTAGATGTTGCTGTTGCCTTTGGAAGGCTTGTCTCCTGGCTTCCAGCATCTTAGGGGGTTCGTCTGGTCCCACTGGCGTTTGCAACAGCTCTTGTTCTTCCTGTTCCGTCATTGGCGGAGCAAGGATTTCTTTTGTTTTCTTCTCTGCAGGCTTTGTTCTGCTAGCAGCTCCTATTTCCAGGGTTTCATCAGCTTGATCAGCTGATTTTTTCTTCCGGATTTTGTATTGGAGTTTCTTAGCAGCACGATGCTTTTTCTTGGAAGAGGGAGGCTTTTTGACAGGCTCATCCTCTGTCAATTCCTTGACATTAGGACATACCGGAGAAGTTTCTCCGTCTTCTCTCTCTTCCTCTGGCGGAGGGGTTTTGGGGCTTTCCTGGCTGCCGGCATCCGTGACTTCAGTCGGTTTTGCCATTAGCACTTCGTGAAATCCCTCTTGAAGAGATTTTACCTTTTTCTCGAAGGTATCCTAATCTTCGTCTTCAGAGTCGAAGTTATCTGATCCGGTTTCCGACTCCAATCTCGCCTCAATGGTGGCTAGTACGGATTCAGCTTCCGAGTTCATCGTCATGCTTACGGATGTCGGATCTTCCGCCTGTATGACGGGTATCGGATCTTCCGTCTCTGTGACGGGTGTGTTGTTGTCTGCCTCTTGCACGGGATTTTCGTCATCCGTGTTTTTGGCGACTTCAGATTGCACCATGCCGATAAAGTGTGTATCACTTTTTGTCGGCGATCTGAGCAGAATCCGGTATCATAGTCATCTTCGACTGGGTATAGGGCGGGTGGGATAAATTTGCTTCCACCGCAAAACCCCATGGCTTCTGCGGTTAATCCGATAAAGATGTTAGCAGATCCAATCGGTAGCACTGTCGTGGTGGTGTCAAGACAGATGCCATAGGATGGCTAAGGATGTGGGGACGATGGACGCTGGAGGTGCTCGGGGAGGGATCACGCGACGAGTAGCCGCGTGAGGTAAGATCAAACACTGCAAACAACACGATCTACCCAGGTTCAGGGCCCTCGTGAGGAGGTAAAACCCCTACTCCTGCCTTTTTTCTTATGTATTGAGGTCTCTCCGAGTAGCCACAGTACAAGTGTTCTTGCTACCGAGTAGCCACTCTTCTCTCTATGTGATGTACTAGGTCAAGAAATGTGCTTCTAGTCTTGAATCTAGGTCAGCCTTGTGCGATCCCTCGCGCAGGAGGGGGCAGGGCACCTTATATACATGGTGCCCAGCCGGATACGTCCAAATACAAACAGATGTCGACATTGTGTGCACACCGTCCTTCTTCCGAGCTCCCGCTGACAGCTTTGGTTCCTAATCTTTTCTTGTCCGGAAAGTCGTTGGGCAAAACCAAGTGAACAGTCTGGTATCACTGCGCGGAACACAGAGTAGGTCCCCCCTATCCTGCGACGGCCTGCTGACACACTGTCGCTGTCAGGCACGCCTTCCCCAGATGAACAGTGCTGTGAATAGTGCCAAGTACGGACCCCGGATACGCGGCATCTTGTGTCAGAACGGCTCCTTTGACTTCTGGCCCGAGTAGGTTCCCGCCAGTTTTACTCGGACCAGCTCTTCTACTTGAACAAAACATAACTTGCTTGATATAACCTTCTGGTCATCTTTTTGTAAGACCTAGTAGCAGTCGACCGGGTAGCAATTACCGGGTAGGCGGCTACTCGACCAAACATTTCTCCTGACCTTGCCTTTAGCACTTGCCTTTACCCTACTCGGGGGTAACCCCCCGACATTAGTCCCCGAAGCTGGTAGAGTCCTGCGAACTTGTTCACTGGGCCCTGCCAGCTTAAAACCAACCTTGGCAACATTGTCCTTGAACCTCAAGATGCCGAGTAAAACCTCCGAGTAGCACTCTGGAAAATACCTTGAGTTTCCTCTCTTCCGAATAGAGCTAGTTTTCTTCTCTGTGACCGAGTAAAAAGACTTAGGGAATTTCTCAAACAGAATCTCTGCAGCGCAGAGCACAATCCGGCTTTCCGTGCTGCACCTGGGCACGTGTCACGCATCCACGACCCCGACGCCTTGCTGCCCAGGACCTGACAGGCCACACGCCCAGTTTTCACGGAGTGGGCCCACTAGCTCGTTATGTCCCATCACGCGCAGTAATTGCCCACGATCTCGTTGTGGGATCTAATGCGGCCGTTACGCGCGCGTTCCGCGCTGTGTGCTTTTCTAACCGGCCCACAGACCCCACGCCGCACGATTACTGCCACGATTGATCCCACTCCCTCGAATCGCAACGGTAATCCGAGGTGCGGTATAAATACCCCCTCGGTAACTCCTTCCTTTCCTTCCGCTCACACTTTTCCCCTTCTGCCTTCTCGTTTTTCCGCCGCCGCAGAGCTCTCCGCCGCCGCGCAACTCACTGCGCCGCCGCGAGTTCTTCCAGTCCACCAAATCCCTCGAAACCTTTCCTCAATTTCATTCTCACCACCATGGCTTGCGACGACAATGCTCGCGCCGGCTGGGCCGGCTCCGAGGTCACCGCCGATGACTGCCAGTGGCTCGTGAACACCCATAGGGTTCCTCCCGGTGTTTGCTGCCGGCAGCCTGACGGCGAGCTCGTTCCGTCCCCGCAGGAGGGCGAGCATGTCGTCTTCCTCGCGCACTTCGCGCGAGGATTCGGGCTCCCCGCATCAAATTTCCTCCGTTCGTTTCTGGACCACTACGGCCTCCAGATGCACCATCTTCCCCCAAACGCCGTCGTGTTCCTCTCCTACCACGCCGTGGTATGCGAGGCCTTCCTCGGCGTTCGCCCCACGATGGAGACGTGGTCCAGGTACTTCTTCTTTCACCAGCAGAGCAAAGGCAAGAAGGACGGGGCGGACACCAGCAGCCGGATAACCGAGACCGGCAGCGCCATGATGGTGCAGCGTCCCGGAACCAAGCATCCTCGCATCAAGGGCCTGGATTCTGTCCGCAAGTGGCAGAAGACATTCCTGTACGTGAAGAATATCCCCGCCACGAAAGGAGCCAAGGTGGAGGACCGAATCAATCTGCCCCGTTGGAGCAACCGAGCTCCTACCGGGCAGAACTGCAAGACCAAGCCGTCCATCGACAGCAACTTGACGCAGATGGAGGAGCGCCTCAGCTATCTGATCGGAGAGGGGCTCAAGAGCGACGATCCAGTCGCCTGCTGGATCTCCAATCTGGTGCTGCCACTCCAACGCCGCTCCCACCCCATGTGCTACATGGGCGGCCCCCGCGACTTTACTCGGACGACCACTTTCGAGCTCAGCAACGTGGACGTCGCTGCTCATGCGCGGTCCATCCTGACCACCGGCCTCCGAGATAATTGGCAGTATGGCTTCATCCCATACAGTCGTACGAAGCCAATCGAGCGGGTATATACTCCTTATCCTGCTTCTTGTATGCATGTTCCGAGTAGATAGCCTCCTTATCTTGCAGCGAATAGTATTTGCACTCTGCACCGAGTAGGGCACTTAGCAGAACTTCTTAGGCTCAGTGTGCTTTATGTTTGCACGCCTTGCCGAGTAGCAAACTTAGCGGTTTTCTCTAGGCTTAGTGTGCTTTGTATTTGCACGCCTAGTCGAGTAGCACACTTAGCGGTTTTCTCTAGGCTTAGTGTGCTTTGTGTTTGCACGCCTAGTCGAGTAGCACACTTAGCAGAATTGCTTAGGTTTAATGTGCTTGGTGTTTGCACGCCTTGCCGAGTAGGATGCCTCTATGCTAGTCGACTAACTTGTGATGTTTCTCTACTCTTCAGGTCCTTGCTCGCTAGCTCGCTGAGAGCATGGAACGCTTCGAGGACAACTGGTCAGAGGACCGAGAAGAAGACGACGAGGTCTCCTTCGAGACCGCGGACAAGCTCAACCTCCCGCATGCCGCTCAGACGGAGAAACATCGCGTAGATGCGTCTGTCCGCGAGTGGTCTGAGGACGAAGACGAAGGTAATTGAGTTCATCCTGTCTGGTCGTGAGCCACGCTACCCAATTTCTTCCTGCTTCTGAGCTGTTTCCCTTTTCTCAATCCCACAGAAAATGCCGACGCCGAAGAGGAAGGGGAGGACGAGGACGAAGAAGCCCTAGTCGTCAAGCCGCTCTCGGTTGCTGCTCCTCTTACCCACAAACGGACGGGTAGCGGTGCTCAGGAGCCCCCCGCCAAGAAGAAGAAGATGGCAGTCGGGAAGACGACCAAGAAGACCGCGACGAAAAGGGGACGGGCGATCCCTACCCGCAAAGGGTAAGTACCTTTTCCTCAGTTATTCGCCTCTGTTGCCGCAAATTGCCAATTCCTTTTCTTCGTTGTTTCTTCTCGGTTTCCTCTGCCCTTTTCTTTTTTCTGAACACATTTCTTTCTCCAGAGCCCCCTTGGATGCTGACGCCGCTCTCGCGCCCACCAAGACCAAGAAGAAATCCGCCATCGACGTCGATAATCTCATCGACCTTGATGACGAGAGTGAAGCCGCAGCGCAGGGCAGAGCGCGTGCGTCCTCTCCTACACGAGGAGAGGACTCCGACGAGGCTCGGTACATGGACACCGATGCCCACGATGTCGAGCAGGAGCAGCAGGCCCGCGCAGAGCAGGAAGCGCAGGATGCTGCTGAAAGTGCAAGATGGTCAACTAGAGGGGGGGTGAATAGGTGACCTACAAATTTTACTCCTTTTTCAATTTTAATGGTGGATTAGGAAAAGGTAAAAGCTTGGTTATCTAAATGTGCAACTAGGTTAACACCCTAAGTGACAAGTAACGAGTAGCAACGGAAGTAAGGTAAACACACAAGATAACCACAAGTGAAAACACGGAGACAAGGATATGTTTCCCGTAGTTCCTTCTTGAAAGAAGTACGTCTACGTTGGAGAGGTGGGGAGCCACCTACGCGCTCCTCAATAGCACGGATGTGCACACCTTATTCTCCGTGAGCTTCTCCGGTGAGGGAGATTCTCGTTTCCACTATGAGGTCGACTTGAAGGCGTTGACCAAACCTTTACAAGGGGTTGAGGCTACTCCACAAGTGAGATGGAGGCTCTCAACAATCGAAGCTTCTTGCTACAAGGTGGAAGCTACAAGCACTAGGGTTTCCCTTGGATGACAAGGCAACCAAGAGATTACAAGATCCCAAGAGTTGTGGTGTGGGAACACACGTTTTGGCTTGGTGGAAAGATAGATCTAGACCTCCTCCATGGGATCCTTGAAGGGCATCGAGTTTGGTTGGAGGAGGAGGGAGATCGGGGCGTTTTGAGCTCTACAACAATGGAGGAGAGAGAGGAATGGACGAGCTGCATATCTAGAGGAAGAAGAGAGCTATTTATAGGCTCCTCCAGATTCTGACCGTTGCAGTCCTGCGGGACCGGAAATTTCCGGGGTAAGACCGGAATATTCCGGTGTGTGTTGGCCGGATAATTGAAAAGTCCGCGGGGCGGATAAATGAAATATCAGGGGGCGGAATATTCCGCCCCAATACTCCGCCCCCATCTCTGTGCGCAGGCATCAACATGTTGATGAAAAACTGCTAAGGACCAAGGGCCGGATATTTGCTCCGGAAATTTCCGGGGCAAATTTCCGCCCTACCTTCTGTGCACGGGCATCAACTTATGATGGAAAAATGGCTAAGGACTTTGATGCCCGGAATATTGAAATATCCGGGGGGCGCATAATTGAAATGTCCGGGCCCAGAATTTTCCGGACAGAATCTCCGCCCCCATCTCTGTGCGCGGGCAACATGTAGTAGTCCAATTTCTGCTAAGTCCTTGAGGGCCAGATTTTCGGCCCGGAAATTTCCGGGGCAAATTTCCGCCTTGGCTTCTGTGCGCGGGCAGAAAAACACTTAGTCGTTTTCGAGGAAGCCAGAAAGGAGGCCGGAAATTTCCGGTGAGAGGGCCGGATAATCCGCCCTTTAAGATCCGGAATTTCCGCCCTTCATACTGAAAAATCCGGTGGCAGTAATTCCACAATATCGAGCTTCTCTTTGATCTTTTGACGAGGATATAACAATGATCATCTGAGATAATATCTGCACAGTCTAAACCACATTGTTAGATAGGAGATATCCGTGTTATCGTCATCACCAAAATCATTAGAGGGATCATGAGCTTTCAATCTCCCCCTTTTTGGTGAATGATGACAACACGGGTATTTGCGGGGAAGTAAGCTAACAATGCAGGATATGAAAACATCACAGATAGCATATAAAGGAGACATGCCTCCCAATAATAATAGTTCAACACAAATGACGAGTACGGTAGAACGAAGTTCGAAAAAGACGCACTAAAACGGAAATGGCAACAAAGAACGAAAGAAACCCTCCCAAGCAAATCCCCACGAACATCTAGATCTTCTCCCCCTTTGGCATCAAGACACCAAAAAGAGAAAAGAGAGAGCTACGTCCCATGGAGCAAACTCTAGGCCTGGGTGTCCTCTTCTTCCTCTTCATCTTCACTGGCGGTGGCATCCTCCGTGTCCTCATCTTCATCAACACCGATATCCCAGTCAACGTCACGGTTGTTCCAGTTCCTGTATGCAATCCGAGGAGGAGGAAGTGGTGGCACAGTGGGAGTCTTGAGTGCAGTCATGATGTGGTGCTGGTTCTCTAAGATGCTGCGGCGCTCCACATAGGCAGCGTAGTTCTCCTTGTGGATGCAAACATTCAAGCTCAGCACCTTCTCAACAGCACGAGCAAGCCACGAGCGTTTCTTCTTGCCAGGAGGAGGAGGACGCATGCGAGCATCCCTGTGGCCCTGTCCAGAGGCACCAACATTATGAGCGGCCTGCTGAGTGTGGGCGGACTTCTTGTAGAGATTAACGTCCTTGTGATCCTCACAGTCTAGCTCCAAGTCCTCTCGGAGTGCTTCAGGATAGCGTGCCTTGATGAGCTTCATGATATAGGGAGCATATGGAGGCACCTTGCGGTGGAAGAGAGCATAGTGGATCTCATTGAAGATGAAGTCCATCACATCAATCCTGTGAGCCTCCATGTCAGTCATATCACTCTCAGAGAAGGTCAAGAAGGCGTGGTACATAAGGTTGACCAAGCCACCACGAATAGCATCATTATTTCCCGCACTTGGAGCAATGGACTCCCTAAGCATGCGCAGGAGAATATCATAGACGGCGAAGAGGCCTTTAGCCGATCCAACTGTACCTCGAGGACCATAGAGCTCAGCTAGCCTGTTCTTCTCATACTCTTCCCCATGGATGTGCATGCGGTGGCCCTGTGGAGTGTTGAGGCCAGCAAACGGATAGTCAAGCACAGTGGCAAAGTCATGGAAGTTGGCGGTGACCAGGTGAGGACCAGACATCCAAGACATGCCAATCTCTTCAGATTCATCAATGACAAGAGTAGCATAGAACTGCTGGATGTAGGTTGTGTTGTAGGAGCATCTAGTCTCCATAAGCGGACGCAGACCAAGTATCTCAGCAAGCTGAACAGAGTGGTTGAAGTAGTCGAGGTGGGCAGCCAGATGAGCAAAGTTGATCACCTTCATGGGGCACACTGGTTTGCTCATTACGGTGTACACCTGCTTGAATAGGGTCTCCTGCTCAACGTGCCAAAAGCACGAATCAATAGTGGGGTCCTGAGGACCCTCCGTGTTCCAAGCCTTGGCACGCCATGCCTTGAAATCTTCAATGGGCATGGTGCCCACGTTGAGAGTTGCCTTGCCTTGCTGTCTACCACCTCTGCGAGCAGCCCTGTCAGCATCACGTTGCTGCTCATAGTCTCTCTGAGTATCTCTTGCACGCCGGCGGGTTTCATTATCCTCAACAAAAGTCCCCTCTTCATTTTCTGTCAGGTGACGGTATCGCTTGCGAGAGCTAACCAACTTGCCGGGCCTAGAGGTTGAACCATCTGCGAGGAAAGCAGAGAAAATACAAAAGAAACACAAACAAAAATCAAAATCGGGGGCTCACGAAATGAGGAATGGAATAACGTGCAGTTCTGTTCAGGATTCAGTACAGGCCGGAAATTCCGGTCATGGACACGGAAATTCCGGAGGACGGAAATTCCGGCCTCAGGGCAAATTTCCGGGGGTGCGGAAATTCCGGCCCTAGGCGGAAATTTCCGGCCTTCGGGATTTTCGAATCCAGATCTGAATCTGGGCCTATAATGAATCTAGAACGAGGAATCTAGTACGAGAATGAATCCTGGAGAATAGGTTGGTCGTTACTAGCGGACTACACAGTCACGGGTCCAACTTTAGCCCGCGAGACGACCATGGATCTGCCCGTCGTTAAATTGCGCTAGATGGTGGTCGTTGTTGTCCAGTTAGCTAGCTTCTCGGGACTAATTACCGATCCATTATCTCTTCGCCTCGAAAAAAGAAGGATAAAAAACGATCTCGTTAGTTTAGGTCTTATCTTTCTACGACTCACAACAAGCGAAACCATGCGGCGGCGTACTGCACAACCCAATCTCGTGTTCTCGACCCTATCAAGGGACATCTCTGGATGGATCGAAGGCCGGCCATAGATCGAGCCTGGTCAAACGAGGCAAACATCCCTTGGATTCTTGGTCTCTGCGAGGTGCCAGACTAGCAGCCGAATACCAGGTTTGGCATGTATATCTACAGTTGAGTCGCTTGTCCTTCCATTAGCAGATCGAAGCTTCAGCATACGTCGGATGGAATCGCGTGTTTTGACTTGACATGTGCAGCTGGCTGCCGTCCTGAGATTCTGGATAGATCAGACACGAGAGTGGGCGAGACTGCGAGACCTTGACGGCGGCGCAGCATCGTGTATGTTCCAGACTAGTATTTTCAGATTATCGGATGGTTTGCCCCTTTGTTTGCACTTTGTATATATATTGCTATAGATCATTACACATCTACATTATGTTTCAGATTCATGGCTCGGAAAGAAGAGAAGAGTCACAGTCCTGGCATTGTACTTTGTCTCGTAGCTCATATCCAGATTAGTGCGGACATCCTCTCTTTCAGCATTAGTGCATCTGTTAAAATGTACACATGACATACTTCGGAAAGAAAATTCTTCTAATTGTCACTTTCTTGATACTCATAAGGTTCAGGTGGATAAAAAGGTCTATCCAGTACCTTGATTTGTACGACTTCAAGGGTCTAAAGCTACACTTCCTTTCACTATTTCACACGGGATTTCTTAAGTTGATCTGAAGAATCCACCGAGCATGTAAGCATTTCGCCCTGCAATTTTGCATGAACAAATCTCTTATACTTTGTGACAATTCATTTATATGCAGTACTAAATTTTGCAAATCATTCATGATTTTTTAGGGCTGAAGGTACAAAAAGAGAACAGAAGCTTCGCCAACTCATAAGACAATTGTTATCATTGACGAAAGTCAAACATCAAACAATACGTGTGTTGCGGTACTCGTCCGAGTAAAGTTCAGAGGAAGAAAAAAAATTAGCTATGCTTACCCAGTTAGAGATGACAAACTAGCTCGTAACTAGAGGGTTTAAGTTATATTTGTTTAATGATATTTTACTTTCAGAATTTGTATGTGATGATCGTGTTAACTCTACGGTCTTGATCGATGAAAAGCATCTTTCAATTATTGACGTACTTATGTATATTTCTTTCGTCGTTGCATGTGGCACAAAATGGGTTATCAAGGAAGTAGCTTATTTAATTAAATGAAATGCTTATAAAAGCAATCAAAACGGTAAAAATAATGACATTAGATACTTTGTGCGAGCAAAGAACCATGCTAGACTATGAAGAACACTAGATAGAGGAACAACGCATCTACTCAACCCAAAATTGCGGAGAAAACAATCACGTACCGGGATCCATGAACAGGAAAGGACGTGCAGTCTCTTGATCCGCAAGGGAAGAGGAGAGGATGAGGAGGGGAGGCGAATAGGACTCCCGGAAGTCTCGGAGGCGGCGGCGGCGGCTGGGGCCGAGTGGAGACGAGGGGAGGGAAGCAATCTGGAATTGCTCCCTCCCGTCGTCCTTATATAGCCCCAGACCAAGAGCACCGGAAATTTCCGGTATAAATATCGGATTTTCCGGGGTCCGGAGATTTGGGCCGGAATATTCCGCCCAAATATCCGGTGTGCCTTCTGCGAGCGGGCACGCTGGATAGTTGGGGGATAATTCGAGTCCAAATCTAACTCCGGAAATTTCCGTGGCTTAAGACACGGAATATTCCGGCCCCCCGGAAATTTGAGCCAGAAATTTCCGCTGAAATTTCCGGTGTGCCTTCTGCGAGCGGGCACAGCGGAAGTTGGCGAAAATTCTGGGACAAACGTCTGAGGGCCGGAATATTCCGGTCCTAAACCGGAATTTCCGGAGTGCCAACGCCATCCGAGTTTTGTGGAAGATGGATCAAGTCGTGAGCCTCCAAAAATGCAAAAAGACACAAACAAACTCACAAACACGAGAAAAACATCAACTAGAAATGCAAAGGAAAAAGTTGGTGGCCGAAGCCACCGTGTTTGAGTAATACCAAGGAGCCGCGAAGATGTATCTTGGACTCAAAAGTATAACTCACGTTTTAAGCACAATAAGTCACATATTTACTAGATATGCATGACGTTTTGATTGTTTTGCGCATGATAGGTGGAGTGTTTGTTCATGAGTTGAACTACGCTCCCCCTATGTCCATGCCTACATCTAGACTAGATAGCACATATAATGAAGGTACTTATGCAAGGGTTCAAGAGAAGTTAGACGCATCGATCACATTTAGTTCATTCCTCAAACCCCGAAATCTTGGTTCGTCAAGGGCCTTCGTGAAGATATCCGCAAGTTGGTCTTTGGTTGCCACATATGAGAGATCAATATCACCCTTCTCAACATGATCCCGAATAAAGTGATGCCGTATTTCAATGTGCTTCGTCTTGGAGTGAAGAACGGGATTGTAGGCAATCTTGATGGCACTCTCATTGTCGCATAGGAGAGGAACTTTGTCGAAGACGATGCCATAATCTCTCAATGTTTGCCGCATCCAAAGTAATTGAGCACAACAACTCGCCGCGGATATGTATTCGGCCTCGGTGGTAGAGAGAGCGATGCAGTTTTGCTTCTTAGATGACCAACACACCAATAAGCGTCCAAGGAATTGACATCCTCCGGATGTGGATTTCCTATCCGTCTTCTCTCCCGCATAGTCCGCATCCGAATAACCAATGAGCTGAAAGCTTGAACCCTTGGGATACCAAATACCGAAGTTGGGGGTATGAACTAAATATCGAAAGATGCGCTTAACCTCTTCAAAATGACTTTGCCTCGGAGAGGCTTGAAACCTTGCACATTTACCTACGCTATACATGATGTCGGGTCTAGATGCACAAAGGTAGAGCAAAGAGCCAATCATGGAGCGGTATACCTTTTGATCTACCTCTTTACCATCCGGGTCGGGTTTCAAGTCAATGGTCGTGGACATGGGGGTCTTCATAGGTTTAGCTTCATGCATGTTGAATCTCTTGAGCATGTCTTGAGTATACTTGGCTTGCTTGATGAAAGTACCTTCCGGGTATTGCTTGATCTCAAAGCCAAGAAAATATTCCAATTCTCCCATCATAGACATCTCGAACTTGTCCGTCATAAGCTTGCAAAACTCATCATTGAATGCAACGTTAGTAGAACCAAAAATGATATCATCCACATAGAGTTGGCATATGAACAAGTAACCTCTAACCTTTTTGGTAAAAAGGGTGGGATCGATTAAACCAACATTGAACCCACGATCAACCAAAAACTCTTTAAGGTGCTCATACCACGCACGTGGAGCTTGTTTAAGTCCATAGAGCGCCTTATCAAGTTTATACACATGATCGGGGTGGTTGGGATCCTCGAAACCCGGAGGTTGCTTGACATAGACCAACTCGTGGATGGGACCATTCAAAAATGCACTTTTCACATCCATTTGTTGCAACTTAAAGTTATGATGAGAGGCATAGGCAAGTAAGATGCGAATGGATTCAAGACGAGCAACGGGAGAGAATGTTTCACCAAAGTCGACACCTTCGACTTGAGAAAAGCCTTGAGCTACCAATCTATCTTTGTTGCGGATGACGATGCCGTCCTTGTCTTGTTTGTTCTTGAAGATCCACTTAGTGCCGATGACGTTCTTGCAATCTTTGGGTCTTGGCACCAACTTCCACACTTTGTTGCGCTCGAAGTTATTGAGTTCATCGTGCATTGCTTCAAGCCAATCTTGATCTTCAAGGGCTTCATAGAACTTCTTTGGCTCAATGTGAGATACGAATGCATGAGCTTTGCTAAAGTCCGCTAGTTGCCTCCTTGCGACGACCCTTCCACGAACTTGACCAAGAATCATGTCCTCCGTGTGATCGGCACGAGCAAGATTATCAAGTCTCCTCTTTGCTCTACGAGCTAGCATCTCCTCCAAAGTTTCCTTGGATAGAACTTGATCATCACCTTCATCATCGGAGACATGTCCACCTTGATCTTGATCATTGACGGGAGATGGTTCCCTTATGTGCCTAGTATCATCACCATGAGTATCTTGTTCTTCATTATGAGCTTGGCCTTCATCATGAGCTTGGCCTTGATTATTAGCTTGGCCTTGAGGTGAAGCATGAGGGGTTGGTGCATCTTGTTGGGTAGCTTGGTTATCAATGGATGTAGTCAATGGCTCCACTTGAGTGGAGCATAGTCCTTCTCCCTTCGTCATCCGGTGTCCCTAAATGGGGATTATTTCACCAATCCCCATTCTTCGTATGACGATGGGAGGAATTGCATCTCCTACAAAACCATGATCTATACGGCCCCCTTGGGACCCATTATCCTCATCAAACACCACGTCTATAGCTTCTTCAACTTGTCCGGTGGACTTGTTGTAGACCCTATAGGCGTGAGCGTTTGTGGCATAACCAACAAAGATACCCTCATAAGATTTAGTCTCGAACTTTGACAAGCGTTTACCTCTCTTGCGAATGAAGCACTTGCAACCAAAGACCTTGAAGTATGATACATCCGGCTTCTTGCCCGTGAGAATCTCATAAGGGGTCTTGTTCAAGATCTTGCGGAGATATAATCGGTTGCTAGCATGGCAAGCGGTGGAGACGGCCTCGGCCCAAAAATTTTATGGAGAAGAGAATTCCGCAATCATGGTTCGAGCCGCGTCCATAAGAGTCCGATTCTTTCTCTCAGCCACACCATTTTGTTGAGGGGTGTAGGGAGTAGAGTATTGATGAGCAACTCCCTCCTCACTAAGAAATCCCTCCACGGTGTAGTTCTTGAACTCGGAGCCGTTATCACTCCGGATCGCCATGATACTCGTATTATGTTGGCGTTCCACCAAAGTGATGAACTCGATGACCCGCTTTTGAGTATCACTCTTCCTCTTGAAGAAGTACACCCAACAATATCGTGAATAGCCATCCACAATCACCAAACAATACTTTTTGCCCCCAAGGCTATCATATGATAGGGGACCAAAGAGGTCCAAGTGAATAAGCTCGAGGATCCTTGAGGTGGTGATGTTCGTCTTGGTGGGGTGTGCTTCTCCATGTTGCTTTCCTAAGACGCAAGAGCTACACACACGGTCTTTGGCAAATTTCGCATTTGTTAGTCCAAGAACGTGATTGCCACTTTGAAGGTCATGCAACGTTCTCATATTGGTGTGGGCTAATCGGCGATGCCATAGCCAACCCACATCAACTTTAGCCATTAGGCATGTCGCGGCACACGTGTCTCCTTTAGAGAAGTCCACTACATACATGCCGTTCTCGACATGCCCAACGAAGGCTACTTTAAGAGTCGTTTCCCAAGTGACAATCACATTCTCCTTATTAAAGAACGAGGTAAAACCACTCTTAGCAAGTTGAAGAACTGACATGAGATTATAGCCTAGGGACTCAACAAGAAGAACATTCTCAATTGACAAGTCATTTGAGATTGCTACCTTGCCTCGTCCCAATACCTTTAATTCGGAGTTATCACCAATAGTGACGCAATTGAGGTGAGGTAATGGAGGTTGTAGATCACTCATTGCGTCATTGCTTCCGGTCATATGTTGGGATGCACCACTATCCACCGTCCATTTGCTCGACCCGGAAGCACTTCCCTACAAGATTAGTTTCTAGATTTAGGGACCCATCTTTGAATGGGTCCTCTCATGTTAGTGACAAGGGTCTTAGGAACCCAAATACTCCAATGATAATCATCACCATAAGAAGTACCAACATATTTAGCATATACATGACCATCTCTAGATTTTATAAGAACATAAGATGGATTGTATTTCCCGGCAAAGTTATTGTGAGTGGTGCTCCCCCTAGAGGTATCACCACCCACAAAGGTGTTGTTCTTCTTGCTTTTTGCCACCTCTCCCTCTTTCACAAATCTTACTTCTTGTGAAGGAGAGGTAGCTTTCTTCTTGTTCTTCTTCTTGTACTTCTTCTTTGACTTGGCAACATAGCCAAGTCCCTCCTTTCCCTTGTTGACTTGTTGAGAAGCATTCTCATGGGGATTCTTCTCACTTCCTACAAGATTAGTAGTACCACAAGAATAGCTAGACAAGACATTTGAGCTAGGAGATGAAGTGGACACAACTTGCTTGGTAGATAGTTGAGCTAGAAGATTGTCACGAGATTTGGTCAACTTGTCATGAATTTCCTTAAGAGACATGAACTCCTTTTCGAGTTTTTCATGACGAGTGACAAGTTCCTCGTGAGCAATTCCTAGCTTCAACTCTTCATGTTATAGAGTTGTAACGCCCGGGGATTTCCCCCCAACTAGAAACTTGTTTGTTTGTTTTCTTTGGTGCATCTCATGGCATCATGCAATTAAATCACCTTGCTTGTTGTTCTCAAGAACTCAAACTATTATTTTGGCAATTCTTTTCTTTTGTTTTGTAAATAATAAAATCACCTCTATCTCTCTTTTCTATTTGTTTTTATTGTTAATTGGGAGCAAAAAAAAAATAAAAAAAATCGTTGAGGGAGGCAACCGAACTGGGCCATCTAAGGCCCAGCCGGCCACCCCACCTCACACCTAAACCTAGCCCACCCCAACCCACCTCAGAACCCAACCGCACCCAGAACCCAGACCACGCAACGCACACACGCACGCAGCGAGGCAGAAGGGATCGATCCCCATCGAATCCCCTCGTCCTCCTGCCTCTGCCCTCGAGCGCCGCCAGGGGAGGGCGAACCTCGACCCCATCCCGTCGCCCCTCTCCTCCAGCCCGACCACCTCCTGCCGCTCCCTCTCCCCTCTCAAGCCCAGCTCGCCTCCCCTCCTCCCATCGCGACCCCCTGCCCTCCTCTAGCCGAGCGCCGCCGCCCTCTCCCGTCGCCTCCATTCCCTGGCCGCGGCCGGCGCCTTCTGCCCCCTCTCCGGCGCCCTTCTCCGCCGCCGGATTCCCATCCCAGCCGCCGTCGCCTCCTCTACGCAGCAAGGGGTACTTCCCGAAGAAGAACGAGATCCTCGAGCTCACCTGCGAGGGGCTCGCCTTCAAGGGGAAGGGTGTCTGCAAGGTCGACGGCTCCAACCTCGTCCTGCTATGTGACGGCGCTCTCCCCGGCTCGCGTCTTGTCGCTCGCGTCCGCCGCCTCCGCCGCGGCGCCTTCGCCGAGGCCGCCAAGCTCAAGACCCTCTCGCCCCATCACGACGCCGTCGAGGCCCCCTGCCCCCTTGCCGCCGACTGCGGCGGCTGCAAGAGCCAGTCCCTCGCGTACTCTGCGCAAATCCACCACAAGTACGTCCAGGTCCGTGACTTGCTGGTTAATTTCGGCAAGTTTGATGCGAGGAGCTTGGAGAGCTCGGATGCGGATGCCATCCTTAAGCCCATCGTGCCGTGCGATGAGATATTTCGGTACAGGAACAAGATGGAGTTCTCGTTTGGGACCAAGAGGTGGATGAAAAGGGAGTGGAAGGAGGGCAAAGAGGAGGTTGTGAGGGGGGGAAGAGCTGGAGACTGACGGTTATTCGCTCGGACTTCATGCACCAGGGTTCTCCGACAAGGTCTTCACCGCAAAGATCCTCGTGACGGAACCTCGACAAGATCCTACCATGTCCGCTCTGCGTTGGCCGCCTTCGTGCGCGTCCATGAATTTCTCGTTGACCGGAGATGCGGCACGATCACCTCCGACCCCGAAGACGATGCGGTAGCGGCTCGCCCACGACTACATCGACTCCGGACGTTGAACGACTACTTCGACGACGATGACCGCGTGATTCGAGTACCACTACTTCCTCGACGTCGACTACTTCCTCGTCTACATGAGAACGAACGGCTACTCCCCCTACGTCGATTACTTCCACTACCACGTCTACTTCCTCCACGTCCCGAAGTTTCCGGCGTTGACCCCAGCGATCCTCTTTCCAACGCGTGCGAACCCAAACCCTTATATATTTATGCCCTATTTTCTATAACATATCAACTATAATTAAAATGTCATCTCATTCATGTGTCGCATTGCATTTTTGTGGGTAAATAAATAACTCGAACCTTCTAAATTAAATGTTGGGCTTCCGGCTCAATTTAACTCTATTTAAAATTGCATAAATCATAACTAATTCTTTTTAACTCCAAATTTGAAAAGTAAAATATGTTTTCCAATCAAAATTCTCTAAACTTTGCAAATATCAACTTTGTTTTCTGTTTTGAATAATTTAAATTGCTGAAAACAACTATTTCTTAATTAATGCATTAAAATTGCTAATTTGATAACTTGCTCATTTTAATTCGAAATCCAACAAATAAAATATGCTTTCATACCAGAAAAATGCACTTAATCTGTTCATGCCATCCATATCTCTGTTTGCATCTTATCTTGTGCATTTTAGATCTTGTTATGCATGTTCATCTATATGACAACATATGGAATGTGTGGGCTAATTATTTCCAGCTGTTGCCCCATTCCATTTAAATTGCCTAACTCATCTACTTTATTGTTTGCCATGCTAAACAACAATTAAATTGATGGTTAGCTAAACAACTTGAACCAATTCCTATTTCTCCGGACTCCGGTTCGATTAAATTACTTAAGTTGTTTCCTCTCCGTTGCATCTTGCCATGCCATGCATATATAATAGGATCATGCTGGATCTTTTGCCGTAGTAGTAATTGTTGCATCCGGTGTTTCTTTTAGTTCATTGCTTCTTCCCAGATAGGACGTTGAGATGATGTGAGCAACGACAAGTTCTGCTACCTTGCGGGATCTCAGGCAAGTATACTCACTTGCTGCCAAATGGCTGCCTTTCATCACTTGTTACCGATACTTTCCGTTGTTCTTTTCTGCTAGCCTTAGT
Organism: Alopecurus myosuroides; assembly: GCA_028641055.1. Taxonomy (NCBI): domain Eukaryota; kingdom Viridiplantae; phylum Streptophyta; class Magnoliopsida; order Poales; family Poaceae; genus Alopecurus; species Alopecurus myosuroides. The sequence continues at coordinate 132,426,195 of CM054057.1, read as the reverse complement.
AGTAGTTGTTTCTGTTACGAACCTATCACATGAATCCTTTAACCCTGATATTGCCTCACCTCCACACCTTCAACCATTGCTTGTGCTTACTAGCATGCTTAGGTTGTTTTGCTCGAGTCTGTTACCCGTTACTTTCTGTTATTACTTCATTATTGTTCTGGGGGCTCGAGGTTTAATCAATCAATCATGCTACTGATATTATCAATAATAAATTTGATGATAAGGCACCGGCAGGAGGCCCCTTTGTGGTTTTGAGGCCTGCTAGTGTCGACCCTAATAGGAAAAGGGTCTTGTCTACTGATCCATGATGAGCGCACTAACCGCATGTGGGAAGCGAGTATGGGCGCCCCCCTCAATTTGACTCGATTCGCATCTCGTCCAAATCGCCTCATTTAGTTCGGGTTTTCCATTTGCTGCATGCATGATCTTGCGAGCCCTTGGTACCCGGGTGGAACTTTCGTAGTCGGCATATAGGGGGACACGTTCTTAGAGTGCTATGAGGGTCCATTTTCTTCTGGGCTCGATTAGCCGTGCGCCCAAGGTTCTTTGGGCTTGATGCGAAGAAGAGTCGAGTTGTGTTGAGTGCCCCGCTTGGTGGAAGGGCCTTTCCATCTGGCGGGTTATTCATGCGTGTACGGCCAAATTGGTGCAACCCTGCAGGGATAATCTTCTCGAGAAGCCGTGTTTTCCGCGGTTATGGATTACTTGGTGAAAGTACTGGCTAACAAGTACTCAGGACAACTTAAACCTAATGATTAACACTCTTACACCCAATGATTACCAACTTGACTAGTAATAGGCTTATTGACACAATAATGTGAATCATCATTAACCCAACTGTGTGAGTTATCCTCGGATTGCTTCTTTGGATAAGGGGCGAGATCCAGGATGGGTTTGTTTGAAGTTATCTTTCAGTTGGCTACAATACTCGATCTTATCTTCTTTCTGTTAGCCGGAAGTTGTAGTATCTCTCTGAAGTTGGTTAGTGCAGCCTGCTGTCGCTTATTTGCAATAACCCCTTCCTTTCCGTTGATCCCAAAGTATTTGTATCTTGTGATGACTGGCTACGCCGGTACCTTGTGAGTATGGGTTTTATTCCACTTGCCAGTACCTAACCGTACTGACCCACGAACCTTTTTCGTGGCTGCATATTCAATATTGCAGTCAACAGGTTTGAAGTCTGACGACGTTAGCTTGGGAATCCCTCCGGCTTGGCCTGGGCAGGGATTGGACGCACTCGGTTATCTTCAGGACTCTTAGTCCAATTTGGATCTTGTCCGTAGACGGACGATGTGTTGTTTCTTCCGCTGTTAATTGGATCTTTGTGTTGTATCAGTTGTATCCCTGACTCGTTTGAGTCATCTTGTATCTACCTGTTTCTGTTGTAATTGTGGATTATTCGTGAACTGTTGTAATGTTATCACAAGTGGCAACCTGGAATCGGTTAGTATGCGGATTCGGCGGGAATGCTGAAATCTGCATAGTGCCCGATCTCGGGGCGTCACAAGAGTTTTAATGATAGGAAGTGATTGAGCATTTTCCTTCCTAAGCATGGAGACACTTATGGCAAAGTTTTCTTCAAGACAAGATAACTTCTCCTCAAGAGAGGCACGAAGGGAACGCTCATTTTCAAGTGCTTTTTCAAGCTCTTGTTCATTGCAAGTGTGGCCTTCATGGCTTTCCAAAGCCAAGATAATCTCCTCCTTTTCATCTACAAGAATGTTAGCCTCATCAAGTTCCCTTAAAAGGGCATTCACTTTTTCCTTAGTCTCACCTTTAAGGCTTGATAGCCACGTGCCTAACTCATTAGACTCACTATCCTCCTCGGCAACATTTTCAACACAATCCAATAATGAAGGAGGGTTAGTGATAATGGTCTTGGAGTTTGGAGAGCATACCGAATTGGCTTTTGCCATAAAACAAGTAGGTCGGGTAGCAACATTCTCATTGGGGGATTCAAATAGGGAGATCGAAGGAGTTGATGCGGTGGCCATGGCGATGTGAGCGACTCCACCTACTTCATCTTCTCCTTCATCTCCGGAGATGTAAGTCTCAAGTACCGCCCCGTCTTGAACATAGAGGGCCCTTGGCACCCTTCTAGCGAAGTTCTTGTTTTGAGGAGGCTTGGCCTTGTTTTTGCGAAAAAGCTTCCCTTCGTTTTCTTCTCTTGGCTCAAAGGGGCACTCCTTGACAAAGTGGTTTGCGCTACCACAATTGTAGCATGTCCTTGGTCGCTCCCCCTTCTTCTTGTAGTTCTTGTTTCGTGGAGGCCTTGGAGATCCGGCCTTGTGAGCTTCCCATCTCTTCCAATATCCATGCATCGCAAGAGCAATGCATTTGTGGGCTCCGGTGTAAGTGTCCTCATAGTCTTCCTCATCATCATCATCTCCTTCACTCTCATCAATTCGAGCCATAGCCTTTGACTTCAAAGCGAGATTGGGTGTTCCTCCTTGGCCACGAGAGCGAGCAAGAGCATTGTCCGCACTCTTGTGTGAGAGGGAGATAGCTATGAACTAACTTAGGACACCAATTGAGTTGAGGGTATTGTAATCCGCTCTTGTCCGGATGCTAGTGGAGAGATTCTTCTCAAAGGGGGTAATTGCTTTGACAAATTTCCTCTTGATCCACTCATCGGAAATTTCTTCTTTTCCAAAGTCCCTCAATTGGTTGGCAAGAGCGACAACTCTTCTATATAGCTCTTCAGGGGTCTCATCCTCATGCATGACGAAGTTCTCGGAGTTGTCAATGGCCATGTCATACTTGGAAGATTGGATGCTAGCATTTCCTTGGAGTAAGGTGTCAAGTTTATCCCAAGCTTCCTTGGCGGTCTTGCAACTGAGTATGTGAGTGAAGTACTCCCTTGGGAGAGCCTTTTGAATCATGACAAGTGCGGTCTTGTTGAGTTGAGATTCTATGTCCTCCCTTGGAGTCAAATTGTTTGGGTCATGAGGATGAAATCCATGAACCACACTTCTCCATAATGCGGTACACGATCCTGAAATGTGAGATTCCATCTCAAACTTCCAAGAGGAAAACTCGTTAGTGTTAAGGATGGGTGGAGCACCAACATTAAGGATGTGTGGCATGGAAACAATTGGGTGGATAGAATCATAGTTTTGTGGTGGTGGAACTTTCGAATTCGAACCCGAACCCGAACCATTAGCCTTTTGAGACTTGGAACCACCGTCACTCTCCTTAGCTTTGGCTTTAGCCTTTTGTGCGGCTTTAGCCTTAGCTTTGGCAATGTTCTCTTCGAGTTCGGAGATGTCCGGATTTGTTTCCTCATCCGAACTATCCACATCGGAGACGTGAGGAGAGTGAGACGATTCCTTAGGTCTACCCATTATGATCTCCAACATCTTCTTCATGGAGGACATGTCCGAGCCAACACTAGAGCTAACCTTAGACAACTGAGTTTGTATGGTGCTCACCGTTGTCTCAAGGTTAGTTATTGTAACATCCAAGTATGAAAACCCTTAGTTGTTTTACTTATTTGTTTAATTTATGCAATGCATCATGGCATCATTCTCATTTTTATTTCTGTTTGCATTGTTTTCATATGAATTTCAAACTTGTTGTCAACTTCTGTTTTCACACTTGTCTGTTACAACCTTTCAAATAAAGAAGTGCAAACTAAAAACCTCTTTTGTTTCCAAGCAATCCATTGTAATTCATCCATTAAGTTGTTGCTAAAATCAATTACTCCATTAAATCAATTATTTCCAAGTCATTTTCCAAACTCAAAACAATTATCAAATCATCAAACTTTTGAATCCATGATGTTCAACACAACTTGGTATTCTTCAAAACATTCTGAACCCTAGGGGAAACCCTATTGAATTTGCCTTGTTTTTCCAATAATAAATAATATTGCAATTTTCAATTAAATTGGTTCCTTTTTAAAAACAGCAATCAAACTTTCAAATTATTGGAAACCAAGCCACCAAATGATTGCTACTAACCTAGGGAAGTTATCCAAATTTTTCCAGAATTTTCCATCAACAAAAAGCCATGTTTTTCTTCCAAAAGCTACAGCCACAAAAAAAAAACAGCACATCTCATAATACAAAAAAAAAAAGAAGAGCAAAACGTTTCAACCAGGTGGGGGAGAAGGCCCAGCCCACCAGTAGCCCGCTCGGCCTATCCCCTACCTCCGTACAGGAGGTGACGCAATGGAGGACAGCGACAGGAGACCCTCCCTCAACCACTCGATGGTCCATCCCTCTCCTATATCTTCTCCCCTCCCCTCCCGAGCCAAACCCTAACCCTAGGTCGTAGCTCCCCCTCCTATCTCCCCCAGCCGCCGCCACCATCGAGGGAGAGATCCTCCTCTGTACTGTGCCACGGCCATCGCCGCCGGAGCACATCGCCGCCGCACCTGTCCGCCTCCGGCCATCCCGAGGACCCCCACGCGAAGCCGGTACCATCTTCTTTCCATTCCCACTCCTTCCCTCTCCTTTTTCCTGCGGATCGGTCACCGATTTCTTCCACGAAGATCACCTCGAGTGCCCTCTGTTCGTTCATGTCTGTAACGATCTGCAGTACGTGCGCTTGCAGGTTCAGATAACATCTCGTTGGCAAAGGTTAAAACCAACCAGCACCTCATCCAATCAACAAACGCAGCGATACCCTACTGGTTTGGAGCGCGCCCAGCTAACCCGCAGGTCTCGAGTTCGATCCCCAGCCCCAACACCCCTTTTTCTCGTTTTATTTCAGTACAAACCGCACCCAACACCTTAACCTGTTCAGAGATGCAGTCCCACCAACAAAAACAGCATTAGCCTAGTGGTGGTGTTCCTTTGCATCAACCAGGAGGTGGAGGGATCAAGTCCCCTCTCTCCCAAATAAAACCAAGTTTTATTTTTACAATGGTTTGGTACTGGAATATTTAGCAAATCACCACTAAGCCCCTGGCCCTTATTTCTAGCCCCTGGAATTTTTTTTTCCTAAGTCCCTAGAGGCATTAAAATGGCAGATTGCACCCTATAATTCTAAAATGCATAACAAATTCATTTTAACTCCAATTTTCACTTTTTAAATATGTTTTCTGTCCAAAATTAAATGCTCTATCGAAATATAAAATTTGTTTACTGTTTTGAATATTTTAAATTGGTGCAAAATTTGAATTCTTGTCAAATTCCCTTAAATTTGCAAAATTCATAACTTGTTCATAAAAACACCATTAAGTAACAATATTTTTCCAAACTTATTAATGTTTTCTAAAATGGTTAACTATCATTCTAATTGCATTTAAAACTTGTTATATTCTTGTTCTTCATCATGCATGCATCATACTAAGTCACTTACACATGATGCTTAGTGATAGAACAATTAATTCAACTCTAAAGCATGGGCGTCCATATGCAACCTTTGCATATGGAATCATTTAAACTTGTGTTTCATATCAAGTAGTTTACTTTGGTGCATCTATTGAACATGACATGCATCATCCCATGTTTGTGCACCTATGCCATGTATTGATTGCCGTCTGCCTTCGTTGTTGTTTTGCTTCTTCTCGGTTAGACGACGACGTTGGTACCGACGAGCCTTACGACACCACTACTCAGGACCTAGCCCAGTACGAGACTGAGCTGCCAGGCAAGTTATCACTCACATGAATCATCGAGTTCTCTTCCACACTTGTTGTCGATACTATCCTTTTGTCTACTATTGCTAGCCCTATGTATCGTTGCTATTCTCCGAACCCATCACATGATTCCCTGAACCAATGATATTGCCTCACCTCCATACCCACAGCCTTTGTTTGTGCCTGTTCTTATCTAGCATGCTTAGGGTTGCTTTTGCTCGAGCCTGTTGTCGGTTACTTCTTTTATTATCGTGCTATTATTATCTGTTACCGTTCCGAGGGCTCGAATGTTAATCAATCAATCCTGTTAATGCTGCTGTTAATAATAATTTGATGATAAGGCACCGGCAGGAGGCCCTTTGTGGTTTTGAGGCCTGCTAGTGTCGACCCTAATAGGAAAAGGGTCTTGTCTACTAATCCATGATGAGCGCACTACCCGCATGTGGGAAGCGAGTATGGGCGCCCCCCTCAACTTGACTCGATTCGCATCTCGTCCAAATCGCCGTACTAGTTCGGGCTTTCCATTTGCTGCATCATATGCAGGTACGAACCCGAGGCCAGGGTGGAACTTTTGTAGTCGGCATTTAGGGCGGCGTGGTCTTCCAGTGCTATGAGGGTCCTCCCTTTCTTCGGGGGGCTCGATTAGCCGCGCACGCACAGCACGCGGTGCTTTGGGCTTGATGCGAAGAACATTTGGTTGTGTTGAGTGTCTCGCTTGGTGGGTTTGATTCCCAACTGGCGGGATATTCTTACGTGTACGGTTACTATGGTGCACCCCTGCAGGGATAAATCTTCTCGAGAAGCCGTGTTTTCCGCGGTTATGGATTACTTGGTGAAAGTACTGGCTAACAAGTACTCAGGACAACTTCAACATAATGATCAATCATGTTCACCCAATGACTAATAACTTGACTAGTAATAGATTATTCACACAATAACTTGATTCACCTGATTACAACGGTGTGAGTTATCCTCGGATTGCTTCTTCGGATAAGGGGCGAGATCCAGGATGGGTTTGTTTTGAAGTTATCTTTCAGTTGGTTACAACTCCTCGATCTTATCTTTTCTATTAGCCGGACACCAGTAGTTATCTCTGTAGTTGGTTAGAGCAGCCCGCTGCAGCTTGTATTATACCTATCTTCTTCCGTTGATCCCAAGCATCAATGCTTGTGTTGACGGGTAACTCCTTGATGAAGTGTGAGTCTTGCTTGCCAGTACTTGGATGTACTGACCCCGTTGGGGCTGTGGTTTACGCAGAGTACGACTACGGCTACGATGATCACCAGGATGGCTACTTTGTGGAGTTCGACGACACTGCAGACGAGTAGTTGGCTGGACCCCGGGCAGGATCCAGGACCTACGTGGATGGGCTTCGTTTTCTTTATTTTCTCCGGCTTCTTAAGCCTTGGATTTGTCTGTACTCAGACCCATTTGATTGCTTCCGCTGATGTAATGGATGATATGTTGGGACATGTGTCCTCTGGATGAGTGTTTTGCTATCTCTGCCTTAGTGAAGGCTATTTGCAAACTTATTTCATTCTTTTGTGTCTTAGAGACAGTTTGTGCTATCATTTCGTTCAAAGCTGTTGACGTACAGTGCGTGCTTGAATATGAAGTACGTCGACAGTAGTGCCTTAGGTTCCTAGCGGATAGTTTACTTCGACGGTGGGAGCAGGGCTTGTGTTGTCGCGCATAAGCGCAGGCCTACCAGGAAGCTGGGACGTGGGAGCAGGTATGCCCCATAATCCAAGCACCTGACTTCCAGTTCGTGCGATGAGTATCCTCTAGAAACCGGGGTGCGACAAATGGTATCAGAGCCTGTCTGCCTGTAGGATCCCTTTTTACTGGTCGCAGTTGAGTCTAGAAACTATTTTGTAGCTATATAGGAAAAATGAAACGTGAGAGTAGGAATTCTGCCATTTTTCTTCTTTCCCCACCCACCCACCCTTTTCTGGTAAGGAAGTGCAACGTTGTTTTCTGTTCTCACCTAAACTTCAAGTTAGGATTTCACGTGTTTTGGGTTCTCCTTAGTACCTCAGGACTGTTGGTCTCGTTTTTCCGATGTTGCTTCGATATCATGTTCTTTTCAATATCCTTTTCGTCCGTTGAACCTTGTTGTTGTTTTCCACATCCTTTTTCATCTACCGGAGTCTAATCAAAACCTTTCCCAATCATCTGCAGATGGGTCTCAGCTACTACCCGCAGGTGGTTCGCATGACTCGCTGTGAGAGCACCGCCGGTTTTCCGGAGATGCTGAGAGACATGGTTACCTATCTGGGGTTCCGTTGGGCACCAGAGTACCAGGTCTACGAGCACCAGCGAGAGTTTGACCAGACCTTCTACCGGGCTATCGTCTACATTCTGTCGGATGATGGCAGGAGCATTGTCCACCAGTACGAGGCAGTAGGGTCCACAGTGGATATGGCAGTGCAGCAGGCAGCGTACGTGAGTCTCACCGTCCTCCGTGCTGACTACTGGGGGTTTGATAAGTCCAGTTTTCGTCACATCCCCCGTGGTTACATCACGGCAGCGGGAGTTCACTTCACTGTCCACCGCGACCTGGATACCTACGAGACTGATAGCTCCAGGCTGCAGACCACTGCACAGTTCGCTAGTCACAGTGATGCCGTTGCTTCCACACTTGCTCAGGAGTTAGCCTCAGTAAGGGAGCAGCTCTGTCTGGCTTTGACTCGTCTGGCGACGTACACCACAGACTTCGTTGGAGACGAGCGCTTTGCACGTTTCCAGCAGACACTGGGTTTTCCTCTGCCAGATGCTGGAGGTTACGAGCCGATCAGAGGCCCACTTCTCGACCTCGGAGCTGGTTACGCAGGGATTCCCCGCTATGGAGCACAGGGAGAGGACGCTTTCTACTTCACCACACCGAGAGTTGCTCTCAGAGCAGTTCCTATCTACATGGATCGTCGTGATACCTACTTCCGTGGGGTTCCTCCTCACCGTATCTCTCGTCGTACTACTCACCGCCGTCCTGCGTGATGAGCATGGGAGTACCGTTGTATCCATTACTAGCTGTGTCTAGTTTATCCTTTCGTTTTCGAACCATGTATTGGTCTGTTGGATATTCGGATGTATTTGAACTCATGATGTACCTGTTGGTTATCTAGTCATGCGTCGGAATAATCTCTCTTTCGGTTGCTAAGTTTATTCCTTCCTATTGTTGTGCTAAAATGCATTTCTGTTCAGGATGCCTCCAACAAGGAACACAACCTGAGCCACCGCCGATCGCTGAGCTCTTGACTCAGATGACTCAGGTCATGGCTCAGATGGTCCAGGTTCAGAACCACCAGAACAACCACCACCAGACTGCTCCAAGGGTCACCATCAAGGACTTCCTCAGTGTGGGGTCCCAAGGCTTTCGTGGCAACACGCGAGCCACTGGATGCTGATGACTGGATCCGTGACGTAGCAAGAGCCCTGGAGATTGCTCATGTTGCGGAAGAGGACAAGGTCAACTATGCTGCTTAACCTGCTGAAGGGTCAGGCAGCCTCGTGGTGGGAGAACTACCAGGCCATGAGAGCTGGCTATCCTATCACTTGGGGTTGCTTCAAGGAGGCTTTCCTGAAGTACCACATCCCCGATGGGTCTCATGGAGAGGATGCGTGAAGAGTTTTGCTCGCTGAAGCAGGGCAAGCTCGACGTCATCGGCTACTAGAACGAGTTCAATCGCCTCGCTCGGTATGCTGGAGACGAGGTGTCTACTGAGACCAAGAAGATGGCAAGGTTCCGCCGAGGTTTTAAAACCCGGAACTGAAGTACGCTCTCACAAACATCAAGTGCAAGGACTTCGTCGAGCTCGTGAACACCCGCGCTCAATGAGGAGAATGGGCGCAAGGCGTTCGAAGAGGTCGCGCAAGCACTCGCGTGAGGGTGGTTCCTCCTCCAACATGACCACCCCTCCGCAGAAGCGCCGCATCTGGTGCCAAACAGTGCTGTCACTAGGGCTCCAAATGCCCAAACTTCTCCAGGCTTTGGGTCCCCGCCCACCCAACCCAGCTCAGATGCATGGGCAGAGGTTTGCAATGGCGCAGCCAAGGCCAGATCCTCCGCGTGTCGTCACTTGCTTCAAGTGCAAGGAGACTGGGCACTACGCAGATAAGTGCACTCAGAGGATGCTGCCTTCTCCACCACCTCGCCCCAACACCAACCAGGCGATGGTCCGCGCTCCTCCGCATAAGGCCTTCAACACCAACAACATGCCTGTTGGGAGGACCGCAAGGGTGAACCACGTCAAGGTTGACACAGCTGAGGAATCTGCCGACGTTGTTCTCGGTACTTACCCGTAAACTCTAACCCAGCTAAAGTGTTGTTTGATACCGGAGCATCGCATTCGTTCGTTGTCAAAGATCTTTGCTACAGCAGTTAAACTAACCTTTTGTTGGTTTGGGGTTCCCCGCTAGTAGTAAACTCCTCCTGGAGCAACTATGCAAACTTCCAAGATCAGTCATGAAATCAGATCTTAATTGGAGGTCACATATTCCTTGCTTCCCTCATCCTGCTTTGGAAATTTCTGACATTGATGTCATCCTTGGCATGGATTGGTTGAAGGCCAATAAAGCTTACGATTGACTGTGCTCAAAAGGTCAATAACTCTGTTCACCTTCCGGGCCAGATAGTCTATTCTCCGAAGGAATCAAGTTCTGTTCAGCTGTACACCCTGGATGCTAAACCTCTACCTCTGCTTGAGAATGTTTCCGGTGGTTTGTGAATTCCCTGACGTCTTTCCAGAAGAGTTGCCAGGGATGCCTCTGGACAGAGCAGTTGAGGTTCGTGATCGAGCTTGAGCCAGGTACTGCTCCAATCTCTAAGCATCCATATAAGATAGCTCCTCCTGAACTGAAATTGTTGAAGGAGCAAATCGATATGTACATGGACAAAGGTTTCATTCAGCCTAGTTCCTCCGCTTGGGGTTGCCCAACTCTGTTTGTTGCCAAGAAGGATCAAACTAAAAGACTCGTGGTTGACTATCGTCCTCTCAACGAGAAAACCATCAAGAACAAGTATCCACTTCCTCGTATCGATGATCTTTTTGATCAACTTGCTGGAGCCTCAATATTCTCAAAGTTGGACTTGAGGATGGGGTACCATCAGATAAAGATCAGAAAGGAAGATATTCCTAAGACAGCTTTCACCACTCGGTACGGTCTATATGAATACACCGTCATGTCCTTTGGTCTCACCAATGCACCGGCAACGTTCTCAAGACTCATGAATTCTGTCTTCCATGAATACCTAGACAAGTTCGTTGTGGTATATCTTGACGACATTCTAGTCTACTCCAAATCCGAGGAAGATCATGGAGAACACCTTCGTCTCACTCTCATGAAACTTCGCGAGCATCGTCTGTATGCCAAGTTTTCCAAATGTGAGTTCTGGATTCCAGAAGTGGCCTATCTTGGTCATATCATCTCTGCCAAAGGCATTGCCATTGATCCTGAAAAGGTTAAGGCAATTGTTGATTGGAAACCCCCTAAGACGGTGAAGCAAGTTAGAAGCTTTCTTGGCTTGGCTAGCTATTGCCGTCGTTTCGTCCAAAACTTTTCCAAGATTGCCAAACCTCTCACTGATCTCACAAAGAAGGACAAAAAGTTCGTTTGGACTCCACAATGTGATGAGAGTTTCAACCTCCTGAAGACTAAACTCACTTCCACACCTGTTCTAGTTGGCCCCGACACTACCAAACCTTTCCAGATATTCTGCGATGCATCTCTCCAAGGCCTAGGAGCAGTTCTTATGCAAGAACGTCAAGTTGTCGCTTATGCTTCACGTCAGTTGAACCCACATGAGCAAAACTATCCCACTCATGATCTTGAACTTGCAGCAGTTGTGTTTGCCCTCAAGAAATGGAGACAATACTTGTTGGGTAACAAAACTGAAATCTTTTCCGATCACAAGAGTCTGAAATACATCTTCACTCAGCCAGATCTAAACCTCAGGCAAAGGAGATGGATTGAGAAGATTAAAGACTTTGATCTCACCATTTCTTACACTCCAGGCAAGGCTAATGTTATGGCCGATGCTCTCAGTCGCAAATCCTATTGCAATAATCTCATGATCATGGAAAGCCAACCTCCACTTCATGAAGAATTCCAGAAGCTGAACCTTGGTCTTGTTCCTCAAGGCTATCTTGCTAGCTTGACAGCCAGTCCAACTCTCGAGGACAAGATTCGTTCTGAACAACTTCGTGATAATGAAATCAAGAAGATGGTAGAGCAAATCAAAGAGGGCAGTGATAAGTTCAAGTCCTTCTCTATTGATGACAAAGGAACTGTGTTCTTTGAAGGACGCATTGCAGTTCCTCAGGTTCAAAGTCTCAAGGATATCATTCTCAAGGAGGCTCATGAAACTCCCCTATCCATTCACCCTGGAAGTACAAAGATGTACCAGGATCTCAAGACTCTGTATTGGTGGTTTGGCATGAAACGTGAAATTGCTCAATACGTTTCTGAATGCGACGTTTGTCAACGTGTTAAGGCAGTCCATCAGAAGACAGCAGGTCTACTCCAACCTCTGAAAATTCCTGAGTGGAAGTGGGACATGATTGAAATGGACTTCGTTACTGGGTTTCCAAAGTCCAAGAAGGGCAACGATGCAATCTTCGTTGTTATTGATCGTCTCACTAAGGTTGCTCACTTCTATGCTGTAAAGGAAACTATCTCAGCTAGCCAGTTAGCAGAGCTCTACACAGCAAAGATTGTTCCCCTTCATGGTGTTCCATTGGAAATAAGCTCAGACCGTGGAAGTATCTTCACTTCTCATTTCTGGAAGAGCTTTCAAGAAGCATTGGGCACCAAACTTCTGTTCAGCACAGCTTACCACCCTCAGTCTCAGGGGCAAGTCGAAAGAGTCAATCAGATTCTCGAGGATATGCTCAGAGCATGTGGTCTCTCCTTTGGCATGAAATGGGAGGATTGCCTTCCATATGCTGAATTCTCCTACAACAACAGCTACCAGGCAAGCCTAGGCATGGCACCATTTGAGGCACTGTATGGTCGCAGATGCAGGAGTCCAATCAATTGGTCTGGAGCTGGTGAACGTTCACTTTTAGGCCCTGACATTGTTAAGGAAGCCGAGGAGAAAGTTCGTATCATTCGTGACAATCTCAGGATTGCTCAATCTCGTCAGAAGAGCTATTATGATAGCAAGCACAGGGATATGGTCTATGCACCTGGTGATAAGGCATATCTCCGTGTAACTCCCCTCAGAGGAACTCATCGTTTCGGTGTGAAAGGAAAGCTTGCACCAAGATACATTGGCCCTTTCAACATCCTCTCAAGACGTGCAGAGAATGCTTATCGTCTTGAACTTCCAGAAAAACTATCCAAAGTGCACGATATGTTCCACGTGTCACAACTCAAGAAGTGTTTCAAAGATCCAGATCGTGCAGTTGATCATGATTCCATTGAACTGCAAGATGATCTATCTTATGAGGAGCACCCTATTCGAATTCTCGATGAGACCGAGCGTAAGACTCGCAACAAGAGCACCAAGTTCTTGAAAGTCCAATGGTCGCATCATTCTGATAAAGAGGCAACGTGGGAGACCGAAGAGGATCTTCGCAAGAAGTATCCGGACCTGTTCATTTCTCAGTAGGGAATCTCGGGGCGCGATTCCTTCAAGGGGGGGCGTTTTGTAACATCCAAGTATGAAAACCCTTAGTTGTTTTACTTATTTGTTTAATTTATGCAATGCATCATGGCATCATTCTCATTTTTATTTCTGTTTGCATTGTTTTCATATGAATTTCAAACTTGTTGTCAACTTCTGTTTTCACACTTGTCTGTTACAACCTTTCAAATAAAGAAGTGCAAACTAAAAACCTCTTTTGTTTCCAAGCAATCCATTGTAATTCATCCATTAAGTTGTTGCTAAAATCAATTACTCCATTAAATCAATTATTTCCAATTCATTTTCCAAACTCAAAACAATTATCAAATCATCAAACTTTTGAATCCATGATGTTCAACACAACTTGGTATTCTTCAAAACATTCTGAACCCTAGGGGAAACCCTATTGAATTTGCCTTGTTTTTCCAATAATAAATAATATTGCAATTTTCAATTAAATTGGTTCCTTTTTAAAAAAAGCAATCAAACTTTCAAATTATTGGAAACCAAGCCACCAAATGATTGCTACTAACCTAGGGAAGTTATCCAAATTTTTCCAGAATTTTCCATCAACAAAAAGCCATGTTTTTCTTCCAAAAGCTACAGCCACAAAAAAAAAACAGCACATCTCATAATACAAAAAAAAAAGAAGAGCAAAACGTTTCAACCAGGTGGGGGAGAAGGCCCAGCCCACCAGTAGCCCGCTCGGCCTATCCCCTACCTCCGTACAGGAGGTGACGCAATGGAGGACAGCGACAGGAGACCCTCCCTCAACCGCTCGATGGTCCATCCCTCTCCTATATCTTCTCCCCTCCCCTCCCGAGCCAAACCCTAACCCTAGGTCGTAGCTCCCCCTCCTATCTCCCCCAGCCGCCGCCACCATCGAGGGAGAGATCCTCCTCTGTACTGTGCCACGGCCATCGCCGCCGGAGCACATCGCCGCCGCACCTGTCCGCCTCCGGCCATCCCGAGGACCCCCACGCGAAGCCGGTACCATCTTCTTTCCATTCCCACTCCTTCCCTCTCCTTTTTCCTGCGGATCGGTCACCGATTTCTTCCACGAAGATCACCTCGAGTGCCCTCTGTTCGTTCATGTCTGTAACGATCTGCAGTACGTGCGCTTGCAGGTTCAGATAACATCTCGTTGGCAAAGGTTAAAACCAACCAGCACCTCATCCAATCAACAAACGCAGTGATACCCTACTGGTTTGGAGCGCGCCCAGCTAACCCGCAGGTCTCGAGTTCGATCCCCAGCCCCAACACCCCTTTTTCTCGTTTTATTTCAGTACAAACCGCACCCAACACCTTAACCTGTTCAGAGATGCAGTCCCACCAACAAAAACCGCATTAGCCTAGTGGTCGTGTTCCTTTGCATCAACCAGGAGGTGGAGGGATCAAGTCCCCTCTCTCCCAAATAAAACCAAGTTTTATTTTTACAATGGTTTGGTACTGGAATATTTAGCAAATCACCACTAAGCCCCTGGCCCTTATTTCTAGCCCCTGGAATTTTTTTTTCCTAAGTCCCTAGAGGCATTAAAATGGCAGATTGCACCCTATAATTCTAAAATGCATAACAAATTCATTTTAACTCCAAGTTTCACTTTTTAAATATGTTTTCTGTCCAAAATTAAATGCTCTATCGAAATATAAAATTTGTTTACTGTTTTGAATATTTTAAATTGGTGCAAAATTTGAATTCTTGTCAAATTCCCTTAAATTTGCAAAATTCATAACTTGTTCATAAAAATTCCAAATTTCACAAACCAAATATGTTTTTCAATCAACTTTTCATGTACTTTCCAAATATAAATTTTATTTTCTGGTTTGAATAATTTAAATTGCCTAAACAATTTAAATCTTGTTTAATTCAATTAAAAATTGTTTAATATTGTTTAATTCATAATTAAATAATCCAAAGTCCAATTTCAAAATGTGAAACATGTAATCCAACTAAAATTTGATAACCTTTTCAAATATCAACTTTGTTATTTGTTTTCCACACTTTAACTTGATTAAAACAACAATTACTTGTTCAACACCATTAAGTAACAATATTTTTCCAAACTTATTAATGTTTTCTAAAATGGTTAACTATCATTCTAATTGCATTTAAAACTTGTTATATTCTTGTTCTTCATCATGCATGCATCATACTAAGTCACTTACACATGATGCTTAGTGATAGAACAATTAATTCAACTCTAAAGCATGGGCGTCCATATGCAACCTTTGCATATGGAATCATTTAAACTTGTGTTTCATATCAAGTAGTTTACTTTGGTGCATCTATTGAACATGACATGCATCATCCCATGTTTGTGCACCTATGCCATGTATTGATTGCCGTCTGCCTTCGTTGTTGTTTTGCTTCTTCTCGGTTAGACGACGACGTTGGTACCGACGAGCCTTACGACACCACTACTCAGGACCTAGCCCAGTACGAGACTGAGCTGCCAGGCAAGTTATCACTCACATGAATCATCGAGTTCTCTTCCACACTTGTTGTCGATACTATCCTTTTGTCTACTATTGCTAGCCCTATGTATCGTTGCTATTCTCCGAACCCATCACATGATTCCCTGAACCAATGATATTGCCTCACCTCCATACCCACAGCCTTTGTTTGTGCCTGTTCTTATCTAGCATGCTTAGGGTTGCTTTTGCTCGAGCCTGTTGTCGGTTACTTCTTTTATTATCGTGCTATTATTATCTGTTACCGTTCCGAGGGCTCGAATGTTAATCAATCAATCCTGTTAATGCTGCGGGATATTCTTACGTGTACGGTTACTATGGTGCACCCCTGCAGGGATAAATCTTCTCGAGAAGCCGTGTTTTCCGCGGTTATGGATTACTTGGTGAAAGTACTGGCTAACAAGTACTCAGGACAACTTCAACATAATGATCAATCATGTTCACCCAATGACTAATAACTTGACTAGTAATAGATTATTCACACAATAACTTGATTCACCTGATTACAACGGTGTGAGTTATCCTCGGATTGCTTCTTCGGATAAGGGGCGAGATCCAGGATGGGTTTGTTTTGAAGTTATCTTTCAGTTGGTTACAACTCCTCGATCTTATCTTTTCTATTAGCCGGACACCAGTAGTTATCTCTGTAGTTGGTTAGAGCAGCCCGCTGCAGCTTGTATTATACCTATCTTCTTCCGTTGATCCCAAGCATCAATGCTTGTGTTGACGGGTAACTCCTTGATGAAGTGTGAGTCTTGCTTGCCAGTACTTGGATGTACTGACCCCGTTGGGGCTGTGGTTTACGCAGAGTACGACTACGGCTACGATGATCACCAGGATGGCTACTTTGTGGAGTTCGACGACACTGCAGACGAGTAGTTGGCTGGACCCCGGGCAGGATCCAGGACCTACGTGGATGGGCTTCGTTTTCTTTATTTTCTCCGGCTTCTTAAGCCTTGGATTTGTCTGTACTCAGACCCATTTGATTGCTTCCGCTGATGTAATGGATGATATGTTGGGACATGTGTCCTCTGGATGAGTGTTTTGCTATCTCTGCCTTAGTGAAGGCTATTTGCAAACTTATTTCATTCTTTTGTGTCTTAGAGACAGTTTGTGCTATCATTTCGTTCAAAGCTGTTGACGTACAGTGCGTGCTTGAATATGAAGTACGTCGACAGTAGTGCCTTAGGTTCCTAGCGGATAGTTTACTTCGACGGTGGGAGCAGGGCTTGTGTTGTCGCGCATAAGCGCAGGCCTACCAGGAAGCTGGGACGTGGGAGCAGGTATGCCCCATAATCCAAGCACCTGACTTCCAGTTCGTGCGATGAGTATCCTCTAGAAACCGGGGTGCGACAGTTATAGTGTTAGCCATTCTGGCGATTTCCTCCTTAGTAGATTCGGGATCATCCTCGTTGACCATTGTACTCTTAGGCGGTTAAGCCCGATAAAAGAGCCGAGGCTCTGATACCAATTGAAAGTGCAAGATGGTCAACTAGAGGGGGGGTGAATAGGTGACCTACAAATTTTACTCCTTTTTCAATTTTAATGGTGGATTAGGAAAAGGTAAAAGCTTGGTTATCTAAATGTGCAACTAGGTTAACACCCTAAGTGACAAGTAACGAGTGGCAACGGAAGTAAGGTTAACACACAAGATAACCACAAGTGAAAACACGGAGACAAGAATATGTTTCCCGTAGTTCCTTCTTGAAAGAAGTACGTCTACGTTGGAGAGGTAGGGAGCCACCTAGGCGCTCCTCAATAGCACGGATGTGCACACCTTATTCTCCGTGAGCTTCTCCGGTGAGGGAGATTCTCATTTCCACTATGAGGTCGACTTGAAGGCGTTGACCAAACCTTTACAAGGGGTTGAGGCTACTCCACAAGTGAGATGGAGGCTCTCAACAATCGAAGCTTCTTGCTACAAGGTGGAAGCTACAAGCACTAGGGTTTCCCTTGGATGACAAGGCAACCAAGAGATTACAAGATCCCAAGAGTTGTGGTGTGGGAACACACGTTTTGGCTTGGTGGAAAGATAGATCTAGACCTCCTCCATGATATCCTTGAAGGGCATCGAGTTTGGTTGGAGGAGGAGGGAGATCGGGGCGTTTTGAGCTCTACAACAATGGAGGAGAGAGAGGAATGGACGAGCTGCCTATCTAGAGGAAGAAGACAGCTATTTATAGGCTCCTCCAGATTCTGACCGTTGCAGTCCTGCGGGACCGGAAATTTCCGGGGTAAGACCGGAATATTCCGATGTGTGTTGGCCGGATAATTGAAAAGTCCGGGGGGCGGATAAATGAAATATCCGGGGGCGGAATATTCCGCCCCAATACTCCGCCCCCATCTCTGTGCGCAGGCATCAACATGTTGATGAAAAACTGCTAAGGACCAAGGGCCGGATATTTGCTCCGGAAATTTCCGGGGCAAATTTCCGCCCTACCTTCTGTGCGCGGGCATCAACTTATGATGGAAAAATGGCTAAGGACTTTGATGCCCGGAATATTGAAATATCCGGGGGGCGGATAATTGAAATGTCCGGGCCCGGAATTTTCCGGACAGAATCTCCGCCCCCATCTCTGTGCGCGGGCAACATGTAGTAGTCCAATTTCTGCTAAGTCCTTGAGGGCCGGATTTTTGGCCCGGAAATTTCCGGGGCAAATTTCCGCCTTGGCTTCTGTGCGCGGGCAGAAAAACACTTAGTCGTTTTCGAGGAAGCCAGAAAGGAGGCCGGAAATTTCCGGTGAGAGGGCCGGATAATCCGCCCTTTAAGATCCGGAATTTCCGCCCTTCATACTGAAAAATCCGGTGGCAGTAATTCCACAATATCGAGCTTCTCTTTGATCTTTTGTCGAGGATATAACAATGATCATCTGAGATAATATCTGCACAGTCTAAACCACATTGTTAGATAGGAGATATCCGTGTTATCGTCATCACCAAAATCATTAGAGGGATCATGAGCTTTCAGCTGCTCGCCATGACAGGCCAGTTTCTCCTCCAGCCACCACGGCCGAGGAGACCCTAGAGCAAAACCCCGATATGCATGATGACGCCGCCCTTGAGCGGCAGGAAGAGGATCAGGAGCAGCCAGCAACAGGGCCTGCTGAACAGGAGGACCTCGCGGCCCAGACGCGGGTAGAAGTACCAGACGCCTCACAGCAGGATCCCGCTGCCGAGCAGCGGGTAGAAATAGTCGACGAGGCACAGCAGGACCTGCAGAGCCACGCGCAGCCGGATGCTGCGCCGGGTAGCACGCCGTTGGCGCCGCCTACCCAGCAGGGCACCTCCTCTACTGCACCTAACTGCCCATTGGTGCAGAAAGCTAAAGTTGCAGCCAGCCCTCCGGCCAAGCCAGTTGCGAAGAAGATAACTCAGGAAGCTGCAGAAGAGAAGGCCGCCGAGAAGAAGGCCGCCGAGAAGATAACCGCCAAGAAGGAGACTTCCAAGAAGCGGGCTGCCGAGAAGCCATCTGGCCCGCCAGAGGGCGCTGTTCGTAGGAACCCATCGCGTGGTGGCGCGCAAGATGCTGTGGTGATGCCGCCGCCAAGACCATCTGCCAAGCCCGGTCAGCTGGTCATCCGCGAACCTGGCGCGGTTGCTAACACCGCCGCGGGATCCAGCTTCCCGGATCCGCCCAGCTTCCCACCTTACATGGTGAAGACGAGCCAGCAGTACGGGATTCCCTTAACCCCCGAGGAGAAGAGACTTGCACTCAAGAAGGGCAAGCAGGCGACGGCAGTGGACTCTAGACCCCCAGCCAAGAACAAGGATAAATCCCTCTCATTCTCCTCGCGCGAGGTCCAAGACACCGAGGTGACGTCCACAGGCCTCGAGCAAATGATCGACCTAGTCGGATTCATCGATGCCAAGTGGGACAGCAAGGTCCTTGGCAACCCGAACTGGGACGGCGTGGAATTGGGCGACCTGGATCACATGCGCGTCGATTGGAACAAGGCGGACATGGGTTACTAGCCCACGACCATCTCATCCAACTCCAGCACTCTCGCCGCCAAGATGTTCGTCCACCGCAAGGCCGCCGAGGATCTTGAACAAAGTTATGCGGTAAGTCTTACTCATCTTTCCCGAGTTGCCTTTTTCCTTCTCTTCTGTTCTTCTCCTTCTTCTTATCCATCACCCAGTCCCCGAGATTCTGGCCGAGTAGGCGGATACTCAACCGAGTTGCTGCCTTCTCGGGTTGAATCTTTACCACTTTGTCTGATACTCTTTTCTTTTGCTTCTCAGAATAGCTTATTGAAGAGGACCGGCCTGTATCGTCGGCTACTCTGGAACCATTGCATCGCCAGAAGGCGCCTCGACGCCCTATAAAGAGAACGTAAAGCCGACGAGGTAGCAGAGAAGGAAGTCATGGACAGCGCCCTCCAAATTTCTGAAGTGGAAGGTAAGCTCTTAGCTTTGCGGTTCCTGCGTTTGGTGTTTACGCCCGCTCTTGCTTTTTTCTCTAACCTTTCCTACTCTGCAGGCAAACTTAAGGCCCTGGCCGATGAGCACGCGAACTGCCGTGCTTTTGTTGAGAGTGGCCAAGCCACAATCAAGAAATTGGAAGGTATGTCGCCGTCTTCTCGCCTTGCCTATTTCTTTTCCTTCTTCGCTACTCTGCTAACCATGTTTTGATCTTCACAGAAGATCATAAGAAGTTCGTCGAGGAGCATCTCGACTGCCTCAAGCCTGCTGAGGTGCAGCAGCAACTGTCCAGCCAAGCTGTCGAGCTAACGAAAGAGCACACTACCGAGCTGGGAGCCCTCCAAATCCAGCTGCGGACTGCGCTCCAGGACGCCCTCAACTTAGCAGCCGAGAAGAAAAACTTGGTTGCCGAGAAGGAAAAAATCGAAGCAGCAGCCAAGGCCAAGGAGAGAGCTCTTGAGCAGGAGTGCGAGGTGCTGAAGAAGAGCAACGCTGATCTTATGGGTCAGCTTGCCGGGCTTCGCTTGATCGAAGAAAAGCACCTAGCCGACGAGGAATTGTGGAAGAACCAGCTACAAGGGCTGCTCTATGATTTGAACAGTAAGTGCCCTCTTTTCTTTGCTTCACTGCTTCCTTTTGCTTCTCTGCTACTCGTTTCATATTTCTACTCTGCTTCTGTTTCTGATCTTCTCGATAGCTCTTTCAGAAATTTTCCCCGACCTTGAGTCTTCGTGCAAGCCTGCCTTGGAAAAGGCCCGAGCAGCTCGCGCCGAGAAGGGCGAGCCCACAGACACCAAGGCAGAAATTGAAGAGTGTCTCATCGTTATGCAAGGTCAGCTTCAACGTCTAGGAGGTGTGGGCACCGAGCTGGTGCGCATTGCCTTCAAACTCCACGACCTCTTCTGGCCTCGGGACTCCGCGCCAACGACTATCCGCGGACTTGCCTTGAAGCTGCACGGCGTGAAGGCCGAGCTGAAGAAGTGGCGGGCGTCGGGAGCTCGGGCAGGCGCCGACATGATGCTGCTGTTCGTCATTAGTTGGTATGAGAATCTTAACTTGCAAGTCGTCCGCGAGATGCGTGAAGACTCCAAGTGGGAGACGGATTCCGATTGCGTGGCTATCCGCCAGCTTGTTGCACACGAGGTCGCCCAGTACGCAGACACTGCGCACTTCATCGACGGTCTCACTGAGCCCGACATCGAGGTGGACGAAGGCGAGGAGGAGGGCGAAGACGAAGAGACGGACGAGGAGGAGCTGGACCTGAGTTGCTTCAACACTCCAGACGGCAAGACCGGGAAGGGGAAGGCCGCGGTCGTCGCGGACAGCGATGATGAGGCCGAGAGCGAAAGGATGACAATCGACACTGCCGCGCTTGAGTTCGGCACCTCGTCAGGAGCTGCCCTTGATGACACGGCTCGCCTCCGCGCCCAAGCGACTGCCTCCACCTCGGCGACGGGGCCCATCTCGGCGGCCACAGCTACTTCAGATCAGGCTGCCGTGGAGCCAGACGCAGATGCAGCGAGGTCCGATATCGCCAACCCGGAAGCGGATGCTGCCAAGGCCAGCACCGAAGTTGAAGCTGCCCAGGCCACCGTCGAGAACACTGCTACCTCGACTTGATCCTATCCTGCACTTTTATTCTTCAAACACTTATCAGATCCCCGGGATGCCGAGTGCAGATGTATCAACATACTTATGCTGTTTTGCTTGCTACTCAGTTTTATTCGCACTTGCTATTCTTTTAACTTAGTTAATTTGTGCGACTTTGGCTCGACGCCGGGTTGCGTTATCATGCGAGTCCCCGAGCTGCATTTCTTACTCACTCTTTCTTTTCATCTCAGCTCTACCCGCAACTTGTTGCTTTTTTGGTTTTCGAGTCACAAGAGTTCAAAGGCAGAGTTGCAAATACTTAGCCACCTAGAAACAATCATAGCAACGCAGCCCACCACTTAGCCGAAAAGAAAAGACAAAGAACGGTAGTAAATGGCTCTCTACTCGGTTCCTGCACTCTTTTCTTCCTTAGCAATTTTTCCTGTGCTCATTGACCTTTTGCTTGTTCTCTTGCTTGCCATGAAGCCGGGTTTCGGACAGCAGCAGAGTCGAAGAGTTGGCATGTAGGTTTAAACACAGTACTCAATGTACTTATGAAATTTGAAGCAGAGCAACCGAGTAGACAAAGAGCGAAGCCGAGCAGAAACACTTAGAGCAATTTTAGACGAGGGCAGTCCCCGAGTTCAATTTCAGATTGCAGAGTAGAATTCTAGCTCGGATAAGAGAGTACATACACATTTTTGCTCACGAATGAAATCGGCGAAGTAGAGCTACGTTCCAGGGACGCTTAGATTCCTCTCCAGCTTTATCTACCCTGTTCTCCTGTGATGGACGTACGTCCACGAGGTAATAGGCATCATTGTGCAAAGCTTTGCTCACAATGAAGGGCCCTTCCCATGGAGGAGACAACTTGTGCATCCCGGCTGTGCGTTGCACCAGCCTAAGCACCATGTCGCCTTCTCGGAAAACCCTTGGGTTCACCTTTCGGCTGTGATAACGCCGCAGTTTTTGCTGGTAGATAGCCGAACGTGACAGAGTCAGCTCTCTTGCTTCTTCAAGCAGGTCAACGTCGTCTTCTCGAGCTTCTCTCGCCTCCACCTCAGTGTAGAGGGTTACTCGGGGGGAGTCATGCTCTAGGTCTATTGGCAATACGGCCTCAGCCCCATATACCAAGAAGAATGGTGTGTAGCCAGTTGACCGGTTAGGGGTAGTCCTTAGACTCCACAACACCGCTGGCAACTCGTATAGCCAACACCCAGGTGTTTTCAGCAGTGGCTCGATCAGCCTTGGCTTTATGCCAGCTAGCACCATGCCATTTGCTCTTTCGACTTGCCCATTGGAGGCAGGATGCGCGACTGACGCAACGTCTAGTCGGATATGCTTATCTCTGCAGAATCGCACCATTGCTCCCTCAGCAAAATTTGTGCCGTTGTCCGTGATGATGCTGTGCGGGTAGCCGTATCTCAGGATCACATCCTTCAAGAAACTCACAGCTGTGGCCCCATCACACTTCCGAATAGGCTTCACTTCTATCCATTTGGTGAATTTGTCAACCATGACCAAGATATGAGTCATGTTGCCTCTAGCCGGCTTGAAGGGACCAACCATATCCAAGCACCAAACAGCAAATGGCCAAGTAATGGGAATGGTTTTCAACTCGGAAGCAGGCATGTGGATCTTACTCGCGAATCTTTGGCAGCCATTGCACTTCCTCACGATGTCCTCAGCTTGTTTCAAGGCAGTGAGCCAATAGAAACCATGCCAAAAAGCTTTCTTGACCAATGCCCGAGAAGAGGCGTGATGCCCACATTCTCCTTGGTGTATCTCTACCAGAATTTCTTCTCCTTCTTCTGGCTCCACACAGCGTTGCAGCACGCCGGTTGCACTTCTCTTGTGCAGTACTTCTCGAAATATAGTGTATCCCTTGGATCTTCTCTGAATATGTCTCGCAGCAACCTCATCTTCTGGCAGAGTACCGTCCCTTAGAAAGGATAATATGGGCATGGCCCAACTCGGTGTCTCCCGTGTAGGAAACACTGGCTCGTCCACTTCCATTGGAATAGGTACCGCTGTCTGCTCTTTAGGGTTGGGAGCACTCCTTTGAAGCCCTGAACGGTTTGCGAGAACCTCCTCAATGAATGCGACAGTCCCCGGGTCCAGGACATCAGTCCCCGAGTAAGGAAGGACAGTCCCCGAGTAGGGAGGGTTCTGTGTTGCATTCTCCCAGTCGATCTCCATGGGAACAGCTTCCTCATTTGGCAGAGAAGGAACGAAAATGGATTCCGAGTTGGGTGATGGCTTGATGGATGGCTTCCTCAAATGCTCCAAGGCAATTCCCGCTGGGATGGATTGCCGAGAAGACCCCAACTTGGACAGCTCGTCTGCTGCTTCATTCTCTGCTTGGTGGATGTGCTGGAACTCGCAGCCTTCGAAAAATCCAGTCATAGACTGCACCAGGAAGAGATACGATGCCATGTTGGCGTCCAAAGCATCCCAAGTGCCAGAAACTTGCTGCACCACCAGATCGGAATCACCATAGCATATGATGCGCTGCACGCCAACCTCCTTGGCTACCCGCAAGCCGTGCACCACGGCTTCGTACTCTGCAACATTGTTGGATGCCTTGAAATGGATCTGCAGCACGTACTTGAGTTGATCTCGCTTAGGTGACGTAATCACTACGCCAGCACCAAGCCCTTCCTTCACCTTCGAGCCATCAAAGTGCATCCTCCAATAGTTAGAGACTGGAGCAGGAGGTTCATACTGCACCTCGGCCCAGTCCACCAGAAACTCCGCCAGAATCTGAGACTTGATGGCTTCTCTTCTCGCATACGCGGGAGCGTACGCGGCTAGCTCAATTGCCCACTTGGCTACTCTTCCACTCGCCTCCTTGTTTCCCATGATATCCGAGATGGGAGCAGAACTCACAACAGTGATAGGATGCTCTTGAAAGTAATGCTTCAGTTTCTTGGCGCCCAGGTACACGCCGTAGGTCATCTTCTGGTAGTGCGGGTAGTTCTGCTAAGATAGTACACTGGGCGCTGCACGCTCTTGCCTTCCTCTTCTCGTTCCACCACGATCACCACGCTGACCACTCGGTTAGTGGCAGCAATGTATAGCAGCATAGGCTCCTTGGGTAGCGGACTAGCCAAGATGGGAGCGCTACCCAGCATTGCCTTCAGCTCATTGAACGCCACGTCTGCTTGCGGCGTCCAGACGAATTTATCACTCTTCTTCATCAATTGATAAAGAGGCAGGGCCTTCTCGCCCATTCGGCCAAGGAAGCGGCTCAGAGATGCCAAGCAACCAGTAAACTTTTGCACATCCTTCAAGGATCTCGGCAAAGACATGCTCTCAATAGCTTTTATCTTTGAAGGATTGGCCTCAATGCCCCGACTAGACACCAGGAAGCCGAGTAGCTTGCCAGCCGGGACGCCAAAAGTGCACTTACTCGGATTCAGCTTCATTTTATACTTGCGCAGATTAGCAAAGGTTTCCTCAAGGTCGGCAAGCAGAGTATGTGTTTTATTCGTTTTGATGACAATGTCATCTACGTACACGTGCACATTCTTGCCGAGCTGATCATGCAATCATTTCTGCATGCATCTCTGATAGGTTGCACCCGAATTCCGCAACCCGAAACACATGACAAGATAGCAATAAGCCCCGTACGGGGTAATAATAGCAGTCTTTATTTGATCAGCCGGGTTGAGAGCTATTTGATGAAAACCCGAGTAGGCATCTATGAAAGACAAGAGCTCACAACCAGCAGTGGAATCGATAACCTGATCGATGCGAGGTAGCGGAAAAGGATCCTTGGGGCAGGCCTTATTCAAGTTGGTGTAGTCGACGCACATGCGCCACGCGGTAGCGGCCTTAGGATCCTCCTTCTTCTTCTCGACCATGACCGGGTTGGCTAGCCAATCCGGATGCAGTACCTCCATGATGAAGTTGCTTATCAGTAGCTTGGTGATCTGATCACCGATAGCTTTCCTCCTCTCATCTCCGAAACGGCGCATAGCCTGCTTCACCGGCTTGGCGTCAGGGCGCACATGTAACGAGTGCTCAACCAACTCCCTCGGGACACCTGGCAGATCTTCATTGGACCAGGCGAACACGTCCCGATTCTCACGGAGGAAGTGGATGAGCTCGCCTTCCTATTTCTCCGCCAACCCGGAGCCAATGATAGCAACTCGGTCGGGGAACTCAGGGTCAACCTGGACCTTCTTCGTTTCCTGGGATGCCTGGGACGCAGTCCCGTATTGGGAGCTCGGCATCCCAGGCGCAACACCTTGCGCAGCCTGCGCCATGGCCACCACCTCATGTATCTTCTTCTTCTCGGCAGCAATCACCATCGACTCTGCCAGCTGAGAACTAGCAGAGGCACACTCCATAGACTTCTTGTAATCGCCAGAGATGGTGATCACGCCATTGGGACCAGGGATCTTCATCTTCAGGTAGGCAGTATGGGTAGAAGCCATGAACTTGCTCAGAGCAGGCCTGCTAAGTAGAGCGTGGTAAGGGCTTTGATGATCAACCACCTCAAACTGCAGCCTCTCTGTGCGGCAGTTCTCCCTGGTGCCGAATAGCACATCTATCCACACCCTGCCCATTGGAGAGCAAGAAATCCCCGGCACAATGCCATGGAAAGTGGTCTTGCTAGGTAGCAGCATGTTCTCCCCAATCCCGAGCTTCTCGAGTGTGTCCTTGTACACGATGTTGATGCTGCTGCCGTCGTCGATTAGCACCTTGCTGAACCTCACATTCTTCTCGGGACCCAAGAAAGTAGGGTCCAGCACCAAGGCGTAGCTACCCGAGTTGGGCATCACCTTGGGATGGTCAGCTCGGGACCATGTGATCTCTACATTGCACCAGTGCATGTAGTGAGGAACAGCAGGGATCACAACATTGACCTCCATGGCACGCCTGTGCTGCGACTGCTTGTCGACAGGCTCGGAAGTGAAGATCATGTAGCTCTCGTGGTGCTCTTGGTACTGGTTGCGGCCCCCATCATCATTGTTGCCGTTGTTGTTGCCCTGGAAGTTGTTGTTGTTGCCTCTGTTGTTGTTGCGGTTGCGGTTGTTGTTGTTGTTGTTGTTGCGGTAACCCTCATTGTTGAAGTAGCGGTTGGCTCCTAAAGCCACTTGATTTACATTCTCTCTTCGCGGGAAGGCCGGAGGCCGAGCTGCGGGTGCGCGAGCAGGTTGCACATTGGCATTTGCAACCGGCAGGGGAGGAGGAGGAGGTAAACCTTCGCTCTTAATCAGATCCCACCACTCGCACTGCCGAGTAGTGTGGTTGGCTGGCCTTGAGGGGTGCTGAGTATGGAAGCTGCACGGACCATCTTTCATATCGTCAAAGAAGAACTTCTTGGCCGGCTCCGAGTTGCCGCTTCCCGGCTGAGGAGCTCGGTATGGCTTCTTGTTGCCTTGGCCCTGGTTCTGTTTGCGCCCGTACTGAGCTCCAGCAGGTTTTTGCCCTTGGCTACTCCCAGTTCCAACACCCACAGCATTCACCTCCTCAGGGTCATACCGAGTATCTATTCGGTCACCCCTGCGCTTGTTGCGGAACTCGTTGCGCTTGTTGTTGAAGTTTCTTCTCGGCTCAGAGGAGTCCATTAGTGGCTGAGTAGGATCACCAAGCGCGTACTGATCCGCGATCTTGATGGTCTCCGCCAGAGTGTGCGGCATTTCCCTCTGCAACCTCTGCCACAACATGCTGCCATGCTTGCAACCCTGCGCAAACCAGGTGATGGCCTGCGCCTCGTTCACACCTTCACAGGTGTTCCGCAATGTGCTCCACCGAGTAAGATACTCGTGATCCGTCTCGTCTTCTCGCTGCCTGCAGGCGGACAGCTGCTGTGGCCTATTCGGCCTCTTGTACGTGCTGGTGAAGTTGCTGATGAATGCCTCCGAGATGTCCAGCCAACAATTGATGCTGTTCTTGGGCAAATTGTTGAGCCAAGTGCGAGCTGGACCCTCTAGCATTTGCGGCACATAGCGCACAGCCCATCTCCGGTTGCCGCTCGCGATATGGACCGCGGTGACATAGTCATTGAGCCAGTCTTCAGGCTTGGTGCTGCCGTTGTAGCTCTTGGTGCCCCTCGCGAGCTGGAAGTTCTTCACGGATGGCTCGTTCATGATGCGCGGGCCGAAACAATCAGGGCCGGGAGGCCCCGTGTTCTCGAGCCGCGCGGACAGACTGATCCGGTCTAGCTTGTACCGAACATCAGCGGGCTCCAGCACGCGCTCTCCTACGCGGTCCAGGATATCATACCCAGCCAGCCCCATGGCCGAGTTGCCGTCATCGTACCTGTCCACCTCCATGACCACAGGCTACTCCAGCAGGTTGGCTACTCGGTCAGCCGCACGCGGCTGAGCAGCAGCTGCCTGGTGAGGCCTCCGCCGAGTAGGCTGAGCACCCTGCTGCCGAGAAGGGCTCGGACGATCTCTTCCTCGCGTTTGGCTATGAGCTTTATGGGCTTGCAAGCCTGCTCCAGCAGAGTTGTGTTTCTGGCCGGACTGTCGCGGCACAGCGAGCTGTTTCGCGGCGACAGTCGGGTCGTACACCTGCAGTTGCCCGTTCCTTCCCGAGGTGCCACTGCGGTCCCTATCGCGGCTGGGGTGCGGAGATGAGGCCTGATCGTTGGATCTGGCCGCATGCGAGTGCACCACCTGCGAGCCGCCAGCACCCGGGTTGGCTTTCCGGAACTCCTCGTTCTGCCTAGCCGCCTCTAACACCAACTCATTGAGCCTCTCCTGCTGCCTAACGCGCGCGTCGCCGTCGAGATGAGGCAACTCGGCGGCTACGGCCTCTGCAGCTCTAAGTGTTTTGGCGGGTGTGCTGTATCTAGGCCTAGCGGAGGTGTTTGCGGTGGCAGACTGACTGGGAGCCTCTATAACGGTTGCCATCTCGGCGCCTAGGTTGCGTCGCGTAGCGCCTACCTTGCTAGCTCTCCTAGTGACTGGCGTGAAGCCGTGAGCCTTGTTGTACTCATTCTGGTCTAGGCTAAGCTCTAGCCTGATCCTATCCAGCTCCGCCTGCTCGACGAGCAGCTCCTGCCGCTTCCGGTCGAGCTGCGACTTCATAGTCAGGAGCTCGAGGTCAGTGGGAGGCGGCATGCCAGTCCGCGCAGCTGACGAAGGAATGGTCGGAGTAGTGGAGATGGTGCGGTTGCAGTCCTTCTCGTAGGGCTTGTGGGTCTTCCCGCCAGCGCTCGAGCCAGCAATATCCTCGATGACGCTCGCGGAGCCAGCCGCGCCCTTGCCGGCATCCGCGGCCAAGCCAGCCACCATCACCTCCACGCGGTTCGCAGACCGGCGCGCAGGCCTTCCGCGTGCAGCGATCACAGCAGGAGGATCCTCTGCGACCAGCACCTCCTCCGGGAACTCGTTGACGACGGCGGTGGCGACGTAGACGAGGTGCGAGCCGAAGGAGATCACCGTGCCGCCCTCCGGCATGGCCTTGCCGCCGAAGTCGCCTGCGTTGTCGATGACGAAGTCGAAGGAGCCGAATCTGTGAACAAGGCCACAGACTACGCGCTCCACCGAAGAAGATCCCGTCCGAACAGAAACTCCAACCAGCGCCGCTGGTAGCCCCACGGTGCGCGCCAACTGTCGTGGTGGTGTCAAGACAGATGCCATAGGATGGCTAAATATGTGGGGACGATGGATGCTGGAGGTGCTCGGGGAGGGATCACGCGACGAGTAGCCGCGTGAGGTAAGATCAAACACTGCAAACAACACGATCTACCCAGGTTCAGGGCCCTCGTGAGGAGGTAAAACCCCTACTCCTGCCTTTTTTCTTATGTATTGAGGTCTCTCCGAGTAGCCACAGTACAAGTGTTCTTGCTACCGAGTAGCCACTCTTCTCTCTATGTGATGAACTAGGTCAAGAAATGTGCTTCTAGTCTTGAATCTAGGTCAGCCTTGTGCGATCCCTCGCGCACGAGGGGGCAGGGCACCTTATATACATGGTGCCCAGCCGGATACGTCCAAATACAAACAGATGTCGACATTGTGTGCACACCGTCCTTCTTCCGAGCTCCCGCTGACAGCTTTGGTTCCTAATCTTGTCCTGTCTGGAAAGTCGTTGGGCAAAACCAAGTGAACAGTCTGGTATCACTGCGCGGAACACAGAGTAGGTCCCCCCTATCCTGCGACGGCCTGCTGACACACTGTCGCTGTCAGGCACGCCGTCCCCAGATGAACAGTGCTGTGAATAGTGCCAAGTACGGACCCCGGATACGCGGGATCTTGTGTCAGAACGGCTCCTTTGACTTCTAGCCCGAGTAGGTTCCCGCCAGTTTTACTCGGACCAGCTCTTCTACTAGAACAAAACATAACTTGCTTGATATAACCTTCTGGTCATCTTTTTGTAAGACCGAGTAGCAGTCGACCGGGTAGCAATTACCGGGTAGGCGGCTACTCGACCAAACATCTCTCCTGACCTTGCCTTTAGCACTTGCCTTTACCCTACTCGGGGGTAACCCCCCGACAAGCACGCAGGCACTTACCAGGTGGTTTTGCGCCGGTATGTAGGATCCGTTGTCGAGGAAGCGTCCGACGTCGTCGTCAAACTCCAGGCTTCCGACAGTGATTGATCTTCCGATTCCGCCGAGTATCCCAGATCGGAACTTCACGCCTAACGTCGTTTGCCCCACGGTGGGCGCCAACTGTCGAGACATCGTAGTAATTTTCATAGACGGGGGTGCCATGAGACTACGGTAGAGACGTGGGGTAACGGGATCGCGTGGTGGACAGTGAACACAGGATTTACCCAGGTTCGGTATGTCGCGACAGTACGACGTGCCTACTCCTGCACTTCTCACTAATCAGGACTAAAGCCTGGAAACAGGATTACAATGTGAGGTTTAGATCTAGCTACTCGCAGAGGATCAACTTCTCGGCGAGTTAGCCTGCATCTTCTCTCTGTTCTTCGTTATTCAATCTATCTCCCATCCGGCTTTATATAATAGCCGGATTAGGGCTTACAGAATAGGAAACCTAAAATACTACGGTAACTATAACTTGGAAAGTAAGGAATCCGTCTTCTCCTCCAAGCCAGATCACGTAGGCCGTGATCCGGGTTCTTCTAGAATCCGGCTTCTGTGCGTCAGGTTACTGGGCCGCCCAATGGGCCTCAGCCCACTACCACTTGGGCCACCCTGGTAATCCGGCACTTTGACTACCATCTTATATACCCCTATTTGGTATATATCCGACAGACAGGGTACCAGAGCAGGGTTGTAGAACCCTAGATTGGACTTTCGAGGGTACCGGAAAATTCTCCGTCCCATATGTTCTTTGGGCGGAAGGAAACTTATAGGAAAAGAGGCAGTTACGGGGCGGCCCACAACCACTAAGCAATGGGAGGAGCGGCAGGGGGCCCACCCACGCCTAGGCATCGACTGGTGGGTAAGGCCCTTCTCTGTGTCTGTCTTTCGGACTCCCTCGTCTCGTATAAACTGGCATATGTTGATTTTTAGGACTTTTCACGAATATTTTATTTACAACTTTTCAAAAACAAAAGGAACATAAAACATGAACTAGCACTAGGCTAATAGGTTAGTACAGAAAAACACCCTAACCTGGCATAGAAATATTATAAAAATGTAACATTCATAAGGAATAAGCATGAAACAATACAAAATTAAACATACGATTTGGACGTATCAGCATCCCCAAGGTTAATTCCTGCTCGTCCGCGAGTAGTGATGGTGCAGATCTTGCACTCGCCGGGAGACCCCAAGAGGAGGGTGTGATGAGCACAGCGGTAGGAATTTCCCCTTAGGTAAGAACCAAGGTTATCAAACCAGTAGGAGAAAGAGGATCTTGGGAAGGTTGATGACACTAACGGTGGTGATGACGTTTCACTGGTGTCAGCAACAACGAGGAACCTGCACACAACACAACCAAAATACTTTGTCCCAACGATACATTGAGGTTGTCAATCTCACCGGTCTTGCTAAAAATAAAGATTAGACATATAGTGTGGAAAACGGTGTATGCTTGCAGTAAGTAAAGAAAATAGGAATTTGTAGAGGTTTTGTTTAACAACGTAGGAAATGGACTGGGGTTCATAAGTTCACTAGTGTGTCTCTCCATAAAAGATAGCATGCTGGGTGAACAAATTACAGCTGGGCAATTGACAAATAAAGGTTGCACCGTAGTGCACATTCATGACATGATGACTACTATGATATTTAGTGTGGGAATTACAGCAATATACATAGACCGCAATCCAACTGCATCTATGACTAATAATCCACCCTCAGGTTATCATCCGAACCCCCTTAGGTATTAAGTTGCAAGAAACAGATAATCGCATTAAGCAATGTGTGTAAAGTAAGCAATGATTGTACACGCGGGCACTCACACCGCTGTTTTCTTCCTAGTGGCAACAACACATCCTCCCCCATCACGTTTCTGTCACTCGAGCACATGCGAAAAGGAGGCATGAACCCACTATCCAGCATAAATACTCCCTCTTAGAGTCACTAGCAACTACTTGGCCAGAGCAACAACTAGCAACGGAAAGCATGCAAGATCACAGATAACATATGCAATAAAGACTATAATCAACTTGGCATAAGTTCAATATTAATCGAATCCCAACAAACACAGCACATAGAATTACATAAGAACAATCTCGATAATGTTAGGCAGCTCACGAGATCTAAACATGGGGGCATATGAGGAGAAGACAACCATCTATCTACTGCTATGGACCCGTAGTCCAAGGATGAACTACTCACACATCACTCCGGAGGCAGGCATGGTGATGAAGAGGCCTCCGGTGATGATCTCCTCTCTGGCAGGGTGCCGAGAGACAGCTTCAAAACCCCCCTAATCTAGGGTTGATGACGACAGCGGCTGCGGAACTTTTCGGGGATATTTGATCAGGTGCTTAGGGTTTTCCATCGGAGGGGAATATATAGGCGAAAGGGAAAAGGCGGTGGAGCCCTGGGGGCCCCACCCCACCCCCTGGCGTGGCCAAGGGGGGGGTGGCGCCACCCCATGGTGTGGGCTCCCTGGTGCTCGTCTTCGACTCCTCTTCGGTTTTCTAGATGCTTCCGGGGAAAATAGGAACTTCGGGATTTGTGGGGTCCAATTCCGAGAATCTTTCCAGAACAACTTTTCTGAAATAAAAAACAACAGAAAATAGGGAACTGGCACTTGGCATCTTGTTAATAGGTTAGTCCCAGAAAACGTGTAAAAATGCTATAAAGAAGGGAGAAAACATGTAGCAATTGGCATAAATATTATCATCGAGCATCAGAAATTATAGATACGTTGGAGACGTATCAAGCATCTCCAAGCTTAGTTCCTACTCGTCCTCGAGTAGGTAAATGATAAAACACAATAATTTCTGAGGTGACATGCTACTAACATAAACTTGATCATTATAATGTAAAAGCATATGTAAGCTGAGATCATAGAACTTTAAACACAAACATGATAAATACAACTTTAATAAATAAGCATAGCAATCACTTTGCGTCATGAAGAGTATCTCAAATAGAGGATCATGGATAATAATGCAAAGAAAGATATATGTTTGTTTCAATTATAGAGAAATCATGGCAAAGTGGTATTTCACTAGTCCTTAAGAGTGGGACAAAACATAAATGCCAGGACACCTTCAAAGTTCATAGGAAGACTAGAGCAAATAATTTCAGAACAAACAATATCATATCATGAATCAATTATTGATGTTTATGGGAGAAATGCACATGAAACTCAGAATGGAAAGAATGCTCTCTCAACTGTGCATAAAGTAATAAGATGAAGACTCAACATAAAATTAAAAGAGAGGCCCTTCGCGGAGGGAAACATGGATCACTCATGTGCTAGAACTTTTTATTTTATTAAACAGAGGTATTAAAAGTTTGACACTCCTCCCATCCATATTTCATAAACCATGGCTAATCAAATCCTCGGGTGCCTGCCAACAATCACATCACAAGCCAACTGGATTCACAAGAGCGTCTCCCATATGAAGGACACATCTGGATAAAAGGTCATCCCTCTTTCTCTTTTGTTTACAAAATTATGCATTGACTGATAAATCGGGGGCAAAAATAATGATGAGAATTTGTTTGCATTAATTTGGGGTTGTGCACCCCGCTGCCAGCTCTTCTATCATTTGGATAAGAGGATGAAGCCACTAGTCCAGGGTGTGAAATCCAATCAACATGTGAGATAAAGATTCTCTATTGACGTCCTCATTAGCAAAAATAAGAACACAAAACAAGAGTAATTCTGAAAGTTTTAAAGGTATCACATGAGCAATTTACTTGGAATGATCGTTAAATACCACATGTAGGTAGGTATGGTGGACACAATGGGAAAACTTTGGTTTTAGGGAGTTGGATGCACGATCAGAGCTCATACTCAGTTCAGGTTGAGACTAGCAAAAGACTGGGAGCGACAAATCAAGAGAGCATAAGAGCCATAATAATGCATAGCGACATAAACATCATTAATTAAAGCATAAGCGGCATCACAAGTTAAAAAACCAAATGGTCATGGAGGCTATTTGTGACTGGTTCATAGTCATAAACATGGTGTGAGCATGCGCCAAGTCAACCAAATAAAACATTCGAAAGAGAATACCATAAATTTATGCTTTACTATGACAAGAACAACTCATGAATCTTTCAATGGCATATTAAACACTCTCAGCTATTTGAGGCTATTCATGCTACTCAATAACCAGAAGGCTTTAAAACTAAAATGACATTTAGCATGGCATGAAAAAGTTCTAGCCACAGTCTATACAAGCTTCTACTTGTACCGTTATAAATTCTACCTCAAGCAGCAGTTTCTTTTCCCAACAAGCACCATACAAGATATGTTTTAACAAAAATACTCTTTATGGTATAGCAAGCAAACATGAGAGTACTCACATACACTACTAAAACTAACAGCTCTTATAAGAGATGCATGCAAGGAGGATTATTCATGCTACATATAATCAAATGATTAATACTAGAAATGAGTAGCAATATACAATTCATGTTGTAAGAAATATCAAATATGCAAGAAAAGATGCTTCATGAAAGTTCAAAAAGTGTATAATGAAATAAAAGCACTATGGACCAAATGCATACACAAAATGAAAAATAAAATCCTATATTGATGAAAGAATAGCATAATGGATAATAGAAAATATGGTGGACACTTTGGAGAAAATTGAGTAGAGGTAAAACATGATCAAGTCTTATTTAGCCTCTAAATTATTCAACTAAAATTACTAATTGAAATGTGGTATCCATTGATCTAGGACTCTCATTGCCCCTTTATCACTAGCATCTTAAAATTGTGAGTATTGAAGTAATGAGAATGACAAGGTGGTTGAAAGCCTCATGCCCCGTGAGTGTGAAAACCTACTCCATGATTACTCAACTTAAGATTCCTAATAAGCTTTGTACAATCATAATAAGTATTAATGACATCATAGAGAACCGCAAAGAGGTACCTCTTGCCCCATGACATGGAAACAAGCCCATGTTACAATGACAAGATGAACAAACGGAGTAGACTCATCATCCTTTTTATTTTCATTCACTATTATGCATAGCTTATTATTTTATTATAGGATGTGTTGTAGAGTCACTCAAGCTGTAAGTAAATTTCCACCATGATAAAGCATGGCTTGGGTTAGCGGCCCAATGCGTTTCTCTAGTCATATAGATACTTACTCATCAAAACTTACTATTCCTCTATTTCATTTTGGCATGGTAGGAGTTCAAAAACAAAAGTACATGATATCAACCAAATGTAATTTTTTTTTGTGCAATGTTGAAAGCTTTCCGGTGATACACGTTTATAGCTAGCTCCCAACCACACACTTGTCAAACGCAAAACTTGTGGCTCCCATTATTGGGTCATGTTTATTAGATGCATAAAAAGTAAAGTGTGCCTTCAAAAGTTCGTGAGAGTCATATCCCAAGTTCAACCCATGACAATTAATAAAGTGAATATCTTTATTTAGAACATAAATAACACAATAACATGGTGAACATACTCGGAATAGCAATGAAGCTAATGGGAAGATATGGTGGACTCACTGGAAATACTTGGCTAAGGAGTGTTGGAAACAAGTTTTTACTTGTTGGAATTTTTAAATTTTTGGCTAGCAAGAGGGAGATAGTTGACCAGCTACTATGCATGCATATGTCCATAGAACTACCCATTTCATCACAAACTAAATAAACCAGCAATTAACATCAAGGACATGAATAAGAGATAGCTCAAGACAACATTATTGCAACTTTCTACACATAAAAAGCCTTTGAATCATGCAAACATATGTAGCTCTTCAAATCAACCATGGCATCCCTATTCCAAGTCATAATACGAGCATCCAATACATTCCAACCCCAAACTCCAGTAGCTCAATCTCATATAAAATGATGGTGGTGGTCTTATCAAAACAAAAATAAAAACAAAAACTAGACGCTTCAAGTCTCTACGATAAATGCTTTGCTTAGAAAAACAGAAAGTAGACGTGTGCTAACCAAAAGAGTGTAGCTCCAGTGGGGTGTTCATCACATCCCCAAGCTTATGGCTTTCACCATTCTTGGATGTCTTGAGGCGCAGCTCCTCTATTCCCTGTGAAAAAACTTCACAAAACATGTTTCTCTCATTCTTTTTCTGTGGGGTGAGATTAGCAAGGACAAACAAATCACATGCTTGCTGTGAAAAATTCCAAATCAAATGCTCCAGTAGATATACAATAAGGTTAATTATGTTGTATGTTCACTCTCTTGCTTGAAAGAATCATGGAAATTCGATTCCCAAGCCCAAAGAGTGCATAAAACAAAAGAAGCCAGAATCTGTCCAGAAAAGCAGCAGCAGCAAAACGAACGATTTTCCCTAAGCTAGACTCGTCAAACAATTAAGCCACCTTTTGTGCTTAGAGAGGACAAAAATTTGCAGAACATACTAAAAAATTAGCTCAATCCGACATACCAATAAAAAACGTAAAATAATACGGTGAGCAGACTCGTGCTGAAACAGAAATTTCATGCACTACGATAGCAACTTATAAGTCCAAATGGGTTTGACTTGACTCTTTATTGAAAACTCCAGAATTAAAAAAAAAACTAATCTCTTGAGACAGCAAGAGGACATTAGGAAAATCCAAACAAAAACAACCGGGTTGCCTCCCGTAAAGCGCTTTCTTTATAGCCATATAGCTAGGCTTTACTTACTTGATAATCAAGAGGGATAAAGCTCATGAGGGAGCTTGTTCTTCAGCGGGCCCCTCTTCCTTGGGAAGTGCTCCATGCTTTTCTTGTGAGGGAACTGAAACTGACATTCCCTTCCTTGGAGTCTATGATTGCACCTGTAGTACGAAGAAAAGGTCTACCCAAAATAATAGGACTAGGGGATTTATCCCCCATATCCATAATAGAAATCAACGGGTACGAAAGTCATGTGCAATTAAATCATAACATCTTTTACTTGTCCTACAGCATGTTTAGTAGAGTTATCAGCAAGGAAAAATTCACTTGAGCAGTTTTCTAAGTTTTCTAGTTCTAGCAATTCATATAATTCTTTAGAGAGTACCGATACACTAGAACCTAGATCTAACATAGCATGGTGAATTTCTTTTCCAATTGAAACTAGCACCTTGGGGATCCATGCATCCCCAAGCTTAGGAGGTATCATGGCCTCATTCTTGTACCTAGCAATTTTTTCTTGCAAGACATGATTAGCAATATAAGATCCAAAGCCAGGTTGATTAACATTTATAGTGGGATCACTAGCAAATTTTTGTAGAGTAGCAATAAGTTCTTGCAACCTACTTTTTTCTAAATCAAGCAATGGATCCTTAATTACAGTAAGCATCAAAATTTCCTCTACTTTACTCTCTAATTTAGCTACCATGCTTGATTCATGAGGACTAATTTCATCTTTGCTATCAAGATAAGACATATATGGAAGTAAATATTCAGGGTACTTCACTATTTCATTCAAAGTTTCTTCTAAGCTAGTAGGGACATGCTCAGTTGTATTCTCAGCAATATGATCAATATTTTCAATAATAGGAGCAGCAATAGTAATAGAATTCATTCCTACACTAGGTTGTGCTTGTGGCTTTCCTGCTGACATGCTTAATAGAGTTGCTTGATTATCAACTAATTTTGAGAATGCTTTATCTAAATTCGAAGATTGAGGTTGCAATCCTTTAATATCACTACTAATGGATTCAATAGACTTATTTAACTCATGTATCATAGCATTGTGACTAGCAACTTGTTCCATAAGCAATTTATTAGATACAGAAATTTCACTAGAAGGCTTCCACTTATTTTCATTAGCATTAGGATATGGAACAAAAGGTTTATTTGGCACATAAGGAGGTTTACTATATGAATTGTAAGCATTACCAAAACCATTGCTACCATAATTCCTAACAAAATTGATAAAATCAAGAATTCTCCATATTTGATTGATCTAACATTACCAAAACCATTGCTACCATAATTCCTACCAAAACCATTGCTACCATAATTCTCCATATTTTGTTTATTAATAAAAGCAAGAATAGTGTCCATTTTAGAAGACAAATCATTGGTTTCTTTAATTGAGTTTATTTTCTTAGTGGGATTGGGTGCTCTTCCAGTATTCCATTGACTATAATTTTGCAATATGCATTCTAATATGCTCTTAGCCTCACCTACAGTTTTACTCATAAAGGCACCTCCAGCAGCAGAATCAAGTATATTTCTAGACATGTAGTTTAGACCATTATAAAAAGAGTGTAGTATGGTCCATTCATTTACGACATGTGATGGGCATGTTCTAATCATTAATTTAATTCTATCCCATGCCATGGCTACATGTTCATTATCATTTTTCCTAAATGAGAGGATATTATTCCTATTTTGCAAAATTTTAACGGGAGGATAATATTTCTTAAAGAAAGCTTCTTTTAAATCATCCCAAGACTTTATACTAGCTGTAGGTAGTGAAAGTAACCATTCTTTAGCCTTTCCTCTAAGTGAAAAAGGAAATAATTTCAGTTTTAAAACACTACTTTCCACATTTTTAAATTTTTGCATATCACATATTTCCATGAAATCATGAAGATGCATAGAGGCATCCTCCATAGCACTACCACCAAATTGCTCTCTAGTAATTAAATTCAATAAACTAGGACTTACTTCATAGCTTTCAGCTTGTATTTTAGGTGTAGTAATTGGCCTAGCAACGAATTGGTCATTGGGTGTATTTGTGTAGTCACTTAATTTAGTTCTATCACCCATTTTAACAGTTTTTATGTAGTTTTTAATTTTTTATGCAAAACTGAAAAGTAAAGTAACTAGGCAAATTCGAAATACTAAAATAAACTAGATAACTAAATGCAAAACTAAAATGCAAACTAAAATAAAATATGCAAGACAAAACAAAAACAAGAACAAAAACAAAAAAAACAAAAACAAGACAAGAAACAAAACAATCTACTTGAAAGGAGGTGGAGATATAAAGGACGGTACTCACGTAGGTTCAACCTCCCCAAGCTTAGGTGTTTGCACACCTTGTTGGTGATGAAGACTTCTTGTGAGCTCCCTTGGACAACTCCTTCACCTATGGCTCCCCGGCAACGACGCCAGAAAAACGCTTGATGGCTAGGTTGAGACTCCAAGTGCATAGTGTGTAGCTAGTGGCAAGCCTTCTTCCCCACGATGGTGACTCGAGGGTTTATATAGAACTCTTGGGGAGCCAGTATTTCATCAGTTGTCTTCCAAGCTTCCTCCAGGATCCTGCAAAC
The DNA here is from genome assembly GCA_028641055.1 of Alopecurus myosuroides. Lineage (NCBI taxonomy): Eukaryota > Viridiplantae > Streptophyta > Magnoliopsida > Poales > Poaceae > Alopecurus > Alopecurus myosuroides. The sequence goes on along the minus strand of CM054057.1, from coordinate 132,386,749 downwards.
AAGTAGAGAATTTTGTGCCCTCAACCTCACCAAGTGGTTGTCAAGCACAAGGTGTGAGACTTCTATATTTCAATGCAAAACTGAAAGTAAATGTGCAATAATTAAATCTACTACTAAATACAAATGAGAAAATAAATATGCAATGGATTGTTTTTGTATTTTTGTGATGCAAGTGGTGATGGAGATAATGTAAATTCGAATTGGAGATGCAAGTAAAGTAAAGTGCAAGTAAAGTAAATTGCAGAAAAGTAACTAGAGTGTTTTCGTATAATTAAAATAGGACCGGGTTCATGGTTTCACACTTGCATTCTCTCAAATAAAGTGGTAGACGGTGGACATAAAGAATTACATGTGAGATTACAATAACATGTTTAACATTGAGTACTTTCATATGGGCATCACGTCCTAGCATAGAGATCTCTACGGTCATATTGATCCCTCTTATACTCCACCAAGATGCGAAATAAATCATAACACCTCGATAATTAAGGAAAAACCAGAGTATAGCTTTAAGCAATGTGACATGAAGTTCAAGTAAGAACTTGCTAGATCTAGTCATGGAGATTGATTAGTGTCACTTCAAATCCCCGGGAACAAAGGTACTCCTTTTTATCCCTAGTGAGGTAACTAAGAAAGGTTTAACAAAACCTAAGCGGATCGCTGAACTTCTGTCACTTTCACAGCACTAGCCACCCCCCGTTACTCCAACTAATGCACCCATCACCCCACACACGCTCTCAAGAACTAGATTGATCAAAGCTAGCAAATAAGAACGGGGTACATAAGATACATATACTCAAATAACTCAAGAGAAACAATTGCAATCTCAGATTCAATAACTCATAGAAAAGATCCACCACATAGGAATTACAACGATGCCCGTAATCATGTGAGGCAGCTCATACGGATCTAATTAGTGAAGCACATAGAGAGAGAGAGATACAAGTGCTACTTCCACAAACCCATAGCCCTGGGGTGGACTACTCCCTCTTCATGGAGATGTCGATGGAGATGACGTTGGAGGGGTAGGAGATCACACCGGCGGGGCCCCGCCGGAGTTTTCCCCCTCCAATCTGGAACTTCTGGTCTCTGTTTCGGTGTTTCGGCGGTGCTCCCCTCTGTAAGGGTACGGGGGACCCTTTTTATAGTCGGTTTTAGGTCAAGACGGAGTCGGTAAGTCGAAGATGGAAGGAATTGGGGCCACAGGGGCCAAAAGGGGGCCTCTCACGCGGCCAAGTAATCTGGTCGCGTGGAGGGTCCTCTTTTGGGCCTCCTTGCCCAATTCTCGTGGATCCTTCGCCCGCAAGTCTTCTCCTTCCAAGAAAATGACCCCCGCAGATTTTCAGGCGATTTCGCGGAAGTTTGCCCCCTGAAACGTCAAAAATATAGAAAAACGGGTTTCGGACAGGCAGGGTTAATTTCATAAAAGTTGGGGGACTTTGTAATTTAACCCCAAAATACTATAAAACATTGAATTATACCCTTATATGATGCAATATGTAATAGAGAACCATGTGAAAATATGCAAAATTCATCTATGCATTTTACATGTATCAGGGGGATATGTTCTAGTTTGAGGATTATGTGTGTTCATGGAGTGTTAATGCGTTGGTCCGGGCTATTTGAAAGGGTAGACCTTAATTACCTGTAGTTCCAAATTGGCCCCGGTGAAATGGGCAGGTAGGACAATAGGCTTTGTGAAAATTCTCTTGGTTAGTACGCACAATAATTTACGGAACACACACCTACATAAAACTGAGATAGAGAAAGGCCCCGCTGCTAGGAAAACATTATTACATGATCAATATTATCTGTGCAACACCCCGCTGTCACCTCATGCCTGCGTTTTAGTCTCTGGTTTACTTTCACTCTTTTCCGGTGAAAACTGGGAAAACACATGCTCTCCATTTACTTTCTGTTTGTTTACTTTCACTGCATTATTACACTCACCACTCTTGCTGCAAGTTTGTTGATACACAGGTGTGGTTGGGAGTGACGTCCCAATTGCTAAAGTCTCACCAGTATTCTTGTGTTCCCACTGAGTCGAACTACAAATTTGGGTAATACTTCCCATCGAAGACTACGATTGATCTCCTGCACTTGGGAGCCATCAACGTGTGTCCCCTTCTAGGTAGATAACCCGATGTATTTTTCTGTAGGATACGTGCAAAAGTCTACTTCTCAAAGAGGGCGACCTATTTGCCAAAGTACCCCTCTAAAACTTTGAAATTAACCTGTGTCCCCTTCTAGGTAGATAACCCCATGTCCCTGACCCGATCCCATCCCCATTCTCTTGCAAATCCTAGATTCGCCTCCACACCACCTCTCTCCTAGTTATGGATCCCGCATAGCCTCCCTGCCGAATACCGGCGAGGCCCCTTACCTTCCCACTCCCTAATGGAAGATGTCGCTTCTCCACTCCCGTTGGCGCCCCTCCCAGCCATGGTGATGACACCATGCTCTGACCTCATCCCATCTCCGTGCTCTGGCACGACCCACACATTGATCTGTGCGGTGGATGACGGCAGAGGGCCATCAACGGACGGATGTGACTTGGAGAAGAGGAGTGGCTTGAGGGTGATGCGGCGCGTCCTCTGTTATCCGTATCTCTGCCAACGACATCCTCAACTTCAGATCAAAGCGGCAACGCACTCCTCCCTCGGGTTCAACTCCAATCGTTAGTCGGTGCTCAACAAGGAGTCCGTCGCTTGAGACGCTCTAGGCCGAGTTGTGGTTGGTCACCGTAGGAGTCATCCATAGAAGTAGGCATTTCGATGATACAATGGGAACAACAGGGTTCCTCGGTGGTTGCTGGCTTGTAGGCATCATATCTTGATTTTCTTTTATGATTCATACAGTTTTGATATGTGCTTATTCTTCTTTGCATTTCTTTTTCTTTGATATTTCTTGTACAACTTAGCTGGATCTTCATACAAGTTTGGATCCATGTATGAATCTTTTATTTTCTTTTCGAGCTTCTTGTATGAATCTCTCAAATTTTGTTTTCGAGTTTCTTGTATGAATCTTGTTTGGATCGGTGTTCGGTTCTTGATGTGTGGTTCTTTCAGGTCCCATAAAATGCACATTTTCTTTTATGATTCACCGACTCATGCTGAATCTTGTGTGGAACTGCATGAATCTATAATAAATATGACAAAAAAGGTTGTTTGATGAAATAGTTAAGAAATTGTGATGAAGCTTGATTCATGTGAAACATCTGTATATGGCTAGAAGTTGACTATTTCTTTATATCTTCCTTAGTCAAATAACACATGCCACACATGGCATACAAAATTGGCACGTAGGCCCACACTTACACCACCACCCCTCCCGACATCACTTGAATATGTCTTCTCTTCTGTGACGCACATCTAAGAGACTAAGACAAAGGAACAATCTTGTCATTGGGTTCATGGAGGAAACATCACATATGCTGACGGTCACCGAATGGTTGTTGTTTATGTTTTCCCTAGGCCTCTCATTCCGAAAGAAACGTCTCAACCGCGATGATATGATCAATATACTTCATCACATTCTCCATGGACTGAACCAAGCCTAGCTTTTAATATCACCGGTAGATATGAAGAATGTTATAGCTATTGATTGTGGACAAGGGCCCAAGAGATAAAATAAATAAATAACAATATATGCATCTGGTCGATCAAGTTAGCTCATGTATGATGATTTGTATAGAATGTGTATATATAGATGGAGGAAAATAGCTGCCCTATGTACTACATAAATTATATTTATGTAGTAATTGAGAAGCACATGCCAAAGTTCCCATGTCGTAAAAGCATAACGTCCCATGCTATGCTTTTCGGCTCACCATTATCTTTGGCAGCGGTGGCGCCACAATGCATGGTGGATTGACCGACAGAGCTGGCAAATCCTCTTTGCCGTCCGCATGCGGTAAAAATTTTGCGCGCCACCTGAGGACCTGTTTGTTTCAAGAGTTTTGTGGGAGTTAGTGGGAATAATCCCCACATGGATTGGGTGAATCTCCAAGCTTCACCCAATCATCTCAAATCCCCAATCCACTAGGTAGGGGTAGTGTTTTAGGAATTGAAAAAAATGCACTAAATTTTGGGAAATTTTGGAAAAAGGTGGGAATAAATCCGATCAAATACACTAGAAACAAATGAAATGTTAGAACTATGTAGCGATTTGGGGTTTATGCTAGGATAATCCCCACTAATGCCCTACAAAACGCTAGAAACAAATAGGGCCCAAAGGGGGTCTTTAGTGGGCCGACCCGTTCTAGGAGCGAATCTCGGGCTTTTTTTTGTATAAACTTTTTTTGTTTCCCTTTTCTGGTTTTTTCTGTGTTCCTTTTCTTTTATTATTTTGTTCAATTTTTTTAAAAAAATATTTTTCATTGAAAAAGGAGGAAACGAGTTAAATGGACCGGCCAAGTAGAACCGTCCCGCAGGCGGTGGAAGACAAGTGCCACCTGTGGGCGGAAAATAGGAGACTCTGATGTGACGCCGGCCCATAGGTCAGGGTTGCGGGGCACCCTGGCCTAGGAGGCGGGCACCCAACTCATGGTCTTATTTCTCTATTAGTCTAGTACACTACTACAACTCGGGCCCAACAGTTTAATTCAACAACAAAAAACTATGCCCCGGCAATGGCCGCACAAATCATTGCTTTTATACTTATTAGTTTATCTCAAAGATAAGAAAATAACTTATACTTATTGCTAGTATTAAATTATATTATTATTATTTATTAAACATAGTTGAATATAATTTATCTCATCCGTAAAAAAAAATTACATACGCCTCCCACTGGGGAGCTGGTTCCATTATCAAGATAACAGAACCGAGTTTTCAAGTATTTACAAAACAAAGAGCAACGAGAAACTACGCTAAAGCTTGAAGAAGAAAGTAAAATGAAGCAGAAACCTACAGGGTCCAAACGAACGGCAGAATCCATCAAAAACATCCACCGCAACCGCCATTACAAGTTCTTAACCAGCTGGGGGAGATAGTCATCCAGCCCGGGTCAAAAAAGCACCACAGACCGCCAGCAGTAAGTTTTTCAGTACTACAAAACACCAATTTATCAGCAGGATCCCTTATGAGAAACGCAGACGGCCAAGACATTAGACAGAAACAACTTCGTCCTCATCGTCATCTTCCTCCCGGACAAGGTTCGACCTGCTCGACTCCCTAGTCGATGTAGCCTCGTACGCGCGGACCACCACGCTTTGGATTCGATCAGCTCCTTCCAAAACCATCTTCTTCTCATACTCCGACTACATACCTGCCCAATACCGAAGAAAAACACACATATAACAGAACATCTTAACAGGAGACGATATAAGCTTGCCTTCAAAAGAGCATGTTGCGCAGTTTCAAAACTGCCCAGCACAAAGCAGCAACCCCGAAAACATGAAGATTTGTATATGAAGAAAACATCTTAGAGATCCGCCGGAAATAATGGGTGAAGCCCGAGGGCCTGGCGTTAGCACCTAATGCAATACTAAGCGAGCTCCAAACGAAACTAACAACAGGGCATTCAAAAAGAAGGTGTAATATAGTTTCATTTGCGGGACAAAACCTGCAAAGGGGGCTCCCAACCCACTTTCTTTTAACCATGTTATCTTTCGTAGCAATGTCATTATGCCAAATCGACCAAAGCCAAATTTTAATTTTCAAAGGAAGTTTTGTGTTCCACAGATGTCTAAAGGATTTATTAGGTCCACAAGAAGAGAGTTTATTATTAACGGATCTAACCAAGAATAAACCACTATTGGTGAACTTCCATTTAGGTACATCCCTCCCAAACCGAAGGGCCACAGTAGTTAGAGCACTCCTCAGTTGTGCTGCAAGTCTGGTTTCAGCCATCTTCTAAAGGAAAATGCCCACCCAGCATGAAACATCTCTCTCACTGTTCTATCCTGAAGAGTACAGATCTCGTAGAGCTGAGGGAAGACAACACCGAGAGGGTTGTCTCCTAGACAAGAACCATTCCAGAAACTAATATCATTACCCCCATCCACAAACATTTTTCTCCCCAGCAGGTAGTATTTCATGACTTTCAACAAATCCTTCCAAATAGGGGAATCATCATGCTTAGGATTTAAAGCCAAGATCCCTCTAATCAATTTATATATACTCCTAACCAGATTTTGCCAAACACCATCATCATTTTCCAGCCTCCACCATCACTTAGATAACAGACATATATTGTGGATCATGAGATTTTAAATTCCCAGGCCCCCTTTTTTCCTGGTCCTGCACATCAACTGCCACCTGACCATGTGATACTTTCTCTTCACCTCAGTCCCTTGCCAGAAAAATTTCATGATTATCCTAGTCATTTTCTCCGGGTTTGAAAGGGGTAGCAGGTACATGGACATGCCATAAATGGCAGTCCACTCAAGGAGGACTAAATAAGAGTTACTTTGCCACCCAATGAGGAATTATTTTCAATCCATCCTTCCCGTTTTTGTTTCAGCTTATCAGCAACACCATCCAACTCTGCGACATGCAGCCTGGATCCACTTACAGGGACCCCCAAATACTTAATGGGCCACTCCCCCATCTGACAACCAAACATGTTAGGATATTCCGTTTCCTTGACATCATCTTTAATCACCATCATTATCTCACTTTTATGAAAACATTATTTTCAGACCAAACATTGCTTCAAACAGTTTCAGAATCAATTTTAAATGCATTGCCTGAGATTCCACATCTTGTATTAACAGGATAGTGTCGTCAGCATACTGAAGAATGGCTATTCCATATTCCATGAGGTGAGGTGTTAAACCCACAATCAAGCCAGCCTATTGGGCCTGGTGAATCGTCTTGGCCAGATTTTCAGCGGCCAGATTAACAAGAAAGGGTGAAAGAAGATCTCCTTGCTCACCCCTCTATGGGTTGCAAAGTTAATGCCTCTAACATTATTTATCTTTACACACAGAGTACCATCCTTAACAATATCTTTAATGATGTTGCACCATCTCATATTAAACCTTTTTTTTTGAGAAACACACCTCAAGAGGAAGTCCCAGTCAACCTTATGATAAGATTTCTCAAAATCCAACTTTAGCCATCAATACCAATTGTTCAAATTGCTCCAATGTTGAGTTGGCAGACATGCACAATCAACATCAACGCACAATTTCTTTTTTTTTAGCTTAAGCAACGCACAACTAAGGGCAAAGATCCGCGGAAAGACAAAATAAAATCTAAGTGATACACGAACCGAACGTCGGCCCGTATAGCATATCTCAGCAGGCCCGTCCCATTTGTTTTGTTTCCCCAAGCGTATCGCCGGCTTACGGCCGATCCATTTATCGATCAATGGAGCCACCACGCGGCACCAAGGGTCGCGTAGGGTCTTCTAAGAAGGACCCTAGGACTATGGCTGTGCCGCCTACGACTTCGAGGACGATGATGATGAACATGGTGACAATGGTGGCTCCTCCTGCGGCAATCTCACCTTTCTCAACAAGAGTGACACATCCAAGTCCGCTGGCACGGGTACGCGTTGGAGCTGTGGCAGGATGGCCGAGATTTCGCGGTGCGCATTCGATGAGTTGATGAGCTGATAAACGAGGACGCATATCTGCTGGAGCGTGGCGACCTCGCCGCTTACTCCCACAACCGCGTGGTGTTCGAGGGAGGGGCATGGGTCTACAAGTACCGCCGCTACCGTGTTGCTACTTCCGCCATGCAAGAAGAATACGGAGCCGACCGTACCACCATCACCACCACCACCACTACTCATAAATATATTGACATGTTCGGAGACGATACCGGTGCAAAAACAGCTATAAATTCGGCCGGTGAATAGGCAGTCAAATTTGGAGGAGGCTAGTTACTTAGAGTGACTTCTTTTGAGAGTTTCTCCCGGAAACTGCCACCCACAAGCATCTCCCTGAAACTCAAAATTCAAAAATAAAATTGTTTCTAATCTAATTAGAGCCTAACCATACTAGAAGCAAAAAAATATTTGGGATTTGGTTTTTTGGGAGAAGCTGGTAGGGGACAGTTTCTAGGAGAAACCGCCAAAAAAAGTCACGCTTAGTGAGGGGAGCGGCATCACGGGATGGGACTACCTGTTTACGTGTCCGGCTGCATCTACAACGGAGAGAATATCTAGTGATACAAGCCTTTAGGTGATAGGTGTTACCAAACTCAAAATTCAAATTTCCAAGCGTAGAAAAAGATCCGAAAAAAATTATGAGTCTTCATAAGATGTGTGTATGCATTCCCTAAAATTATCAGAACAAAGTACGTTTTCTGGAAAAACAGGGTTAGAACCAAAAGAAGGGGGATTGTTTAGAAAATCCCCCAAATCATTATAAAACATGAATATAAGTTGCTAATATGTAGGAAAAACAAGTAATAACATGCAAAGTTCATGTATGCATTTTAGATGCATCAACATCCCCAAGCTTAACCCATGCTCGTCCTCGAGTATGAAGGTGATAAAACTAACATGGACACTACATATTGAAACAATCATGGGATATCTAGGAGGATTATTCATGCTACATATAATCAAATGATTAATACTAGAAATGAGTAGCAATATACAATTCATGTTGTAAGAAATATCAAATATGCAAGCAAAGATGCTTCATGAAAGTTCACAAAGTGTATAATGAAATAAAAGCACTATGGACCAAATGCATACACAAAATGAAAAATAAAATCCTATATTGGTCAAAGAATAGCATAATGGAAAATAGAAAATATGGTGGACACTTTGGAGAAAATTAAGTAGAGGTAAAACATGATCAAGTCTTATTTAGCCTCTAAATTATTCAACTAAAATTACAAATTGAAATGTGGTATCCATTGATCTAGGACTCTCATTGCCCCTTTATCACTAGCATCTTAAATGGTGAATGTTCAAGTAATGTGAATGACAAGGTGGTTGAAAGCCTCATGCCCCGTGAGTGTGAAAACCTACTCCATGATTACTCAACTTAAGATTCCTAATAAGCTTTGTACAATCATAATAAGTATTAATGACATCATAGAGAACCGCAAAGAGGTACCTCTTGCCCCATGACATGGAAACAAGCCCATGTCACAATGACAAGACAAACAAACGGAGTACACTCATCATCCTTTTTATTTTCATTCACTATTATGCATAGCTTCTTATTTTATTGTAGGATGTGTTGTAGAGTCACTCAAGCTGTAAGTAAATTTCGACCATCATAAAGCATGGCTTGGGTTAGCGGCCCAATGCGTTTCTGTAGTCATATAGATACTTACTCATCAAAACTTACTATTCCTCTATTTCATTTCGGCATGGCAGGAGTCCAAAAAACAAAAGTACATGATATCAACCAAATGTAAATTTTTGTGCAATGTTGAAAGCTTTCGGTGATACACGTTTATAGCTAGCTCCCAACCACACACTTGTCAAACGCAAAACTTGTGGCTCCCATTATTGGTCATGTTTATTAGATGCATAAAAAGTAAAGTGTCCCTTCAAAAGTTCGTGAGAGTCCTATCCCAAGTTCAACCCATGACAATTAATAAAGTGCATATATTTATTTAGAACATAAATAACACAATAACATGGTGAACATACTCGGAATAGCAATGAAGCTAATGGGAAGTGTCGGATATATACCGAATAGGGGTATAGAAGATGGTAGACAAAAGAGCTGGACTACCAGGGTGGCCTGCAAGGTAATGGGCTTAGGTCCATTGGGCGGCCCAGTAGTCCAACGCGTAGAAGCCGGATTCTAGAAGAACCCGGATCACGGCCCGCGTGATCTGGCTTGGAGGAGAAGACGGATTCCTTACTTTCCAAGTCACAAGTTAAACGTAGTCTTCTAGGTTTCTGGTTCTGTAAGCCCTAATCCGGCTATTATATAAAGCCGGACGGGAGCTAGATTTCATAAGTTCAATAAGTTCCTTTAGTTCCAAGGTTCTAGGTCCAAGCTCAAGCCTTACGCAACTCGCCGGGAAGTTCATCCTCGACGAGTAGCTGGATCTATTCCCTTACATTGTAACCTTATTATACGGGCTTTAGTCCCACATAGTGAGAAGTGCAGGAGTAGGTACGCCGTACTGTCGCGACGTACCGAACCTGGGTAAATCCCGTGTTCTGTGTTTACTACGCTATCCCGTTACCCCACGTCTCTACCGTAGTCTCATGGCACCCCAGTCTATGAAAACTACTACGATGTCTCGACAGTTGGCGCCCACCGTGGGGCAAACGACGTCAGGCGTGAAGTTCCGATCTGGGATATTAGGCGGAATCGGAAGATCGATCACTGTCGGAAGCTTGGAATTTGACGACGACGTCGGGCGCTTCCTCGACAACGGATCCTACATCCCGGCGCAAAACCATCTGGTAAGTGCCTGCGTTTTACCGATTGGATCTGCTAATATCTTTATCGGATTAACCGCGGAAGCAATGGGGTTTTGCGGTGAAAGCAATTATCTCCCACCCGCCCTATACCCAGTCGAAGACGACTATGATGCCGGATTTTGCTCAGATCGCCGACAAAACAGTGATACGCACTTTATCGGCATGGTGCAATCCGAGATCGCCGAAAACACGGATGACGGAAATCCCGTGCAAGAGGCAGACAACGATACACCCGTCACAGAAACGGAAGAACCAATACCCGTCACAGAGACGGAAGATCCGACATCCGTCAACCAGACGATGAGCTCGGAAACAGAGTCCGTGCTTGCCGCCATTGAGGCGAGATTGGAGTCGGAAACCGGATCGGATAACTTCGAATCCGAAGACGAAGATGATGATGCCTTCGTAAGAAAAGTTAAATCCTTTCAAGAGGAATTCCATGAAGTGCTAATGGCAAAACTAGCTGATACAACGGGTGCGGATAGCCAGGAAAGCCCTAAAACCCCTCCGCCAGCAGAGGAGAGGGAAGACGGAGAAACTTCTCCGATATTTCCTAATGTCAAGGAGATGACAGAGGATGAACCTGTCAAAAAACCTCCGTCTTCCAAGAAAAAGCACCGTGCTTCTAAAAAACTCCAGTACAAACTCCGGAAGAAAAAGTCAGCTGATCTCGCTGATGAAAACCTGGAAGTTGGAGATATTAGTGGCACAAAGCCTACGGAAAAGAAATCTAAGGAAATCACTGCTCCGCCAATGACAGAACTGGAAGAGCAAGAACTATTACAAACTCCAGTGGGACCCAATGAACCCCCTGAGATGCTGGAATCCAGGAGACAAGCTTTCCAACGGCAACAGCAACAACTGCTTAGATCTCGGCAACACCTCCAACAAACCCATAATGACATCAAAATTATGAAGGAAGAAATTGAGGAGTACGAGAGAAAGCACAGATCTGCCTTAAAACCTACAAGGTTACCCGGAATTGCAAAACCGGAAGAACTGCCGCCGAAAGAAAGGTTCTATAACCCATCTTGGCAAAAGCAGTTAAACGGCAAAGATGCCAAGGGCGAACCAATATACAAAACCGCAGCTGAAAACGCGGAAGCAGCGTTCGCCATCTTGAACAACGATCTGTACTCCAACGGGGAAAAACTCCAAGGGGTGTATGCTTTCCTAGGAAAAGCATTACAGCAGCAACAGCGAGGACAAGAGCGATCAGGGAGGCTGCATGATAATTCCGCCCTCTGCAAAACTGTTACTTGCGCTGCTGGAGCACCTGGACCGGAAGAACCCGGAGATTCGGACAAAAAAGAGGATCCGAGAAAAGACAAGAAAAACCCCGACAACCGGGACGCAGCGTCTAGAACCGGACCTCATCTCCCGAAAGATGGATATAAACCACACGATCGGGAAGACAAACACCGGAATGACGGCAAAATAATGCCACCTCCGAGAAACCCAGCTGAAAAAGCTGGAAGATACGATACACCTCACAGGCGTGAAAGATCTCGGACACCGCCCAAAGATAAGGAAAGGTACAGGAGCAGGACTCCACCTAATCCCAGAGGGCGTGACAACGGAAGAGATAGAGATAACCTCGGAAAAACGCGTCCGCGTAACAATGGAAAAGAAAGGAGTAGATCCCCTTCTGTCCATTCAGCCGGGAGATATTCTGCGCATATTGACAGAGCAGAAAAGGATGATCTATACTTTGGTCCTAAGTGTTTCACTGACAGGATCCGAAGGATAACCCTGCATTCTGGCTTTGCCAAAGTTGGTCCAACCTACCAAAAATATACCGGCAGTACAAACCCGGATACCTGGCTTTCAGATTATTACACAGCCGTCCAGATCAACAACGGGACAGACCTGGAAGCTGTTAAGTTTCTTCCCCTAATGTTGCTAGACGGAGCCAGAGATTGGATTAATGGTTTACCATCAAGAACTGTCGACAGTTGGGATGATATGGCGAGAGTATTTACTCAGCATTTTCGAGGAACATACAAACGCCCAAATAGCATCAACCAGCTGAACCGTTGCACCCAATTTGAAGACGAACCATACGTAGATTTCATCTCCAGATGGACTGCAATGAAGAATAGTTGCTCTGGGGTAACTGACGTACAAGCAATGCATGCTTTCGTCAATGGCCTAAAACCCGGACTTGTACCGTTCATGGTTGGCTCTAAAAAGCACAAAGATCTCGGATCTATGCTTACAACCGCTAATGAGCATGCTGCAGCCGAAGACGATATCAGAGCAAGAGGAGGCAATATTGAGTCACTGATACTGGCCAAGAAAACACCTCGTTCTGATAAAAAAGGAACTCCGGAGTCAACAACAAAGCCCAAGGAGGTTAACTTAGCCTTTGGAGGAGAAAAAGGGAACAAGTGGAAAGGCCGCAGTCCGGATCCCATCAATTACACTCCTGAAGAATGGGAGAGAATTAAGTCGGAACCCTGCGTCCACCACTCTCAGTTTGGGAAACCAACCCACACGAACGCGCAATGCCGGCTAAACAAGCATATGAAAGGCAATGCAGGATCCGGAAGTAAAGGGAAGGGTTCCAAGAGGAAACCTGCCAAACAAAAGCCAGAAGCTGAAAAAGAAGACAGTGAATCGGACACTGATGACAAAATCCAGGAACAACAGCGAAAAGGCGAACCTAAATTTCCGAGAGTTGACGGAGAAGCAATGCTAACTTTCCTAGCAACCCCGTCAGCAAAGGTGGCCAAAAGGACACTTCGAGAAATAAACGCGGTTGTTCCTGCAACCCCAAAATTCTTGAAGTATTCCAACACACCGATAATCTGGGATCAGTCTGATCATCCCGGAAATATCCCTGAACCCGGCACACAAGCTCTTGTTGTAAGCCCTATTGTTCAAAACACTAGGCTAAGAAGAGTGCTGATGGACGGAGGATCCAGCATCAATATAATGTACCTGGATACACTGAAGCACTTGAAGATATCCGAGTCCCAGCTCAACTACAGCAATATACGTTTCCATGGCATCGTTCCTGGCAGGCAAGCACGATCCCTAGGAGAAATCTCCCTAGATGTCACCTTCGGAGATAAAGATCACTTCCGGCAGGAAAAAGTATCCTTCGAAGTTGTGCCGTTCGAGAGCGTGTATCACGCAATACTCGGACGTCCGGCTTTCGCCAAGTTTATGGCAAGATCTTGCTACATCTACAACAAGCTGAAGATGCCAGGACCCAAAGGAGGAGTAATCACCATTGCCGGTGATTTCAAGCTGGCAAACGAGTTGGAGAAGCAAAACGCCCTTTGCGCTCAAAGAGTTATAGCTCAGGAAGAACTGAAGGAGTTAGCCAAGGAGGTATCGCCGAAAGAAATGCCGGCAGGAAAAGAAACTCGGAAGCCAACAGATAGCTTCAAGGCATCCGAGAATACAAGACAGGTAATCCTAGATCCCAAAGATCCGACAAAATTCGTCGTTGTAGGGACTGGGATGACCGACAAATAGGAAGGCGAGCTCATCAAGTTCCTCCGTGAGAACTGGGACATTTTTGCTTGGTGTCCAGCTGACATGCCAGGCGTACCCAGGGAACTTGCTGAGCACCAACTCAAGGTTATTCCCGGATCAAAACCCGTCAAACAAGGTCTCCGTCGATTTGACGGAAGAAGACGGAAGGCTATTGGCAAGGAAATTATCCGGCTTTTAGCAGCGGATTTCATCAAGGAGGTAATCCATACTGACTGGTCCGCAAATCCGGTATTAGTACCGAAGAAAGACACAACTGCCCTCAGAATGTGTATAGATTACACAGGATTGAACAAGTTATGTCCGAAAGATAGGTTTGCGCTGCCGCGAATCGATCAAATAATAGACGCCACTGCAGGCTCTGAGCTTTTATGCTTTTTGGATGCATACTCCGGGTACCACCAAATACGCATGAAAAAGGAAGATCAAATCAAGACTTCTTTTATAACCCCGTACGGGACGTATTACTATGTAACCATGCCTTTTGGCCTGAAGAACGCAGGAGCAACCTACCAGCGTTGCATGCAACGTTGTTTGCATAGTCAGATTGGAAAAAACGTCCATGTTTACGTGGACGATATTGCTATCGTAACCAAGGAAAAAGATACACTCCTTGAGGATTTGCGAGAAACTTTCGAAAACTTGCGCACTTACAAGATGAAGTTGAATCCATCTAAGTGCGTATTCGGGGTTCCCTCAGGAAAACTTCGGGGTTTCATCGTTTCTCGCAGAGGAATAGAAGTTAACCCGGAAGAGATCAAGGCAGTCTCGAACATCTCGGAACTTACGTGTGAAAAAGATGTCCCAGAATTGCCGAGTTCCGCCACAGCCATAAAAAGATTTCTTAGTTGGCTGGGGGCTAAGAACCTACCATGCTTCAAGCTGCTGAAAAGTTTCGACAAGGTCAAGTGGATTGCGGAAGCCTGGGAACACCTAACAAGTTATGTCCCCTTCTGTACTTAATTCAAATCTATGTAAACATCTTTTGAGATCATGAAATAAAGTTGTCGGAATGCTGTTATCTATTTTTCTTATAAGTGCAAAGTGTTTCCGCCTCATCTATTTCCCAATGATCTTACAATTTTCTCAATGTTAACCCGAATTGTGCTTGCGTACTCGGCGTTACATAACTGAATGATTTTTCAGCCTTTTAACGGCTAAAGGAAACTTGAATTGCCTGCGTGCCCAAGTTTCACTTAAAACTTTCCTTGTTTCTCTAAGTCTTATCTGATCGTGCGTATGCTGGGTTACTGGAACTAGTTAGTAAAAATGCCTTTAGCATGATTCATGTTTTCGAGTTTCAAAAACTGCTTGGTTCGTCCCCAGTTACTCGGCATAACGATTCATAATGCTATTTGAGCCATTTCAAACACTAAGGACAGTTAAAGCATACACACCAGAGAACTTAGAAGATAAAGGAATGGTAAAATTAAAACAACTTGCAAAGTAATTTCATAGTTTAAACTGCAAAAGGCGGAATTTTCATTAATACATAAGAAGCATTACATTTTGGATTACAAATGAAAGAACAGTAATGCTCCTATTGTCTAAATTTTCTATCCAGGTTCCAGGTAACCCTTCAAGAATCCGACTCCTCCTCGCTGCTCTCTTCATCGGGAATTGGAGGAGCTTCTTCTTCTGGATAGTGGACGCCGACATTTACCATGGCGGCAATCTGGGTGGCGTGGCCCTTAACTTCACCAAAGATGGTGGATCGTTGCGCATCCGTGTATCCCTGAGGGACACCGGTGGCCACACGCCAGGATTTGGCACTAGGGTAGTGCATGCGCATAAGGCCTAAGGCCATACGCGCACCACCCCGTGCAGCGGAGCGGAGAACAGACTCCTTGGACTCCGCCACCTCCATGATGATACCCGGAAGTTTTTCAACCTCCGAGCATTCCCCAGATTTTTCGGGAAGAAACTTGCCTACTAGCTGCGTTGCAGCAGCCTTCATCAAGTTCCATGTCTCCCCGAAAGCTCGGATGCCTGCAGCCCGAGTGCCATCTGGGGTGTCTCCTGTTTGATCCAATAAAGCATACAAAAGGGTTAAGGAGACAAACAGAGAAAGCAAAACATGGAAAGATGAAGACAAGGGTAAAAAATTTACCGATGAGTTTATCGATCTCGAAAACTTCCTCCAGGCGAAGGTTCAGAGCTTCAGTCAAATCCTGGATGGTGGATTTGTCTTTCTCCGCCTGCTCGGAAGCCTTGGAGTTAGCCACTCCAAGGGCCAGATTGCTGGCTTCCAGGTCTTGTTGAGCCTTCACAAGATTCTTGTGAAGCTCAATGTTCTCATTACGGAGAATCTCGGCGTTGCCGGAATCTTCTGCTGCTTGTTTAGCTTCAGCTAAAGCAGCTGAAAAAGCAAAGGGCAAATCCGAGTTGATCAATTTCCTCGGGAAAAAACCTCAACAAAGTCTTAAATCGGAAATTTCAAAACGAAAAAGCCTACCTTTCGTTTCCGTCAAAGCAAGCTGAGACGATTCCAGCTCCGCCTCTCTCTCCTCAAGAATAGAAAGAAGACTTCGAACTTCTTTATTCTTGATAGTGAGCTTCCTGAAAACTTCAAGGTTTATGGCCTCGGAGGTTTGCTGAAACACAGCAAGGAAAAGTATGGTTAATAAAAACATCAAAGCAAAAAAGCATGCATTTTGTTTAATGCTTGGGGGCTAGAGTTACATACCTGGCTCATGCGTTGCAAACCTGCTAAGTTTTCCCGGAATTCCTTCACGTATTCCGCGAAGTGATTTTCGGCCGCGTTCAAGCCGTCATTTATAGCCTTAAAATCCTTGTCAAAGGTGGGGATTTCCTCGTCGAATGTCCGAGAAGATTTCCCCACCTCTGGAGCCGCCCTTTCCCTCGTGTCCGACTCGGACACAACGGGCTGGCTGGGCTCTGGGGGCTTGGTGGTGGTGGCGGCAGTAGGTTCTTCCGCCATTGTCTGCGGCGTATCCGGGGCGACGGCGGGAGATGGTTGGCTGCCTCGGTTGGAAGAAGCTCTGAGCTTCTTCAACTTTCTTGGCTTCAAGGTGGAGGGGGGCAAGCTAAAAACCAAAAACCCGGAAAAGGTTAAAACACCGAAGATGGACGAAAAAGATCCCATAAAAGAAAAAACCCAGAAGAAAATAACCTGGACGTGGCGACGGGGATTCCGTCAAGGTCGATAATTTCATCCGAAGAAATTATCTTCTTGCGTTTGCGCCCACCAGTAGCGGCAGTACGCAGCGCATCCAGCTCGGCCTCGGAGGCTAACTCCGAGTCTGGAAGATCCACAAGCTGTTGGAAAAAGCCAATCAGATTCGAAAGGTAGATTATCCAGGAAGTAAAAATTATACCCAAATAACGGGAAAATTACCTTAGGAGCGGGGTTGTCGGCCGTGTACATTGGCCGACTCTCCGTGTATTGATCGCGCGAAGCGACCAACTGATTGATGCGCCGCCGGAGCTCCTTTGCGGGCCAATCCTTGTCGGTTGTCCGCATTGGATCCTTGGCTCCTGTGTATTCACACAGGAGACGGCCTCCGTGGTTTGCTAATGGCTGAATCCGCCTATTCAGCCAGCAAAAGACCGTGTCCATTCCGGTCAAAGGAGGTTTGGAGGAAGTGAGTTTGGCGATGCGCCTCTTGATCCTTAGTAGATCTGGAGGCAGAACCTGGACGGCCTCTGTAACCCAGTTATCCTGGGGAACAGCGGCGGAGTTCACAAAAGGTGGAACCCCCGACGGCTTTTTTAGGAAAAGGCACGTCGGGGTGATAAAAGAAGGAACCCGTCCAGAATTTGACGGATTCCGAGGTTTTTATTTTGGGGAACCAATCCTCTCGGAATCTCCGAAGAGTAAAGGAAATGGTTCCGCAATTTGGGAGTGCGCCCTCCGAAGAGTTACGCTTAACCCCAAAGCAGTACAACCAAAAATCTAACCTAGGCTCTATTCCTAGGTAACCCTCGAATAAGGCCTGGAAGCCGGCCATATACAGAATGGAATTGGGAGGGAGATTATGAGGTTGGATGTTGTAGTGAGCTAGAACTTGGAGGAAGAAAGAAGAAGGGGGAAGCCCCATACCTCGCAGAAGGTGGGAGGCGAGAAGCACCCTTTCGCCCTCTTGCGGCGCGGGTTCGGTCTCCTCTTCCGGGAGCCGCCATTTCTTCTTCAAAACCAGGCCTTCCTTCTCCAAGTTGGGAAGAAGAGCCGGGGGAATACTGCAGGCAATCCAGTTGCCTGCAGTTTCCTCTTCTTCATCTCCTCCGGCGGCGGCGGTGGCGGCGGCCTTCGCGGCGGCAAGCTGCTCGTCGAGGAGCTCCACCTTTTCCTCCGCCGTTTCGGGAGCGAACGGCGGGGTTGATGCGGTGCTTGGTCCCGCAGCATCTGTGGTGGCGGAGACGTTTCCTCCGCCCGCTGTGGACGCCGTAGTTTTTTCCAGCTCGCCGCCGGCGTGCTTGGGCGACCCAAGTTGGGGATCTAGATCGCTCAGGAGCTCGTCGACGGAGGCTCGTGGTGTTGGTGCGCTCCGGCGTGGGAAGGGCTCGTCGGGGCAGGGAATCGTTCTCGCTCTCGAGCTCGCGTTCGCACCAATGGTGAAGGCAGTGAGGGAGTGAAGAAGGTTGATGAGGAGGACGAAGACGGCTATTTATAGCCTAAAAACCCTCTAGATACGCGCCAACGGCTCTTTTGACCGTTGGATGTTCGACGCGTGTCGCTCGCCGGAAAATCCGGGAAACGGAACGACAGAGGAATGATGGCAATCTCCTCGTTTCTCGTGAGAATCTGTCAGAGATACGTTGCAGGGTTTCCCGCGTGAAACCAAGCGGCGCTTACGTCAGTATGATTAAAGCGCTGATGTCACGTGTTCCTTTTCCGCGAAGGATCGCGAGAAGAAAAGCCGGATTTTCATAGTTCCGAGTTTTATGTTACCATCTCCTTCAAAAGGAAAGAAGAAAGAATCAAGACTGCTGAATCAAGTTTCCCGGACAAAATGTATTTGACGAAAGGCGGAGTATCAGAGTTTTGATCCTTCCTGGGGGCTACTGTCGGATATATACCGAATAGGGGTATAGAAGATGGTAGACAAAAGAGCTGGACTACCAGGTTGGCCTGCAAGGTAATGGGCTTAGGTCCATTGGGCGGCCCAGTAGTCCAACGCGTAGAAGCCGGATTCTAGAAGAACCCGGATCACGGCCCGCGTGATCTGGCTTGGAGGAGAAGACGGATTCCTTACTTTCCAAGTCACAAGTTAAACGTAGTCTTCTAGGTTTCTGGTTCTGTAAGCCCTAATCCGGCTATTATATAAAGCCGGACGGGAGCTAGATTTCATAAGTTCAATAAGTTCCTTTAGTTCCAAGGTTCTAGGTCCAAGCTCAAGCCTTACGCAACTCGCCGGGAAGTTCATCCTCGACGAGTAGCTGGATCTATTCCCTTACATTGTAACCTTATTATACGGGCTTTAGTCCCACATAGTGAGAAGTGCAGGAGTAGGTACGCCGTACTGTCGCGACGTACCGAACCTGGGTAAATCCCGTGTTCTGTGTTTACTACGCTATCCCGTTACCCCACGTCTCTACCGTAGTCTCATGGCACCCCAGTCTATGAAAACTACTACGATGTCTCGACAGGAAGATATGGTGGACTCACTGGAAATACTTGGCTAAGGAGTGTTGGAAACAAGTTTTTACTTGTTGGAATTTTTAAATTTTTGGCTAGCAAGAGGGAGATAGTTGACCAGCTACTATGCATGCATATGTCCATAGAACTACTCATTTCATCACAGACTAAATAAACCAGCAATTAACATCAAGGACATGAATAAGAGATAGCTCAAGACAACATTATTGCAAATTTCTACACATAAAAAGCCTATAAATCATGCAAACATATGTAGCTCTTCAAATCAACCATGGCATCCCTATTCCAAGTCATAATACTAGCATCCAATACATTCCAACCCCAAACTCCAGTATCTCAATCTCATATAAAATGATGGATGTGGTCTTATCAAAACAAAAATAAAAATAAAAACTAGACGCTTCAGGTCTCTACGATAAATGCTTTGCTTAGAAAAACAGAAAGTAGACGTGTGCTAACCAAAACAGTGTAGCTCCAGTGGGGTGTTCATCACATCCCCAAGATTATGTCTTTCACCATTCTTGGATGTCTTGAGGCGCAGCTCCTCTATTCCCTGTGAAAAAACTTCACAAAACATGTTTCTCCCATTCTTTTTCTGTGGGGTGAGATTAGCAAAGACAAACAAATCACATTCTTGCTGTGCAAAATTCCAAATCAAATGCTCCAGTAGATAGAGAATAAGGTTCATTATGCTGTATGTTCACTCTCTTGCTTGAAAGAATCATGGAAATTCGATTTCCAAACCCAAAGAGTGCATAAAACAAAAGAAGGCAGAATTTGTCCAGAAAAGCAACAGCAGCAAAATGAACGTTTTTCCTTAAGCTAGACTCGTCAAACAATTAAGCCAATTTTTGTGCTTACAAAGGACAAAAAGTTGCAGAACGTAGTAAAAAATTAGCTCAATCCGACATACCAATAAAAAACGTAAAATCATACGGTGAGCAGACTCGTGCTGAAACAGAAATTTCATGCACTAAGGATAGCAACTTATAAGTCCAAATGGGTTTGACTTGACTCTTTATTAAAAACTCCAGAATTAAAAAAAACTTATCTCTTGAGACAGGAAGAGGACACTAGGAAAATCCAAACAAAAACAACCGGGTTGCCTCCCGTAAAGCGCTTTCTTTATAGCCATATAGCTAGGCTTTACTTACTTAACATCATGATGGTTGGAGTGAGGTGGCTCGGCATCCCCAAGCTTGGATTCTTGTACTTATTTGATACATGTAGGGTGAGCCCAGGGGTACATCCCCAAGCTTGATTGGTTGTCCCTCTTGATCTTTGTTCATCTCACTCAACTCTTCCTGCTGAAAAATTCTTCTTACACAAATCTCAACATAAAACTTGATTAGAGAGGTTAGTGCCTCCATAAATAAAATCCACATAGGTACAGCTAAGACACATCATGAGTTGATTCTAAATATTAACTACTGTTACTACAGTTGTGCATTGCTCCTTGATCAAAAGAACCACACAAAACACAAGTAATGAGAGCAATGCAAAATAAAGACATAATCTGCAGAAAACTGAACAACCCGTAAAGAGTGAATTTTTAGAGGCACTTAAGTTGCTCAAATCAGAAAACTTAAAACTAATGAAATATGTAGTGATAACTAAATTTTGCTATCGTAAATTACCAGGTCAAAATTCTACTTATGTGATTTTAAACATTTTTCGCAGTGAAGTTCAGGAATCTGTTTTCTTGACAGCTAATTACTATTGTTTAATCCTATCTCTCATATAAGATTATTCTTGCCATTTAAGATGAGAAATAAGACAGAAATGTGATGTTACAGTAGTGAACTAATATTTTTATTGTTTTTAGCTTTGGAAAAAGTTTTAATGATAGAGACTTTGCAATGGTTTCATTGGCATGAACAACACATGTTCAAGGTCGACCCCAACTTCCCCATTACTCATCCTTCTCATTTACTTTCCCAAATTTTTTATAAAATGAAAATCTTAAACTAAATGATACATAACAGTAGGTAAAGGCATTTTACATGTTGTAAAGACATAAATGTGTGCTCAAACCGAATAGGAAATTAAAGCATAAGGAACACACCAAAAAAATATTAAACAATTTATTTTTAAGTCTAACCCATTTCCTATGCATTGGCATTTTGTAATGAAACAAATAAAAGAAGCACATAATAGCAAGCATAGAAAGTTAGATCAAGTGCATCTTCAATACTTTCAGCATAAAGAGGGGAAACTTAATATTGTTGAAATATGTGTAACCATGTTTCCCTCTCTCATAATAATTTTCAGTAGCATCATGAATAGATTCAAAAATATGAATATCACGTAAAACATTCTTATCATGAGCCACATGCATAAAAGAATCACTACTCTCCACATAAGTAAAATCCTCATTAGTGATAGTGGGAGTTAAACATTCATAATTTTCATTGCAATCATCATATATAGGAGGCATAGTATCATCAAAGTGAATTTTCTCCTCCAAGCTTGGGGAACAAGAAATATCATGCTCATCAAAACCAACTTCCCCAAGCTTAAAACTTTCCATAGAATCAGCAAGTATATCATTTTTATCCTCAATAGTAGGGGGACTAAAAATATCATATTCATCAAGACAAACTTCCCCAAGCTCAAGGTTTTCCTTAGAAATAAAGGTGTTCAAAGAATTAGTACTACCACAAATATGATTGTTGTGCAAATAATTTTTCAATTTCTCCTCAAACACTTCATGTCCTAATTCAAGGTAGATATTATACAGTTCTAAAATTGTTTGGTTGTTTTCCATTTTATAATTTTTTTTTGTGTTTTAGGTTTATATGTTAGTATGCAATACAAACAAGAATAAAAGCTTAGCACAACGCTCCCCGGCAACGGCGCCAGAAAAGTGCTTGATGACTCCCAAGTGCAGGAGATCAATTGTAGTACCTTTCGATAAGTATTTGAGTGCCGAACCCACGAGGAGCTGAAGGTAAGCTATCTATTCTCTAAAGCCCTATAACCCTCTTATATGGCTGTTTATGCAAAGCAATAAGTTTGACTGAAAGAACTAACTAATTAAAAGCAAGTGACGTGAAGTGTGGTTTGTCTAGTAACTAGTGAAGCAAGTTCAAAATGCAAGTAATCCTAAAGCAATTTTCTAAAGCAAGTTTCTAAGCAAGTTTCACAAGTAGCAAGCAGCAAATATCTCAAGTATCTCAAGGGATCAAGTGTTCTAGCAATAGGTGTTTCGTTCGTGTGGTTGTCACAATTAGTGAAGCACATGTTTTAGTCTTAGTTGTTTCTTCTAGGAAGGAGCCATGAATAGGTATAGTCAAGTAAATGATCTACAACCCCTTATGATGGATCATGTGGCCAAGTAAATGACTGCACAAGATTGATTAAGACATAAAGTCACACCATAGCCTTACGTTCTAAGGTCCCCTATATATATCCCCCAATAACTTAACTTTGTGGCTCGGTCTCAGGTTACTATCACTCCCAAGTCACCACCACTCCATTATGCTACCGGTGATCACCTTACATGCATTCCCCAACATATGTGTGCACTCATATATTGTACATAAATACAATCATAGAAGATAAAAAACTTGTATGCAACCAATCAACGAACTATTTCACCATTTCCAAGAACAATTCACTACTCAAACATAGACGGGGAGACACAATACATCAAGGGAATATAGTATTGCATCATATATCGTGTTTTCCAAGAGATTACAGTTGAGAGATGGAGATGATCTTGCTGTAGATGTTGATGATGAACACGCCGGAGGGGGTGGAGCCCTCCGGGGGTGATCCCGGCGGCGTTTCCCCCCTCTGATCTTCTCCGGCGGTAGTCTTCTGTCTCTCTGTTTCGTGGTTTCGTCTCTCGGCGCCACCTCCTCCTCGAAAAGGCCAGGGGACCCTTTATATAGTCGTTTTTAGGTCATGAGACACTCGGGAGAAGAAAGATCGACGACATCAGAGCCACGGGGGCAAAAAGGGGGCCTCTCACGCGGCCAAGGAATCTGGCCGCGTGGAGGATCCTCTTTGCCACCTGGTTGGCCTTTTGGCCCTCTACTTTGGCCCATGGTTTTCGTCTCGAAAATTCTGAACCGTGCTCTTTGGCCTTGCCCTTTTTGGAGTCCCAAAGCTCTCGGAAAATCTGAAACACTAAAAAATACGTTTTCTGGAAAAACAGGGTTAGAACCAAAAGAAGGGGGATTGTTTAGAAAATCCCCCAAATCATTATAAAACATGAATATAAGTTGCTAATATGTAGAAAAAACAAGTAATAACATGCAAAGTTCATGTATGCATTTTACATGCATCATATACTTAGCAAGATTGTGAGCTTCATTATTAGAACTTCTCCTCTCATAAGAATGGGGCAGAGGCCTAGTGGAAAAGGTAGCAGTGGCTAAACCTGACAACCAGAGTCTGAAACCCCTTGAGAGCAAATTTCTAAAATTCTTACAAAGGAGCAATTCTTCTATACAAATAAACCACCAAGGGCTAGTCCTGATTGGTCTCATTTGTTTTAACTTCTCCTCTCATGAACAATCAAGGACGGAGATTCTATAGGAGTAACCAACTCCACATATTGTATACGCACTCGTACATGCCATGTTTCGTTGATGAAGAATGTCGGCGATGGACACAGACGGTCTCGCTAGACGCCACATGAAAACCCTCCGTTTCGGTGGCATCTTCAGTTTTCACAAAGACTTCCAAGCCTTTTCCTCAATTAATGGGTTTGACGAACCAGCCCTAGAATCAAGCTATCCCTCTCTTAGCTTTCTATATATACAGCTTCGTGCCAATTAACATCCGGTTTGCAGAGTGAACTTCGTCTCATCGCCGAGCGCCCGTCCATGCCGCTGTGCCGCCGCCACCGCCGACCTTCGATGATGACCAGTTCGAGCTGGACACGGCGTTGGCCATGTCCATCTCGGTCAATGAGCTCCCTCCCGCGCCGAAGGAAGTGGCGGAGAAGTGGTCCGCCATCGATCACGCCCGCGAGCAGGGGATCCCGTCCGTTGGGGAGGATGCGTCAGCTGATCGCCAAGTCGAGAAACCGGTCAGCAAGGCGGATAAGGACGTGGACGACGGCCACGGCATCACGTACGACTGGGACGTGTATGACGGCGGCGCGTATGACGGGGCACTTGTACGACGGCGACGCGTACGAGCGGGCGCGACGGGCCAGAGAGGAAATGCACACCTTGTTCCCCAACCATTTTCTATTTTAACTTTAGGTGATCTCGATCAATGTAAATACTGTTTAGTTTCAATAAAATCCGCCTTTTAAGTTTGAATAAAATGAAATTCCCGATCAACTATTCCACAAATTCAATCGAGTTCACAGTGTGTATTGCGAGTTGATCATCGGTGGGAGAGATATATATACTATATAAGTTCAAAAAAATTGGCATCAACTTTTGTCGCCAACTACAGATTAGAGTCGGTGTAAGCTAGCAGGCGCCTCTAATCTGATGTATTTAGAGCCGTTCGTTAAATTTGGCCGCCTAACAAATATTGCAAGACGGTCAAATATAACAACCGACTGTAATTAAAGATTATGGGAGACGGTTAGTACTAACAATCAGTTATAATAGTTGCAGAGACGGATTTCAATTTTTGACCGTCTGATGTACAACATTATAGACTGTTTGTTTTTTTCTACGCTAACCGGCTCTAGGACCCATCTTGGATGCTCGGTTTTGTACTAGTGATCTCAACGTCGAAAGGGAGAAACACTTCTCTCACTCTGTCCTCTTTCCAAACATTTGAAGTGTGCTCAATTTAGTTCGGAAACCATGTGTTGTGGCTCGGCCTCCCTTCAAAATAAGGGTCTTAGCATGGTATCTCTAGGCAGCCAATTATCATTCCATACTTAATTTGAAGCACCATTTCCTATCTGTTTGACCAGCCCTTGCTTTACCACTTCCTTGCCATCAATTATAGCCCTCCAAATCTGAGATGGGTGAGAACCCATACTTGCATCCAAGAAATTGGATTGAGGGAAGTAAACAACATTTAGGATTCTTGCACTAAGAGATGATGGATCTTGTAAAATTCTCCATGATTGTCTAGCAAGAAGTGATAGGTTAAAATTCCACAAATCTCTGAAACCCAAAGCCGCCCATGAATTTAAGCACCGTCATAATCTCCCAAGATTCCCAATGTGGTTTTATATTGCGACGCCGAGACGTCTAAGATGTCCACATGCCGGCGAGCAGAGGCGGAGGGTCACGGAAGGTCCGAGCTCCGGGACAGGGATACCGTAGTGACAGGGTGCAGGGATGATCCTATCAGGAAACATGGTAGACGACGTTCTCGACAATTCATGTTGCGATGGCCGATGTTCGTGTGTGCGGCGGTGGCATGTCTACTTGTGGTGGTTGCCATCAATTATAGCCCCTGCTTTACCACTTCCTTGCCATCAATTATAGCCCTAGTTTAGGTAGGAATTTTGAGCCATTTGTATAATGGTTTGTGTTTGTTTTCTCTTAATAACTACTACAAAAATTGTTCTTACCACTACAATCGTGTGTGGTTTAGGAATTTTGGGTTTTATTAGATCGGGCATTTAGCGCGAGTGACAGGGTATTCACGTGAATATTTGCAAAAATGCAGTTGGCTAAACTATTAGGAAGGGTAGGAATATAGTACTCCCTCCGATTCTTAATAAGTGTCGTGAGTTGTGGAGAGATTTGTATGCATGCAGTGCTAATCCCTCCGACACTTATTTTTGGATTGGAGGGAGTAATTCTTAAGGAATTTGGTCCGGTGGACTCCTACTTTTCACCACAATCCAGTACCTTCTTCAGGGCAATTTAAGATTTATTTACCTTGATCCTGATGAGAGAACAACATTTGGAGGAATACAAAATATATGAGAGAACATAATTTGGAGGAATACAGATATGTGTATAGTCCTATAACATGGGAGTAATTGAATTATCTTGAATTGAAACCACAATCTTATATGACCATCCATGCCACACCCACGCGGCCCCACTTGTCGGCCACTCCTCACGCAGAGTTTGTCTTTTGTCGAAGGCACACTCCTCACGCAGAGCAAGCTGAACCGGACCCACACAAGAAATAAGACTCCCTCTTTCCTCCGCACACAATTTTTTTTCCCCACCTGAAAACCCTCGCCGCCGCCATCGACCATGCTGCCGCCGCCGCCGCCGCCGCCATCGACGCTGCTGGAAGACCTTCTCGAGGAGATCTTCCTCCGCCTCCCGCCGGACGAGCCCGAGTGGCTCGTGCGCGCCTCGCTCGCCAGCAAGCTCTGGCTCGGCCTCCTCACTGGCCCTCGCTTCCGCGGCCGGTACCGCGAGTTCCACGGAGCCCCTCCAATGCTCGGCTTCTTTTCCCGCTCGACTGACGAGAAAGACCCCGCCCCACTCTTCGTCTCCACGGGCAAATTCAGCGCACGCTTTCCCCAAGACGAGGACCAGAGTTGCTATGGATACGATGTGTTGGACTCCCGCCATGGCCGCGTTCTCCTTGGGAATACGAGACTCGCCGTCTGGGACCCCTTGACGGACCGCCACACGGAGCTGGACGTGCCCATGGGCTACAACAGCCTTGGGGCTGCAGTGCTCTGCCCTGTGACCGGCTGTGACCACATGGCGTGTCACAATGGCCCCTTCCGGATCGTCGTCGTCGGCCTGGAAACGATTTATGGTGGTGGTGTTGCATGCGCGCAGGTATTCTCCCCACAGGTGGGAGAGTGGAGCAATCGATGCTCTCCTCTTGATATTGAGGCTGATGTATTGGTCGACCCAATGCCCCCTGTCCTCATTGAAGATGCACTTTACTTCATGCTTTTTGATGATGATAGTAGTGATGATGACGACGAGGATGATGATGCTAATGGCGATGACATAACAATTCTGAAGTACGACTTGGGCACTAATTGCTTATCACTGATTGATGCACCACTTACAGGAATCAGCACTGATGGTGACAGTGTCCTCCTCATGACGATGGAGGATGGCAGATTGGGGTTAGCACGGATGAACATGCTAACCATCTACATATGGTCAAGGCAGATGGGGTCCAACGGAGTTGAGTCATGGACTACATGTAGAGTCATTGATCTCCACGAATCTCCCTCCATTCAAATTCCCAAGAAAGAACTTGGCCTTATTGGATCTGTGGAGGGCAGGGATATCATTTTCGTGACCACAAACCTTGGCATCTACAAGATCAACCTCAAGTCACTAGAGTGGAACAAGATATCGAAGAGAGCAGATATCTATTCTTTGATTCCATACATGATTTTCTATGATCCATTAGGTATATATACATCTATCTATAATTTTTTTAGTGATTTGGAAACAACTCTTAATTAAATAATATATCGGTAAGCGGAACAAACCATATATTGAAACTTTAACTAGATTGAGAGTAATATTTAATTTTTTGTTTATGATAATATATGTGCTAAAGAAAATTTTGAATTTTATGTACACTCGAAAATGTTACAATAATTATGATTACTAGTTTGTATGCTATCATGCCATCTACTTTTGTAACCACGCTGAAAAATCTATGTTTGCAGAGAGGGCGAACCCATGTGATGTGGTGAATTGACAACGCGTGGTTGAATTTGTTTAAGGGTAGGAGGTCGCTCTCATCGACAAGAAAGACAACCAACTTGGATGCGAGAGGGATCTTATGATGAATTATGGCACTATTTAGTAGGTGGTTGGTGAAATTGTACTTGTTTTCTCATACTGATTTTAGCTTTTTCAGTAAATCTTGATAACTTCACCGTGTTGTTGCCATGTGTAAGTGGGTGAATGGTTATATTTTAATGAACATCTAGTTTGTTGCAGCAGAAACAACAAACAACGCGTGATATGACAGGGAACTGACAGTCTGATAGCATATGAGCTGCACGAATGTCACGCAGATTTTATTTTTTCAGTGGCTCCATAAAAGCGATAAGTCATAGTTGGTTATATACGTAGTATTGCACATTGTTGGCGTATAGTGGGCATAATGGTAGTACATGCAGTGACATGAATATGGTCATATGTTTTGTCATAGAGTGCAAGGCTATAGTAATCTTTTTTAATTGTTTTGTTTATCATAACAATCAGATTGGTTCACACATTTTCCTTACTTCCGCATAAGATCTTTTACTTAAAGTTTAATCATCAGGGCACATATTTGTATGCATTCTGTACCTATATATACAGAACGGACTCTGCTCCACAAATATGGTAGCTAATTAACCTCTTTCATCCTTCACTGGCAAAACAAATTGTGTTTCGAATTGGCTGATATCTGTAACTTACATGGCCTACTTGTTTCTCGTTTATATTTTCTTCGTATGTGAGTCTTCGTAATGTGGGCGAATTTGTTTGTTTATTACTAGTAGGATATGTATTTGGATCTTATTAATGCATATTTCTAGAGAATTTGTTCCTTTGGTCCAAGATATCATATGAAGATGGTTTCCGGATGTTACCTTGCTAATCTGAAATTTTATTAACCTTGTGAATTTAATTAGTACTAAATGTCCAAGTGCTGGTGTTACCGCATTTCTCTTTGGCAAGTAGCATTAGTGAACAGTATAACATCTAAAACAAAATCTTGAGCTAAGGTCAGGGAACTGGCAGTCTGAATGTTTGAGAGCATATGATCTGCGAGAATGCATGAAAGTCATAGAGATTTTATTTCTTCAGTAGTTCCATAAAACTGTAAGGCATAGTTGGTTATATGTTGCACATTGTTGGCCTATAGTGGACATAATGGTAGACTGCAATTGCAATGTCCATGTGGCGAGATGAAGATGTTCATTTGTTTGGTCATAGGGCTATAGTAATCTTTGCAATTGTTTTGTTTATCATAACATCCAGATTGGTTCACACATTTTCCTTATTTCTGCAAGATCTGTTAGTTGAAATTAAATCATCAGTGCACATATTTTTATGCATTCTGTACCTATATAGACAAAAGGGGCTCTGCTCCACAAATATGGTAATTAATTAACCTCGTTCATCCTTCACGTGGCAAAACAATTGTGTTTCTAATTGGCTGATATCTATAACTTACATGACCTGCTGGTTTCACTTTGATATTTTCTTCATATGTGGGTGTTAGGAATGTTGGCGAAATTTGTTTCTTTATTACAAGTAGGGTACATATTTGGATCTTATTAATGCTTATTTCTAGAGAAATGTTTGTTATGATGGCTGGGTATAACAAGGGATGAAGAAAGGGGTTGATCCTTGAACCAGAACTATCGCGAGCCTTCAAGCATATTATCTTGCTGATGGCTGGGTATAACAAGGGATCTACCTGATATTTAGATGCAACAACTGAAGAATGCAATAGAGGGAATGTTGAACATATTGTCAAGAGAAAGTTGTATCACAGTATGTGCAGCCGACCTGCAAAGAAGATAATGAGTTGATGGATCCAAGGAAAGGTATATAAAAGTATAGTCTGTGACAAAAAAAAAAAATCACTACGAGGGGAAACTAAAATGGGGAAAACATGGAAGCTCGAAAGTTCACAAAGGGCACCAACGAAGATTTAACTTTTTAATCATATGGAAATGAAATCTAAACAATAGAGAGGTGGGTTCGTCAAGATGGTGCTCACCAGATTTGCTGCTGCCGATTCCTAGACGATGTGGTGCAGCGGTAGAGACATGGAAACTTATAGACAGAGAGTAGGGCTGAAGGCATTAGGCACAACGACCCCCGTCGTCACAACAGATAAACTATTTCTCATAATTAAGAAATCTGAAATGTAAATTATGAGTAATAAGGTGGCAGATCGATCTAGGAACAGAGTGGGTAGAGGAAAACGCATGAGTACATGACAGTGATGTACAGCCAATACCGCAATACATAATTGTGAGCTGATTTAGGAACAAGAACTAAAGATTTCAGTGAAGATGAGTTCAACACCGCGTGGAGGGAATCAAACCGTGAAGAGGGTAATGTGTTGATTGAATAAATATTTTACCAAAGAATCATGGATTGTATGGCTGCTAAGAAATTATTCATCGGCAAATTCAGAATTGACAGAAAACCGAATAGAAGGCAGACTAAACTTACTGGCTGTGTGGGCTTCCATCGACATGGAAGAATCTGTACCGGGAAAAGATGGAACCTCGACCTGAATGTGTGTATGGAGGAGCTCGTGAATAGACCAATTTGTAGGAGCCAAGAAACTGTATATATAGAGGATGTGAAAACAAAAAGGCATGAGTAATTATAGCAAGATTAATCATGAAAACTCAGAGGTTACTGCCAATAAATTTTGTCAGCAAGAAACGATGTAATTAGTTGGGAGGGGAATGGAGCAGACAGGGGATTAGGAAATTAACTAGGATGCCGTACAGAGTAATGGAGAAGGAAATTGCCGATGCGGCGATGTAGACTCCAGGGGCGGCTGAGCTCGCTGGCCAGATGGCTGTGGCCGCCATTTGTGAGGTCTAGCGGAATGAGGGTGGTGCGTACTCCAATCCAGAGCTACGGTTCTAAGATCGGCAGCGAGCTGTGATGGAGTCCGGAGGCAACCGACTTTAGTGGTGGATGTGGAGGGATGGAGACAGAGAGGAGACTCGGGTTGGCGGCTCGCGCCATGGCTGCAACCTGCAGGAAGAAATAATATGAGATAAGAGAAAAAATTGGGGGACGACGCTATTTGATTTAGCGGCAGCTCCGCCAGAAGCTATAAAATGCTATAGCGGGCTATAGCGAAGCTATGTCCCATTTAGTGTTTCCCTTAAGTCATGAAACTTTTAAAAAATTAAATATACAATCAACCATTATGTATTATATATCACATATATTTGACACATATATTTAGTAACTAAGAGTTACATCAACGCGTCATGTATACGTTAAAAATAGTAAGAAATACTTAGGCACATAAACGGTTTTATAGAACTCAGTTACACCCCTTCTTCGAATATTGGCGGGCTAAATGACTCCAAATTTAGCGCTATAGCGGGCTATTATCGTTATTTTAAATTTAGCGTTAGAAGTGTGTATAATTAGCGGGAGGGGTCCTGAAAAGCTATAGCGGGCTATTTAAAACTATGCGTGCTACTGTGCATGTGTGGACTTTTCTCAACAGTGGTACAATTTGTTACGTCGCACGATGGACACACAAATGGACGGTTGGATATGCGCGTCGTACGGCTGCAACTTGGCGACGTGACTATCTTGCATGTTTAGATACACAAGTTAAATGTTCACTATAGTGGAGTTTTATTTTATTAAAAGTATAGATGTGTCTTTCTGAGAGTGTCGTGATGAAATGATGTTAAATTAAAAGATACGTATGATAGAGCAGAGCGGAGACAACTTGTTGTTGAAGGCACTTAAATGTTGGTGGGTACCTATTAGGAATACAACATGCATATAAGCAACGAACTCATGCTGTAGCTAGACGGAAAGCTGATACATCAAAAGTTTAGCAGCTCTATCCATTTTTTCCGTTAGAATTACATTGCTGGGAAAAATGTTGAGGACATGGAGGAAGCCGTGTGGCATGCATGGTTCGACTATGGTATATGTGAGATTGGGATGTGTCGGTAATTTAAAGCAAACATTATTATCGCATATTGTTGGCACTTCGGACGACGGTGGCAAAAAGAAGGCAACCATTGTTGTTGTAACATGTTATGTAGAAGCCACAAAACTGGAACTGAGAACGAACCTTCGCCGTGATACATGAACGAGTGTACGGACTAGATTCTCCAAACTCTGTATTGGAGTTCTTGCTTCTATAGTTTCACCACCGATGTGCTTCAATCTATCTAAATCGCGTAGATAGACGATAGATAGATCATGGACAACTTGTTATTGCGTCTACTCTAGCCTCAAGATCATACAGATCAATCCGATCTATCTCGCCACCATAGTGGCAGGACGTCTGCTTCTGGTCCCAAGTCTCTGACATTTGACTAGATGGTCGCCTTGTCGAGGCAGCAACGAATATGGAGGCTGCCGTTGATCGTTCTTGGTCTTGGTCGCGAGCTCGCGTATTCCACACACCACCAAATAATTAGGCAAGGGGCATAACTTTTTTGTTATTATGATGTAAATTGGGAATACAGCGGCTGCCCCTTTTGCTTTTGTTTTTGCTATACTTTTCTATTTAAAAAGAAAAGAGGTTTTCTTAGATCATTTGCCTCAATCTCAATTATGTGCTAGTTCCAAAAATTGGGATCAAGAAATTGGTGAATGGTAACGGTAGAGCAATAATTTTTTTTAGAAAAATAGTAAAAATATATGTGTTTACCTATCAAATTGAAACAATGGAAACTATGAATTTTTTATTGAGATCATTTTTTATTGTTATTTTTAAACATATGTTCATAAGCTATTAGGTTGATATATCATATTGTACTTCTGACGCTGAGACTCGGCCCCTCCCCGCCCCCTCTCCACCCTTCCCACCTACGCGTGAATCTTGACTTCGTCCATATGAAGTGGTTGGAGTCACTATGGTATTGTTAACTATGATGGCCTAATATGAGACAAAGAGCTCTTTATTTACACTTGGTTAGATTTGTATTAGTGGTGCATACTACCTCGAACTTATAAATGTCAAGAGAGTGAGGACGACTCAAAAGAATGTCGTGGTTCTATAAGGGTACACCGGTTAAATGATGGCGCATGAATCCCATACCGTCCGACCCAGCGCCAACTGGTTGGACTTTGACATCGATGTACTCTTTGACCAATTCGCACCCACAATATGGCGGTTTCCGCTAATCATTATAAGGATTGTAATTACTACATATTGGAATATTGATTTAATAATTACAAGGATTGTAATTACTATATATTGGAATATCTTGATAAATGCTCCCAACCTAAGGAAGAGACTAATGTCTTGCAGGAACCTATGGAAGAGGAAATTACTGAAATTGGAAGCTCATTGGATGAAAAAGAGAAGGAGAGTGATCATCAATAGGAGGAAGAATGGAACCCATGTCTACCTCCAAATGAGATTAACTCTTTAACTCATAATTGTGATGATCCTATTGATTATTTTGAAATATCCATTTTTGATGAAGTTGATACTTGCTGTACTTGTGAGAATGATATTGCTACTGTTATTTATCATCATTGCTACTTTGATAAGTCCTACGATAATCCTCTATTTATTCCAACTAATGATATGCATGATAATGAGGAAGTTTGTTTAGAAAATTTATATGATAATGGTCTTGATGATGGTCCTACGTTACTTGATGATATAGATCATAATGCTACTAAAAATAGGAATGCTATAATCTGTCCTATACCTTTTATGAATGATCAATCATCTGGTTTTTATATTGCTACTAGTGGGAAAAAAGAGGAGCTGATTTTAAATTTTGATCCCACTGTTTTTGAGCTTTATACGAATTGTGTCCTTTTAGACCATGACAAACATGCTTTATGCGATAATTATGTTGTTGAGTTTTTTCATGATTCAACTGAAAATTATTATGAGAGACGAAAATATGGTTGTAGGTATTTTCATGTTACTAAAACACCTCTCTTTTTGTTGAAAGTTTTTAAGTTGCTCTTGTTATACTTTCCCATGATTTCTAGATTGAGCTTCTTTAATTTATCTTTTTACAAGATTCCTATGCATAGGAAGTGGGTTAGACTTAAATTTGTTTTATACTTGCTTCTTGATTCTCTCTATGCTTAAATTCATATTTCTTATGTGAGCATCTTCTTTCTTCCTATGCCTAGCTAAAAAGCGTTAAAGAAAAGCACTTCTTGGAAGATAACCCATGGTTTTATTTTTGCTTTGTTTTTCTCTGTTTTATTTGAGTCAAGGGGTTGTATACTTATGTAGTAACTCCTTTGTACATTTCTTTTCATGTTTTAGTAGTGACAAGTGAAGTTTGTGACGAGAGTTGGAGTTGGTTTTCGGATTTATGCGCAGAAAACAGATTTCTGCTATCCACCGTAAAAATCGTATAAAATGCTGGAAGATCAGAATGATCTGAATTTTTTATGCTTATTCCCCAGCTAATTCCGCAACTCTTTTGTTCTCTTGCTTTTCGACTTGAGCAAGTTAAGTGCCTCGAAAAAATTCGTCTTTACAGACTGTTCTGCTTTTGACAGATTCTACCATTTTTCTTGCGTTGGCTCTTTTGCGATGTCACGTGGACTTCTTTGTTTCATGAAACATCAGAAGCTGTAGCTAATGTTTAAAAGTATCAATAGAACTTCTGCCATATAGAACTCATGGATTTTTATTTGTTGCACTAACCCCTCTAATGCGAATTACTGTCTGAGTATGGTGTGAAGGAAGTTTTCAAGGTTCAAGAGAAGAGGTGATATATGTGATCAAGAAGATTGCAAGGTCAAAGATTGGGGATTCCCCCTTGGTTAATACAAGAATATTTTAGACAACCCATCCCCTTCTTCATCAACTATCTATCAGGTCACTCCTCGTGAGGCTATATTTTTATTCGGTCACATCATATGAAGTTTTCTTGGAGTGTCTGTTTGTTTTTATTTTGTTTTCCTTTCTGCAATAATATCTTTGGACCTAGCATCCTTATTTGGGAGAGAGACACGCTTTACTTTTTCATCTGAATACTTGCTATGCTAGTATTCTTAGTTTTCTTCTAGTTACTTCGTAAATTCCTGTCCAGCTCTTATTTTCATTGCAGCTATTATTTAGAGTTGTTTGTTTTAGTAGTGTTATGTGAGTACTCTGATGTTTGTTTGCTGTAGCATGTAGAGAATTTTTGTTAAAACCTATTTTTTATGGTGCTTGTTGGGGAAAGACATTGCTACTTGAAGTAGAATTTTTAATGGTGCAAGTAGAAGCTTGTATAAACTGTGGCTAGAACTTTTTCATGTCATGCTAGATGTTATTTTAGTTTTAAACCCTTATGGTTATTGAGTAACATGATTAGCCTCAAATAGCTGAGAGTGTTTAATGTGCCATCGAAAGAATCATGAGTTTCTCTTGTCATATTGAAGCATAAATTTGCCGTATTCTCCTTTAAATGTTTTATTTGGTTGACTTGGCGCATGCTCACACCATGTTTATGAATATGAACCAGTCACTAATAGCCTCTATTATCTTTTAGACTTAGAATTTGTGGTACCACTTATGCTTTGATT
Organism: Alopecurus myosuroides; assembly: GCA_028641055.1. Taxonomy (NCBI): domain Eukaryota; kingdom Viridiplantae; phylum Streptophyta; class Magnoliopsida; order Poales; family Poaceae; genus Alopecurus; species Alopecurus myosuroides. The sequence continues at coordinate 132,351,172 of CM054057.1, read as the reverse complement.
AATGATGTTTATGTCGCTATGCATGATTATGGCTCTTATGCTCTCTTGATTTTTCGCTCACAGTCTTTTGCTAGCCTCCACCTGAACTGAGTATGGAATTCTACTCGTGCATCCAACTCTCTAAAACCAAAACTTTTCCATTGTGTCCACCATACCTACCTACATAGGGTATTTAAATGCCACTTCAAATAAATTGCTCATGGGTTACATTTAAAATCTTCAAAATTACGCCTGCTTTATGTTCCTGTTTTTTCTCATGAGGACATAAATAGATAGTCTTTATCTAACTTGTTGATTGGATTTCACGCCCTGGACTAGTGGCTTCATCCGCTTATCCAATTGATAGAAGAGCTGGCAGCGGGGTGCCTAGCTCCAAATTAATACACAAAAAATCTCTTCCCTATTTTGCCCCTGATTTATCTGTCAAATCATAATTGTTCTTATCAATACAATCATGTATGGGTTAGGAATTTTGAGCTTTATTAGATCTGGCATTCAGCGCGAGTGAGAGGGTATTCAGATGAATATTTGCAACAACGCAATTGGCTATAGTTGTTATGGAATTTGGTCGGGGCGGACTTCTATTTTTCACTACAATCCACTATATTCTTCACGACAATGTAAATATTGATTTACCTATCCTGATGAGAGATCAACATTTGGAGGAATACAAAATATATGAGAGAACATAATTTGGAGGAATACAAATATGTGGGAGTAAATGAATTATCGTGAATTGAAACCACAATGCACCACGCGACTCACCCAAACTGACTGGTGCTGGAGCACGTCGTCACTAACCAACCATGCCACACCCACGCGGCCCCACTTGTCATCTATTCTTTGATTCCATACATGATTTTCTATGATCCATTAGGTATATATACATCTATCTATAATTTTTTTAGTGATTTGGAAACAACTCTTAATTAAATAATATATCGGTAAGCGAAACAAACCATATATTGAAACTTTCACTAGATTGAGAGTAATATTTAATTTTTTGTTTATGATAATATATGTGCTGAAGAAAATTTTGAATTTTATGTACACTCGAAAATGTTACAATAATTATGATTACTAGTTTGTATGCTATGATGCCATCTACTTTTGTGACCACGCTGAAAAATCTATGTTTGCAGAGAAGGTGAACCCATGTGATGTGGTGAATTGACAACGCGTGGTTGAATTTGTTTAAGGGTAGGAGGTCACTCTCATCAACAAGAAAGATAACCAACTTGGATGCGAGAGGGATCTTATGATCGATGAATAATGGCGCTATTTATTAGGGGGTTGGTGAAATTGTACTTGTTTTCTCGTACTGATTTTTGCTTTTCAGTAAATCTTGATAACTTCACCGTGTTGTTGCCATGTGTAAGTGGGTCAATGGTTATATTTTAATGAACATCTAGTTTCTTGCAGCAGCAACAACAACCATGTGTTGTGTCATTCAGTTTACTTGAAAGATCACCGCAAATAGTAGCTTAGTGCTAACAACTCTGTTTGCTCTCCTAACTTTGATCCAATATCTAGATTCATCTCCAAAAGAGGTAGCATGGATGAGTACATGATGATGGCATGTGTAGGACTACACGTGAATTTAGTAGGCTAGTGGATGCTACCTTGCTGATATTATTAATCTAGTGAATTTAACTAGTACTACATGTCTAAGTGCCAGTGTTACTGCAGTTCTCTTTAGGAAAGTAGTGTTACGGCAGTTCTCTTTAGCATGTAGTGTTATTGAAGAGTTAAATTAAATCATCAGTGCACATATTTGTTACACAGGGAACTGACAGTCTGCAAGAGAAATGCGGTAACACCAGCACTTGGACATTTATTAGTACTAATTAAATTAACAAGGTTAATAAAAAAAGATTAGCAAGTAACATCCGGAAATCATCTTCACATAATATCTTCGATGACATGAACAAATTCTCTAGAAATATGCATTAATAAGATCCAAATACATATCCTACTTGTAATAAACAAACAAATTCGCCAACATTACGAAGACTCACATACGAAGAAAATATAAAATAGAAACAAGTAGGCCATGTAAGTTACAGATATCAGCCAATTCGAAACACAATTTGTTTTGCCAGTGAAGGATGAAAGAGGTTAATTCCATATTTGTGGAGCAGAGTCCGTTCTGCATACAAATATGTGCCCTGATGATTAAATTTTAAGTAAAAGATCTTATGCAGAAGTAAGGAAAATGTGTGAACCAATCTGATTGTTATGATAAACAAAAGAATTGAAAAGATTACTATAGCCTTGCACTCTATGACCAAACAGATGACTATATTCCTCTCACTGCATGTACTACCATTATGCCCACTATACGCCAACAATGTGCAATATATAACCAACTATGAATTTATCGCTTTTATGGAGCCACTGTAAAAATAAAAGCTGCGTGCCATTCGTGCAGCTCATATGCTATCAGACTGTCAGTTCCCTGTCATATCCCTGAAATTAGCTGAATAATTTCATTTTACATGTTATATTTTGTTACACATTTTGTTACAAATATTTCTCTTTATGGAGTGTACTACCATTTTGTTACACATTTTCCTTATTTCTGCAAGATCTGTTACTTGAAATTAAATCATCAGTGCACATATTTGTATGCATTCTGTACCTAACTACCTATATAGACAAAAGGGGCTCTGTTCGACAAATATGGTAATTAATTAACTTCGTTCATGTTTCACGTGGCAAAACAATTGTGTTTCTAATAGGCTGATATCTATAACTTACATGACCTGCTGGTTTCTCTTTGATATTTTCTTCATATGTGGGTGTTAGCGATGTTGGCGAAACTTGTTTTTTTGTTACAAGTAGGGTACATATTTGGATCTTATTAATGCTTATTTATAGATAAATGTTTGTTATGATGGCTGGGTATAACAAGGGATGAAGAAAGGGGTCGATCCTTGAACTAGAACTATCGCGAGCCTTGAAGCATATTATCTTGCTGATGTTGCTTAATTTACCTTCTCAATTTTATTAGTGTTACATATTAACTGTTGTTGTTACTGTAGTTCTTTATCAAGCGTACTCAATAGCATCACATATGTTCTCTTACTTATATTGGAAGAGGCCTGGCTCTGTAGCAAATGTTCTGATAGCTAGTTAACATGGGAACTAGGAACAGATTGTCAATAGGAGGCAACATGGGAGTTTTAGTGGTGCTTGGTTCCATGCTGCTGTTGGGTTTTGTCAGGTGTCGTCGTGTGTGCTTATTGGTCACCATGATATCTAAGCTAGTTTCACAGAATTAGTTTGATATGGCTCTGTTCCAGAAGTTTGATATCTAATTCACCTTCTTTGATATCTAAGATAGTTTTAGAATTAACTTACGCAAGATCTCTTACTCAATAGCACCAACATGGATTTTTCTATGTTATCTGAACACATTTATACGGAAGAGGTATGGCTCTGTTTGTGTGTGCATATGGGTAACCATGATATCTAAGCTAGTTTCAGACATAACTTAAGCAGTATCTCTTACTCAATAGCATCAACATAGATTTCTCTATGCTATCTGTACCCACTATATATGGAAGGGTATGACTCTGTTGCAGATGTTTGATTGCTAATTCAACTTGTTTATCCTTCATGTGCAAAACAAATCACTTTCTGAGTTGCCTGAACTCCAGTTTTCTTGCGATGTTGTTTAATTTGCTTCAAAATGATCCCTGTGTAATTTCCACTTTTTAAAGAAGTCCACGGTTACCTCCTCTAAGACTGAGAGGAGGTTTGAGTGATAAGCATATAATTATGTCAACTAGGGTGCTTGTGTGGTCGAGCGGGGCGACCTCCCCCGCGACCTCCCGTCCCCAACTCCCCGCCCTGCCCCGAGACCTCGCCGCCGGAACCCCTCCTCCACGACCTCCCGCCCCCCGCGCGACTTGCAGACCCCCGCGTCGCCCCGCTGCGGCGACTCGGGGGCGGAACCCTAGCCGCCGCCGGGCCCTCCCTTCCGAGCTTCCCGCCTCGCCGCCACCGGGATCTCACCGCCGGGAAAATCCCGTGCGGTTGAGGGCGGCGGCGGGACCCTTCCTCGCTGCCAAGGATGTTGGCGGCGCGGCGCCCGGTTTCCCTTCTGGTGCGAGCAGCCATGGCGGCGACCCGACTCCCCGGCATCTCGTGCGGGTGATGGCGGCGCGGCCTGGAGGTTGTCGTGAGCATACTCCTCCTCCTCCACCCTTCTCCCCTCCCCACTCCCTCGTCCTCGATTGCGGCGGCAGCTGGAGGCCACGGCGGGGCCGTGCTGCGCCTTGAGCGGCGGCGGCCGGCCTCCTCGCCTGGACTCGCGCTTGCGCTGCGCCTCGGTGGTAGCGGCGGTGAGGCCATGGCAGTGCTTGCGCGGCGCCATAAGTGGCAGCAGCCTGGCCCTCCCTGGACTTGCGTGTGTGCTATGCCTCGGCTGCAGCTGCAGCGGCCAGTGGCCTCGGCGGTGAGGGCGGGGTGGGGCTCGCGCTACGCCTCGCGGCTGCAGCTGGCCCCTCACCGGAAAGTTGGCGCTTTGTTGACTTTGGCTGGTGCGAATGTGCGGGTGTTGCCATCGCCGGAAGCGTCGAGACTCTCGGTGACCGGCGGGCTGGTGAGTTTGGGTGGTCCTCGGAGTGTGCTTGGTGCGCTGCGGATGGCTTGGCCGCGCGCGTGGATGTCCGATGTTCGAAAGGAGGCGGACACTGGTTGGTGGGGTTGGACCACGTGATTTGGCTACAATGGCGAGGGGCTGCGGTAGCGGCGGTGCGAAAAACAAGGGCGCATATTCCAATCCGTCGGGTAGGATGGGAGGTGCATGGCAATGCAATGCGGACGAAAGTCCTGCTCGTCTTCGGTCGGTGCCGGCGGCGATGGCGCCCGTGGGTGTCGTTCCCCTCCTTGGAGGCATCGCCGAGTTGTGTCAAAAATTCCCTCCTCTCTCGAATTGGTGGATGTCTCCGGGTGAAAGCCTAGATTCGTTTGGATCGGTGTGATGGCGGCGTCCTCGACGTCGTTCCTCTGTTGGGAGCATCGCGCTTGGGAGACACGGCTTGGAGCTCTTGCTTATTTCCTCCGGCGCTCACTGTCGTCCAAGGCTGTTGTTCAGAGGCGCTATGGACGCTGTCGCCGGTGTGACGAAGACGTCACCTTACTCGGGACCGACCAAATCCCGCCATCTACTTGCCACCCCTCGGGCATCAAGGGTGGGTGGTGCGTTGATAAGGGAAGTTCAGGTGAAGCTGTCGGCCTTCGTAGATGACCGGCGTCAGTTGAGACGCGGCGATGTTGCTCGGTTTAGGACAGGCTCTTCTGCCTTGTAGTTCTTATTTCGTTGGTGGCTGTCTTCGGACTAGCGGGGGTGGAGTGCGTTGTACGCTCGTGATTTGGCGAGTTGTAGACGTTATGCTCTGCTGTGTTGTGTTGTATTGGGTGTTTGCTCTTTCTTGAGCATGTAAAACTCTTCTTTTCTATCATTGCAATGAAACGTAAATCTTTTGTGTTTTCGCGAAAAAAAAATATGTCAACTAGCGGCTCCTGGTAATCTTCTATCGCCCAAAAATATTTTGATGTCTTCTGCATGCTGGCTGTGCTATAAACCTGAATTAACTTTCTAAAATGAACTAGTACCACACGCTGCAGTATTTTTGTTGCCTTGGTTTGAGCTAATGTAAAGTGAGCCAGTAAATGCAAGGAGCTCTATTTAACGTTCTGTCATAACATTTTTTTTTTCCGATGAAGCAGGCAGGAGCACCACTGATCCATTTATAGACGTAAAGGAATCGTCTATTTACAGTAGGGCAGTGATATCATTTTCTTCAGGAGTTGCAGTGTTCAAGAACGTTTTTTTCCCTGGAACATATCCCTAAAGTATACATTATGAGATCACATATGTTGTTAAAGGAAACGACAGAGAATTGCTTGTTATGCTTGTTAAGCGTGATGAGGAGCAGGATGCTACTCTTCAACAGTAAATATGATCGATCACTAGGAGGCAACATGGATCTTGTGATTAAACATGTCACTAGCCGGCTTGTGATGCTGTTGTTGATGTTGCTGTTGCTGTAGCTTGCTCCTAACCGCACCACTCCACCATGCGTGCATGCCCCGTGATTGTAGGATCGGCATGCCCCATGAGGGACTCTCTCTGTATATGTAACCACTCGATGCATCAATAGAACCGTGCGGGACATTAGCCATTCCTTATCCCTTCTCCCATGGCCGACGGCGGCGCCTTAGATGCCGACCCTCGCAGCCCTATCTCTACCCACCCTCGTTTCCCCTCCATCCCTCTCGCTGCTCTCAGCCCCTCATTCCTGATCCAATCTCAACCATCGCCACGGCCACGGCCCTCCAAACGGCGGCGCCTTCCTCTGTTGTAACCATTGCCACCACCGGCAGCTCTCACCATGTCCCATCCATCCATGAAGACAAAATCCACAACTATATAACGTTCACCCTAGATGCATCTGCCACCAATCTCACCCGCCGGCGCACCTTCATCTTCTTCCTCCTCGACCGTCACCACGCCCGCGATCACATCGAGCCTGGCAACGCTCACCGACTCGCCGACGAGGAATGGCGTCAAGCCGACGCCGACATTGTGTTGTGGATCCTCACCACGGTCTCCGGGCCCCTCCAAGAGGCGAACATGTCTGACACCATGACTGCGTTCTCGGCATGGATGGCGCTGACCTCGTTCTTCTACCACAACCAAGAAGCACGCGCCATGATGCTCTCGCCCGAGTTCTGGCAGCTCAAGTGCAATGACTTGTCCATTGACGAGTACTAGCGTCGCCTCCGGCAGATCGAGGATGCGCTCGCCGACGTCGGTGCGCCCGTCTCCGATCGGGATCTCACCATGCAAATGGTGGATGGGCTCGGGAAAAGTTCACTATCCAGGCCAAGTTCATCGAAGGCACCCGCCCCTTCCCCTCCTTCAGTGCCGCGCATTCATGGCTCCGCCTTGCCAGAGATGAAGATCGACGCCCAGGCGAAAGAGGAGGCCGCGGGCACTGGCCGTTCACAACAGTGACCACCGAGGCGGCCGCTCCGACAACGCCGATCGCGGACACGGGCGCCGTGACCGCACGCCTCCAGGACTAGTGCAAGGCGCCCAAGGTGCCAGACGAGGCGGCACCTATCCATACGGTGGTGCGCCCAATGCATACGGCGGCGGCAACTATCGGACCGGTGGGCACGGCGGCTACCACAGACACCAGTACAGCAACCAAGGCTTCTAGTATGGCCACCAGGGAAGCCGTGGCGGAGGACGCGGCCGCGAACGCGGACGGGGGTGCGGTGACCACTTCGGTGCCGATCACGGCGCGCGCGGAGGCGCCTAGCAGCAGCCATGGTTGGGCTACTTTGCCCCTATGGGCACCCCCTTCCCTTCACGCCCGCCAAGGCAGCCGGCGCACGCCCTCAGCATCCTTGGCACCGGACCCGGACAGCCGAGCCCCAACTCCCCGATGGTGTACCCTTCACCAACGGCGCCACCGCCTGCCTACCATGCGCCACTGACCCCGTACCAGGCCCCATCGTGAGACAGCACTGTGATGGTGCATCAGGCCCCAAGCTATGGCTCGACACTTCCCCTTCAAGGCGAGTGGTTGATGAACTTCGGTGCCTCCTAGCACGTCACCGGCACCCAATGTATATTGACCTCGTCTCATTCCTCTTTGGAGTCTGGTTCTCGACATATTATCTTTGGCAATGGTTCCCGTCTCCCTGTTACGGCAACCGGTTCCACACAACTTACCTGTAGGCCCTTCCACCTCCATAATGTTCTTGTTTCTCCTAACTTAGTCACAAACCACATTAGCAATCGCCAGTTTACTCGCGACAATTCATGTTCCATTGAGTTTGATCCCTTTGGCTTTTCTGTGAAGGACCCCGCAACCAGGACCACTATCATGAGATCCAATAGCTCCGGGGAGTTGTATCCATTCTTCGGCAACAACCACAACTCCTCCTCGTCGGCCCTCTCTGTTGTGGAGACCTTTGGCATCGACGCCATGGCCACCCTAGCTCCAATGCACTTGCTCATTTGCCTTTACAATTTCTTTCCACATGTAATAACGCTCCTACTAGACCATCCTTCTATGATGCATGTTAGCTTGGCAAACAAGCCCGGCTCCCCTTTGCAATTTCTCATTCCCGTGCACTTACCCCATTTATTTTAATTCATTGTGATTTGTGGACCTCCTCGTTTGTAAGCTTCTCAGGCTATAAATACTATCCTATTATTCTTGATGATTATTCTCACTTTTCATGGTCTGATCCCTTACGCCAAAAATCGGACACTTGTGATACTCTACTTAGTTTCTTTGCATTCATTTTCACGCAATTCGATAAAACACTCCGCTACCTGCAATGTGACAATGGCGGTGAATTTCTCACAAATCGTCTCCGCTCTCACCTCTCTAGTCATGGCACCACTTATGCTTATCCTGCCCATACACATCATCACAAAATGGCCGTGATGAGCGTCTCATATGCACCACAAATGACATAATCCGAACTCTCCTTTTTCAAGCATAACTCACACCACCCTTTTGGGTTGAGGCTCTCCACACCGCCACCCACCTCCTCAACCTCCGCCCTTCCCGCGCAATCAACAATCTCACTCCTCACTATCTCCTTCATGGACAACATCCCACATACGACCACTTACGGGCATACGGATGTCTTCACTACCTTAATGCCTATGCAACCACCGATCACAAGCTCTCCCCTCGTTTGACCCATTGCATTTTCATTGGGTACCTCCACGAGCACAAAGGTTACCGTTGCCTAGATTTATCCACCAGAAAAATCATTGTCTCACGCCATGTAGTTTTCAATGAAAATTCATTTCCGTACCAACCTGCCACAGCGCCGGACACAGCCCTCACCAACTCCAGATCCCCCGCCTGCACCCGCAATCCACCCCGGATCGCGCGCCCCGCCCGTGCGGCTCGATCCACCCAGGATCGTGCGCCCCAACTCTCCCCACCCAACCCTCGTGCGCCACCTAGCCCCCACCCAACTGCCCACACGCCCCACTCAGCCGCTGCCCCCTCTCACCGCACACCCTGCCGACCGTGTTGCATGCACCCGACCCCACCCTGACAATATCCTGGTTCCCCCTCGGGTTCTCCGCAAGGACGCGGTTTCCCTGATTCCCCCGCGCACCTGGGCCACCCACCAGCCAACCCATCACCGCCACCTCACCAGCCCCAACCCCTCAGTCCATTCCGGTAGACCCCCGCCCCCCCCCCCCCCCCAAAATGCACACTAAATGCTCACTAGGAGCAAACGGGGCTTTTCTATGCCTAAATGTAATTTTGATCTTCACGTCTCCACCACCGCCTCTCCCATTTCATCCTCTTGCCGTTTTGCTCTCAAAGACCCCCACTGGCACGATGCTATGCTTGATGAATTTAATGCTCTAATACGGAATGACACTTGGACTTTAGTGCCTCGCCCTGCAGGTGTTAACGTTGTGACAGGCAAATGGAACTTCCACCACAAGCTTCATCCTGATGGCTCCCTGGCACGGTACAAAGCTCGTTGGGTGGTACGCGAGTTTCACTCAGCGGGCTGGTGTGGACTACGACAAGACCTTTAGCCCCGTCGTGAATCCCTCTACCATCCGTGTCGTCCTCAACATCGCCACGTCTCAGTTTTGACCCATCCATCAGATGGACGTCAAGAATGCTTTCTTGTAGGGTGATCTCGAGGATACTGTCTTCTGTCCGTAGCCCTCTGGCTTTGTTGATTCCACCTTTCCGCACCACGTCTGTCGCCTCCACAAATCCCTATACTGTCTCAAACAAGCTCCTCGCTCTTGGTTCTCCCGCTTCACCACCTTTCTTAAAACCCTCGGGTTCACTACCTCTTGCTGCGACACCTCACTCTTTATTCTCCACCGTGGCTCCACCACTTCTTACCTCCTCCTCTACGTCGATGACTTCCTTCTCACCGCTAGCACCACCATGCTTCTCCACCAGATCATCACTTCTCTCCACGGCGAGTTCCGATGACTGATCTCGGTGAGGTCCACCACTCCCTTACACAGCAGCAGTATGCCCTCGAGATTCTCGACCGTGCCCAGATGCTGAACTGTAACCCCATTTAAACACACATTGACACTAAATCCAAACTATCAGGCAATGCTAGCCTCCCCTCCTCTGATCCCACCCTATACCGCAGCATCGCCGGTGCCCTCTAGTATCTTACTCTCACACGCCCCGACATATCTTATGCCGTTCAGCAGGCCTGGCTCTTCATGCATGACCCTCGTGAGCCCCATTTTCCGCTTATTAAGCGCATTCTCCGATACCTCCAGGGCACCTCCCACTATGGCTTCCAGCTCTACGCTGACTCCTCTCGCGATATCATCGCCTATTCCGATGCCGATTGGGCCGGTTGTCCAGACACAAGAAAATCTACATCCAGCTTTTGCGTGTTTCTCGGCAACAACCTCGTGTCCTGGTCCTCCAAACGGGAACACACGGTGTCCTGATCCAGTGCCGAGGCCGAGTACCGTGCCGTGGCCAACTGCTTCGCCGATTCCTATTTGCTATGGAAACTCCTCGACGAGCTCCATCATCGTTCCTCACGTGCCACCCTGGTGTACTTTGATAATGTTTCAGCCATGTACCTCTCCACTAGCCCTGTCCAGCATCAACGGAGAAAACATGTGGAGATTGATCTACACTTCGTTTGGGATCCACTAGTGGAAACAGCCCCTTTCATTTTGTGTCAGAAGTGCCATTAGTCCTGGCTGCACCAAAATCCGGGACCAATGCTATGCATTGTTTCCGGTTTTTGCGGCCGGGCGGCAGAAATCGCCTGAGGGGCATTGTTCCCGGTTTTTTAGCGGGAATTTGTCCCGCATTGTGGCATGAAACGGGACCAATGCCTCGCCACATGCCACGTGCCACGCGCAAGGGCATTGGTTTCGGTTCATGCCACAAACGGGGACGAATGCCTTCCTTGCCCTACATATACTGCCTCCCAGCCCCCTTCCCTTTGTTTTTTTTTGCTTGGAGGAGTGAGAGAGGTGGGTGCTAGTGTGTGTTCTTTTACTATGCACTCGAGGTATTCGACGAAATACCCGAGCCACACTTAACTTCACATATAATTGTATCTTCGACCGACGTTAGCAAACTTGTCCTTTTCATCTTAATGTGATACAAAAAAAAGTTATATTTTTCGATGTACTGTGGTCATTTCGCTATTGAAGATGTTATAAACTTAATTATACGATGCAGATGGATGCACGACAGCGATGGATGTACGGTGACCGACACACTTCCGAGTATAGGGCATGCCTGGATGAATTCTCCGTGTAGCTCAGGATCACAAAGAGAAAGGCTTTATGTGTTTCCCATATGTTGATTGTCGGAATGTTAGGGAGCACTCTTCCTTGAGAGTCCTTCACAGCCACCTGCTTCGGAGAGGTTTCATGCCCAGCTATAATTGTTGGACCAAGAATGTGGAAATAGGGGTTGTGATGGAAGACAATGAAGAAGAAGAGGATCCTATGTTCCCTAAATACGGTGATACTACAATGGAAGACAATGAAGACGAAGGAGGTGGTCAAGAACGGGCATAAAATGATCCCGATGATGATCTTGGTCGAATTATTGATGATGCTAGGGAAGTTTGCAAAAGTGAATTGGAGTGGTTGAAGTTGGACGGCATGTTGCAGGATCACAAAAAGTTGTTGTACTGAGGTGACCCAACACACTACTGCATGTGTAGTGCGCAAGTCGGTGACAGAATACTCACAGAAGGACTTATTGGTGAATATTACATCTCTTAGAGTGGCACAACAGAAACACAGCGGGTCCAAGCAAAGCTATAGGATACAAACTTTATTACAAAATCTTGAGAATCTCTTTGATGAATCAAGAAGATCTCATACAAATGAACATCAGAAGAAGCAATGCGAAGATCCAAGCTGGAGATGAACTCTAGCTCAGAACTAAATCCACTATGGCTGATGTTAGCTCTAATCTATGGCTTGTAAAAGATAAGTCCGAGAATGTTCTCCACCTACACCTTGATGGCATCTCGTCCACCAGCGCCGTTGATGATGATGTTTTACTGATTAAGTAATAGATCACTCCTCCTAGCTTCATGAGGTAGTGATGGCTTCACGATGACGTCTTCCATAGGGCTTCAACTCTAAGTAGGTGGTCAAATGGGAACGAATGAGTAACGAGCGTTACTCAACAAGTTCATGATATATGGTGGGTAGTTTGATGCACTAACTACAGCTTTGGAATCAAAAGAGTCTTAAGCTAATGCAAGGTTTTTGTAAATCTTTCTTCAAGAGGTTGCTTTTAGTTCTGAAAACTATGCCCGCCAGATCTTCACAGGACTAGAACTTCATGGATTTGCCTTTCCTGCGGCGTTCGCAGCTTCTTCGCGGAATAGGGGGTAACATGCCACATCCTTTTACACTCTGCAGAGGTGCGTTACTTTACCCATGGACGACCAAGACCATGTTGCAGAACCAGGTGTACATTCTTGTCCACTCCCACTCAGGTGTGGGGCCCGGTTGTTGGTCCAAGCCAAACTGTGCTTCTCCGCACAACGCATGCCCACCCATTTCTACCAGCAGGTTGAACCCTTGATTCCACCCCTCATGATGGATATCTAGGCGCCCCTTGCAGACCATCATAGACCCCAGAGTCCGCGGGAATTAAGGGATCCCAGCAATGTGCATGTAGTCTCGCAAGACATACATCGTACGTCTCTGGCAGCCCCTTGACATGCGAACGAGAGAAGATCACAACCGACTTACTCCCCCCCGTAGAAGACCAATGGTTAACGCGGTATTTACGGCACAAGAATCCTGATGGCAGTTGTTGTTAATTCCTAGGTAATACTTTCCCATGTAGATGGAACCTTCCTTTGACCTATTCATCTTACCATGGTCCCATCCGCCCACCAACACTACTAGGGAATTGCCATTCTATGGAATTGATTCTGTGGCGCACCTGTATCTGGTGCGCCACAGAAATATTATTTTGTGGCGCACGGCCCAGGGTGCGCCACAGAAATACATATTTCTGTGGCGCACCAGATAGGGGTGCGCCACAGAAATCGTGTGGGCCCCACACCAATCAGTGGGCTGGGTGTCAGAGGCCATATTTCTATGGCGCACCCTGATTCGTGCGCCACAGAAAGGGCCACTTCTGTGGCGCACTGCGCAGGTGCGCCACAGAAACACCATATTCTGTGGCGCATCCTGCCAAATGCGCCACAGAATATGTTGTTTCTGTGGCGCACCTGTGCCGTGCGCCACAGAATAGCATACAGGTGCGCCACAGAAATATGCGCACTGTGCACATAAAGGTGGCTGCCCCCTCTCTCCCCCCACTCACTTCATTGCAAGTGGATGTTGCTCATTCGCCCCTCCTTCTCTCCACTCTATTTTTGCACATTTAGTTCTCCTTTTTAGGTAGGTGAACCTATTTATTCGATGTATAATTGTTGGTGAAGTTTGTTGTTGTTGGGGGGGCCTAATTACCTTGCATCTATACTCCGGTGCCTCCCTCTCCCTCGCTCTTTTCGCGTGTCGGTATCGAATCTACTCGGTGAGTATAGTGTTGGAAGTTCATATGTCTTGTGTGGCCATCGATCGATGTGTATGGGTGTTTGTCATGCATGTGCAGGTGGACCGATCGATTGTCGCGCGTGCGGGCGCGGGTGGTGTATGGATGTTTGCCGAAATGTTGATTCACTTCCATTTCGGCAAACTTTTGCACCCCATATGTCCTACTTATAGGAGAGGTCATGCCGAATTTTTCCGGCGACTATGCATGCATGTTGTGGTTCTAATTTTCTGCTCTCTATGTGTCTGTGCAGGCAACCATGGTACTAGAAATGAGCTCTGCTCGAATCGCTAGATACAAAAAAGACGCAAAGGCGGACATGATTCGGTGCAACAGGCGGCAGATAAGATGCCCGTGTCGATCATGCAAACTCGTGCGCTGGATTGACCCTGATTCCGGACAATTGGAGGAGCACCTTCTCAGACGCGGTTTCTTTGACGACCGCAACCACGTGGCACCGCCGGCAGCAAAAGTTGTGCACGAAGAGGAGGGCGAGCGAGGATATGACGGCGAACAAGATCATCATGAAGAAGGATATGTCGGTGGAGAAGATCGACATGACGATGAAGGCGAGAACACGGAGACCCCGCTAATTTCGGCCTTGCGGGACTCTCATGTTCAGGATCTGCTGCTTAAGGAGACGAGCAACGACATAGCTGCAGCTAGGGAGAAAGCCAAACTGGCGCAAATGGAGATAGACGGGGTGACTCCGTTGTTTCCTGGGTGCCGCCCCGAGGATACGCGGTTGCATGTAACGCTTGCTGCTCTGAAGATGAAGACGCAAAACAAATGGACCGACTCGAGCTTCAACAAGAACTTGAAATTCTGGCACGATCGCCTTCCCGAGGGGAACACATTGCCAAGCAGTATCAACGAGGCTAAGAAAGTCGTATGCCCTCTTGACCTACCTCACGAAAAATTTCACGCCTGCATCAATGATTGTGTAATTTATCGGGGGGAGTACAAGGACACAATCGCATGTCCGAAGTGCGGCCACGGACGATACAAGTGTGGAACCAACAACAAGAAGCCCCGGGCCCCAAGGAAGGATCGTAAGCCGCAAGTGCTCGCGAACGTCACCGATACAATCACCAAGGTCTCGCCGAGTGGCCTACCATTGGCGCCTCGATCTGTTACCTCAGGGTACGGCATGCAGCTAGGGTGCATCGTGCGGGAAAGCATGTCGATCAACACGTTTGACCTTAGAAGCGACGACAACAAGGCTTTGGTCGAAATCCTTCTGAAGAAGCTTCACCAGCGATACACGTTCCCGGAGCCGTTCAACAAACAGGTGGACTCTTTAGCCATCACGAAGATGAGCACCGCGTTGAGCAGCTGGAAATCCCGGGTGAAGAAGAAGATTGAAAAAGGTAAAAGCTGGGAGGAGATCAGTCGAAAAGACCCGACGCTTCTGAAAGAAGATTTCGAGATATTTAAGCAGTACTTGAACACCGAGGAGTGTAAAAAATGGACAAAATGGGGGCAGGATATGCGGGACCAAAACATAGGGCACCAACATCTCGGAAGCGGTGGTTACCAAGGAAAACAGGCTACTTGGGAGAAGGAGGACCGCGAGATGGAACGTCTCGGAAGAGATAACCCCTGGCACAAAATCACGGACTTACAAGTTAGGAACTTTGTCCGATCCCGGTACTTCTTAGACTGGAAGACGGGGGAATTCATGACGAAAGACGAGGACGTGAAGGAATTTGAGAAACATTTGGTAAGGACACATATATCTCAAGTACATGTATATTGCATTGATCTAATAATTAGATAATGGGCTCACCTTAATTTCCTTTTGTCCGAAGGAGAGGGAGTTGCGGAAATCTGACTCGTCCGAAGGGTCGACGAGTCGGTGGGACACGCCTTTCAACAGAGCGACGAACGCATACAAGCAAAGGCCGTTGGATGCCCCGCCGACGTCAGCTGGCCGCATCTCCGGCTTTGGGCTAAACATGAAGGTATCCGAGTACTACTCAGATGCCAAGTCAGAAAAGAAGAGGAAGACGAAATCGACTAAGGATGATGAGGAGGTCGCGGAGCTGAAGAAGAAGATGGCGGCTCTAGAGAAGAAACTGGAGAGCAGAGAGGTGGACCCCGACAGGCTCAACCGATTAGTGGATGAGAGGCTCAAGGAAGTCATCCCCGCTGGGCTGATGGAGGGGCTAGCTTCCTGGAATGCGGGGGGTCAAATTGGACCGATCCATCTGCCCAGCTTCATCGGCAGCAACTCAAGCATGAACCAGCAAGTGCCGCCGCAACAGCTGACCCCCCAGACGCCGGCGCCACTCCTTCTGGTCACATCGCCGCCCCCTTCGGCAGCAATGCCGAAGAATGATGGGCAGGGCACCGTCGCCCTTGTCTCGACACCCGCCGAGCTAGACGCCATCACCAAGGTAACTAATTAGTTAATCGTGATCTAACTACGCATTCTCAAGATGACTGTCATCTCATGATGCCTGGTATGTTGCACAACAGGACGAACCTTGCGTACTACTGCATCGTGTGGTGCCGGGCGGAGAGTTGGTGGATGTTGCTACCGGCACTATTATACAACCCATGCAACGCACTATGCACCACTCTCGAATGGACCAGAACGTGATGAAGGTGAAGTTGGCCAATGTAGTGCCGGAGTATCGCGATGTCCTCCCCCCCTTTCAACCTCCAGGCTGCGACGAGGAAAACTTGGTACTTGGAGAGTGCACGACTTGGGTGATGCAATGGCCGAAGAGCCAGATTCGTCTTGGGGGGGGTCTTGTGATCAAGCGCAACACCGGCGCCACATCCCCTATGGCCCCGCAGAATAAGATCGTCCGGCCCATGAAGAAAAGAGCCCTTCAGACTGCACCCAAGGCCGCCGCCCCTCAGAAGGAAACAGTACTCGTCGCCACCACCACCACCCAGAAGGAACCGGCGGTTGTTGCCACCACCACCCAGAAGGAACCGGCGGTTGTTGCCACCACAACAAGGCACAAAGTGTTGTTGGGAAATATGCCGCAACGACCGCCCAAAAGATCATCAAAAGCAGTTGTGCCTCAACCGCCGGCATCACAGCCGCCGGCATCACAGCCGCCGTCACCACCAAAGGACGTGGACAACCAGTTTGCTGGAGCCGCCGGTGTCGAAGACTATCATTACGATGACAATGTCGACATCAATGCCTACCTCAACACGGGCTACAGCCAAGATAGGTACATGCCTGATATGAATCGTGACGACGAAGCCTTCCGCAGTCACGACGATCAACCTAGACGTACTGAAGTCACGCAGCGTCTGACCTACCCGGAGGGTACAGTATTCAGCCCTGGCACACTGCATAAGACAATCGAAGGGTCGTCCCGAGCACCCGCACCCCCAGCTCCTCACCCCCAGCTCCCGCAGCAGATCAAGCCACCGCCAGCAAGAAGATTAGGAAGAGACCTGCTAAAAAGGTCCAGCATACTAAGATCTTGGCCGACGCCGTGATACGACCCCCTAAGGATGGCTTGACCCGCTTGCATGAAGCTGGGAAACCGATACTGGGTCCGGACGAGAAACATGGGGCAACTGGACCAATGCTCACATTGCAGAACATTATCGTGATGCTAGAGGGTCTCCTTCTTCAAGACAAGTGTCCAAATTACCCTGTGTTCACGGTCAAGGTGCCAGAGGGCCCGGACTTCGTCAACGAAGACCCCGCGGGACTGTTCTTCATAGCGTATGAGGATATCTTCAGTCTGTTTCACTCGAGACGGCTGGACTATAACTTGGTCCGCCTATACGCGCTCAATGCTCAGCTGCAGATCCAGCGAGAGTTTACCCCATAACGTTTATGGTAGCGGATCCCTACTACATGCGTGATAGCCAGCAGGAGGAAGGATCAAGTACACGGACCAAGGCAGTGAAGTACCTCGAGAGCTTCCATGTTGAGAAACGGTCAGAACAAGACGGACATTCTTTTGCCTGTCTCCCCGTAGTAAGTCTCGCGATCGTCTTAGCTAATGTTTTTTTCTAGGTTTCATCCATGCTTATCCTGGATTCAATTGCAAGTGTTGAGCAGGGACACATACTGCCCACTCATCGAGCTTTGCCCACAATCTTCACTTGCCCAATACTTCGACTCGTCGAATGTGACGAAGAGGAAAAGACTACACCAGAATAAGGGGTGTTCTCGATGAGGCATTCAATGGCTACGCCCAAAAGGAGGCACATTCGAAAAGAAACAAGAATGTATCAGGCCCGGCTACTTGGCAAATACGGGTTCAGGCACGTGACCGATTTCCCCTGCATCAAGCAGCCGGCTTGGAGCACGAAAGAGGCCTTCTATGCCCTCCATCACCTCAAAGGGATTGTCCGCGATGCAAACAATTTGAATCATCCTTCTAGACTCCGAGACTGGTCCAACAAAATGGCGGGGGAAATCTCACAGGAAGATCTTATACAAGATTTTCATCGCATCAAAGTCAAGTTGTCGGAGATAATCATTGAAGATGTCAACAAAAAGGGAGGGCCCTTGCACCAACCCATAGGGTTATGCCAGAGGGATATCCAGGAACGCCTAGAGCGGCAGGCTGATCGTAGGTCGTGGATGACGAAGGAGCTATATAAGCCGTTTCCGGCGCCGCTCCAGTTGAGGTATCGTTGATCGAGGTGTGCGTAGCTAGCTACTATTAGTTTGTTTAACAAAATTTGCTTAACTTATATAAGCCTAGCTACTATATTAGTTTAGCTCTAAACTTAGGCATAGCTAGCTACTATTAGTTTGCTCTAAACTTAGGCCTAGCTAGCTACTATTAGTTAGCTCTAAACTCCTAGCTAGCTACTATTAGTTTGCTCTAAATTAACTTAGGCCTAGCTAGCTTTATGTTTGTATATCTTTGATGTTTATTTTTTGTTTCCTTAGTTGTTTTTTGCATTATACTTACTAATATGCTTTGTGTCTATCTATATAGATGACGTACTACGTGGTGTTCGAGGGTCGGGTTCCAGGAGTCTATGACGAGTGGAAGGACTGCAAAGCACAGGTCGACAAGTTCAGCGGCAACTGCTATAAAGGATACAAGACTAGACACGAGGCGGTTGCGAAGTGGAGGGACCACCAGTCGAAACAGATGAACAAGATGAACAAGATGAACAAGATGGAGGCCTCCTACAAGCTACCGTTCTTGCTCACCATCGTCGCCGTGCTTGTAGTCTATTTCATCTTAGCTTAGGCATTTGTAACTTGACAACTCGATCGAGTAACTATGTGGTGACAATTATTGTTCGATGATGTGTTTGACAACTCGAGTAACTATGTGATCACTTTGAGCCAAATTCGATACTTTGCACTATGTATCACTATTGTGATTAAGTAACTTTGTAAAATATCAGTAATATGTTATATGTTGTCAAATATCACTGCTGTGAATAATTCCTGTATAATTCCTGTATATTCAAACTGTATACAGCAGAAACAATTTAAATTTCGAAATATAGCAGATGATTCTGTGGCGCACCATTGGAGAATTCTGTGGCGCACCCAATTCTGTGGCGCACCGTTAAGGGATGCGCCACAGAATCCTCCATTTCTGTGGCGCACGGTCCAGGTGCGCCACAGAATCCACTATTTCTGTGGCGCACGGGCCTGGTGCGCCACAGAAATTATTTTTGTGGCGTGTGTTCTGTGGCGCACCCCTGTGGCCCCAGGGTGCGCCACAGAATAGGATTTTGGTGCGCCACAGATAAGGGTTTCCCTACTAGTGCAAATAGGACACTATCACTCGGGTAGTCATTCAATTAGTCATATTATTATAAAAATAGGATCATGCATTCTTTTGAGCATAGGTGGTAATGCGATTTTGCAAATAGTTCGTTATGAAGTACTGCAAAGGATATGAGCAAGTGATGGACTTGCCTGAGATAGAAATAACCATAATAATCCATGTCTTCGGGGTCAAGGGTCGCGTAGAAAATCCTGACATCTGAAAGATAGCAAAGTAGTCCCGGTAAAGACTACTGAAAACACTGGCAATATGATACATGCATAGTAATGAGATGCATCACAAAATACCCTAAAATACCCCAGCTTACAAGTGTAAGCTACGTATGATACGATAACTTAATCACACAAGTTTTAGGTGAAATGTTTCATTACTTGTGGTGATGTGGTTATTACTTCTTTTAGACTTACATGTGTTTCACTTTTACTTAACAAACAATTGTTATCATGTATAGGTAGAAGTGTTATCACATGGTTTGACAATAAGACAAAAACAAATGGAAATCAACTAATGAAAAGATAACAGACACATTTTGTTTTATGTTCAAAAGTGCAGAGCTAATGGAACAAAGTTTAATTGAAAACTAATAACTAATACAAATAACTCTATCATCACACTACTTGCTAATGGTTTGTGATGATAGGTTTAGTAGGTGTGAAAATATGAGGGTTTTATTAGTAAGAATATAATGGTGTGGCAATTGTTTCTCGTTATAATGGAACATGGTAGAAGTTCATTATACTTTTAGAAACAAGTTTATAAGTTAAAGAAAATATTTTATGTTTGAAATTTGAATTGGAAATGATTTTCTCTTTAATTTCATACAACATTCAATACTTTCTGAAAATATTTGAATAAGTTATTAATTTATTAATTTTAAATGAATTAAACGACGAGGAAATTATTACACACATGAAAACTTGGTCAAATGACTTTGAAAATATCATAGTTGAGCTGCATTTGTCATTTTGAGCATTTTGGAATACAACTTGTTTTATTTTATTTTATGAATTATTTATTAATTTTCTCAATTTAAATGATTTATTTTAATTAAAGAAAATATTTAATTCTAAACTTTATCAAGCATTTTTGGAAAGTTGATAAACATTTATATTATATTTTTCTGATTAATTTGGCAGATTATTTATACTTTTCTGATAAGTATTTTAAAAGATATTGAATTAATAGATTTATTCCTATTCTGCCCTTTTTTAATTGACAGATGGGACCCACCTGTCAGTTTAATTCTGAATCAAAAATAAAAGAAAAAACAAAAGGAAAATATCCACGACGTCACTGTGACGCCATGCTTACCTCAGCACAGGACCAATCCTCTCTGTCGAACTCGATTTCGACGATTTGGCCCGAATGGATTCAATCAAACTAGGCTACTAGCTAGAGGGACTCATGGGGAGTGTGTGGGTAGCGGTGCATCGACCAAATGGTCACCGGCGGCTAGCCGTCGTCCAGATACGCGGTGGCTGGCGGCGGTGCACGGTGACACCCACAAATTCGTCAATGATTTTTGAAAACAAAAACACCCAGAGGTGCAACACCAGCAGCATACCAGGAGTGTGCTGGTGTAGGGAATTTGTCAAGGGAAGCTTCACAACGTCTGCATGCTTCCGCGACAGCCGGAGTCCGAGAGAAAAGGAACGGAGAAATTCTCCGTAGCCACAGCTTCCCATCAATCGATACTGAGCGAGGAGGAAGGGGAGATGAGAAGCATCCAGCGGTGGTCTTGGTTGCTCGTGGGGTGACCGGAGACAGCAGCGGCGACCGGCGACCATGGAGCTAGGGTTTCGGTTTCTAGGGCTCTTCTTACAGAGAGAGGGGAAAGTGAGGGAGAGAGGAGGCAGAGGGAAAGTTGGAGGCTCCCTCCTGCTTCTTATCCCCGCGGAAGACGGCGAGCAGGACGTGGCGTCGAGGTTGCCACGGCGCGGTTCTCCTCTTCCTTTTTTTTTACTTGACTCCTCTGCCTTCTGGCAGAGGAAGAAGAAAGGAATTTATATCTGTGATTTTAAATAACCCCCTAAAGTTTCTCTAAATTGCAGTTAGTCCTTATGTTTAGATGAACAGTCAATAAAACATTGTTTTCATGGCCTTTTTGTGAACAGAAAAATTGGTAAAAATCAGTTTTGACATCCTTATCAAATTATCCACGTCACCATGTTTTGTTTTGGAGGATTTGAAGGATATTTTTATTTTCTCTTAGGTGTTCAATTTTAAGTGATATTTGTTATTCTCTCTCTATTTAAATTTCATATGAATTAAAATCTACTTAGTGTATGCTATGACATGAAAACAACACCACTAACATGGTATTGAAATAATGGTATGTTTTCCAATGGACAATTTGAGATACAATTCCCCTTAGAAAATAATTTGGTAACATTACTTGGTAATGTTTCTATGCATTGAATTGAAAACCCACTTAATAGATAATTTTATTCTATGTCAAACCAAATGATTTTAATGGTTGAAAGATCTTGTTTTGTTTTAGGTGGCTTTGTTATTTTCATATCTAAGGTTCTTATCAAGTCTGGTGGACATTTTTTATATTGGGGTGCAAGCCATATTTGTTATTTTATGAACTTAATCATGTGGATACAAGAGTGGCTTTGGAATCTTATTTGCTTGTCTTCCAC
Organism: Alopecurus myosuroides; assembly: GCA_028641055.1. NCBI lineage: Eukaryota > Viridiplantae > Streptophyta > Magnoliopsida > Poales > Poaceae > Alopecurus > Alopecurus myosuroides. Next base: position 132,329,170 of record CM054057.1, on the reverse strand, counting down.
ATAGGTTCCAATATCGATATTATCCCATGTTTGTTTAAGAACATGTAATCATTTACATGGTTATGTGAAGATGAAATCTTTGTGGTTATCTGTTAGTCTTGTGTATGAAAAGGATCTAGAAAACAAGGTAGTTTGCTTGTTTCTGTTTACCTCACATCACACAAGTCATTGAGATGCAATGGTTCATTTATTATTCCTTATTAGATATTTTGTTTCATTTAAGAAATTATTGTGTGTTCCTCATCTCTGATGAGCTTGACAAGACATAGAGATCATAGAATCTCTAATATTTTCCTAATGATTAACTGGATGATTTCTGATGCTCCCTTACTGAGCCAGTGTTGCTTCTTGTGGTCTTCTTGCCTGCAATATCTTTGTCTCTAGTTTCCTCTAGTCTTTAGGTACTTCCTTTGTCACTTGCAAACAAGTTCAGCTCTTGGATTCATCTACAACTGTCTCACCCTTATGATGAAAACAACCAGTTATTCCAAGCAAAGATTTTACTTAGATGATTATAATGTGGTTTCTTCTTTCCTTAGTGTTATTCTTTCTCTTGGTTGATTGCAAATGGAATGTAGATGTAGTTTATGACATCAATTTTCCCTGTGCGTATAAGAAGAGTTTGTTAACAAGGTAGCTAGTCTTGCCTCAAAATTACTACTCATATCCAATAGGCTGAGATGTACCATGTAATACAATCTTTTATTTGTTTGTGTATGACACTCAATTGTTTGAGTATACAAAAGTGATCTGTTAACAAGGTCTAGAAACTTGTTACCAAAATACTTCTATATACCACTAACATTGGAATATCACACTATTTCTTGAGGAATTAATAAGGTCAGATCAAGATATAAGAGTTTCCAAGTACTCTTATGATAGATTAGAGTAGCACTTCTAGAACACTCTAAATAATCTTCTTGAAGATCTTCCTGTGGCAGTTCCTCCTTTCTTGTGGGTTGCTTCTCTTGCAGAATGATTCAGTGAAGATTGGGAAACATAATAATAAGATAATATAGACAAGTAGAAAGATTTTGATTAAGACTTAGTTCATGCTCTTATTCTTCTTCAATATACTTGTCATTTTATTCCGCATAAGATATGCACTTGTGTCATATATGTTTGGTTTTACTTAGCTTTCACTTCAATTCCTGTAATAGAGGTTATAACTTGTTATTATCCATTAGATGTATCGAGAGATCCTTTAGTTGTGGAATTGTTGATTTGGATAGAAATTTGGAATGTTTGTGGAATAATGACTTAAGATAGTAAGTTCATCAAATGGTTCATTGATGTGTTGAGATCTCATATGCTCACTTGTATGAAACGATTGAGACAATGAGCATGTGATAGATATTGGGTTTAATGACTTATGTCATAGTTGTTTGATTTTTTTCTCAGGTGTCATGTTGTTACTTTATATTCTTCTCTTTATTACCTTTGTCATTCATAATGCAGATATAGAGGTTTGGGAATATCATAAGTAATGATCCAGGTTTAACAGTAGGTTAAGAAGATTTATTTCTTCTTTTAGGTACTTCTTTTGTGGTTGAGGAGATATGTACATATTCGATAAATATGTTAATACAATTATTATTTCATTTCCCACTTGTGGGTTTTGAGTTAACACTTGTTTGTATCACTTGTGTTCTATTGAAACTTTGTTATTCACTTATGAAGGTGCACTTAACAATTATGGGACAATTTATAAAGGTGTTGTGTGAATGGTTGATAACTTAGAGACTTGTTGTTTTATAGGAGATAACATCTCTATTGATGAGATGGTTCAATTGGCATTACCATATTGTGGAAGTATGATAAAAAACTATGTGATTTGGATACTCACCCCTCTTTGAGTTCTAGATACCTAGGGTATTATCCCAAGTCACATATGGACTTGTGGTTAAGGTTGTTGAAAGTTAGTGTTGGTCATAACCAACAATGGTTTGCCTTATCAGGTGATCTGGTTTCTTAAGATACTTTTTATAAAGATCACTCCAAATGTACTATTGACTAGATGGACTAGACCTATTTTATCATGTCAAGTGAAACTTTGGTCACTTTTATTCTTTTAAACTTTCGCGCCAAAATTTGCCTTATCAGGTGATCACTTTGACTAGATGTATGCTGTGCAAATGCACATATTATAGTTAGATCCTTATAACCTCCTAAACACTGGGATGTTACATGTACCCAAATTGCGAAGATGGCAGCAGAAAGCTCGGCACCACAGTGGAGTTGGTGAAATGGAAGGCACATAACGGTGTGAGTGACAAGGTATTTGAGAGTTACTTCAAATAATGAAGCCGAAGCTTCCAAAGGATAACGAATTGCCTGACAGTACGTACAAAGCAAAGAAGGCTCTCTTCCCTCTAGGATTAGATGTGGAGAAGATACATGAAAGGATTTATGACTGTATCCTCTGCCGCGGTGAGAAGTACGGGAATTTGGATAAATGTCTGGTATGCACTGCACTGCGGTATAAGATCAGGCCATATGACCCTGGCGATGTTGATGGCGAGCCACCCCGTAAGAGGGTTCCTGCAAAGGTGATGTGGTATGCTCCTATAATACCATGGTTGAAACGACTGCGTAGAAACAAAGATCATGCCAGGTTGTTGCGATGGCACACAGAAGATCGTAAGAAAGATGGAAAGTTGGGACACCCCGCTGATGGTCCAAGTGGATAAAACTTAAGAGAGACTTCCCGTACTATACAGGAGAAGCAAGAAATTTATGGTTTGTTCTAAGTACAGATGGCTTCAATCCTTTCGGGGAGCAGAGCTCCAATCATAGCACCTGGTTCGTGACTCTATGTATCTACAACCTTCCTCCTTGGATGTGCATGAATCGCAAGTTCATTATGATGCCAGTGCTCATCCAGGGTCCGAGGCAACCCGGCAACGACATAGATGTGTATCTAAGGCCATTAGGGGAAGAACTCTTACAGTTGTGGGGCAAACCAGGTATATGTGTGTGGGATGAGAACGAACAAAAGTCATTTGACCTACGTGCGTTGCTTTTCGTAACCATCAATGATTGGCCAGCTCTTAGTAACATTTCCAAACATACAAACAAGGGATATAATGCTTGCACACACTTTTTAGATAAGACTGATAGTATATATTTTGATAAATGTAAGAAGGTTGTAGACCTGGGGCATCGTAGATTTCTTCCGATCAAGCATCCCGTAAGCAAGAAAGGAGGGAAGTATTTCAGAGGTGAGGCAGAACCAGGAAGAAGCCTGACCTCTGTAGTGGTAATGATGTATTAGATATGGTTAAGGAGATAAAAGTAATATTTGGGAAGGGTGATGGCAGCCACCATGTTCCGAACGGCCCTCATAAGTGTGCACCCATGTGGAAAAAGAAACCTATATTTTTGGAGATACCCTATGGGAAAGTCCTAGAGGTTAACTCTTCAATCGACGTGATGCACGTGACGAAGAATCTCTGCGTCAACCTGCTATGCTTCCTGAGCGTGTATGGGAAGTCAAAAGATACGCCAGAAGCACGGGAGGATCGGCAACGTACGAAAGTCTCAAACAACAACCACACGGATACAGGGCGCCATTACTTAAGCAGCTACGCTCTTACCAAAGCAGAGAATAAAATATTTTTGAAGTCTTTTACACTATCAAGGGGCCGTCTGGCTTCTCGTCGAATGTAAAGGGGGTAATAAATATGGCAGAGAAAAAATCCCAAAACCTGAAGTCTCATGACTGCCACGTGATTATGACGCAGTTGCTTCCGATTGCATTAAGGGGGCTTCTACCGAAAAATGTTCGAGTACCCATTGTGAAGCTATGTGCATTCCTCAATGCAATATCTCAGAAGGTAATCGATCCAGAAAGTCTCGCAAGATTACAGAGGGATGTGGTCTAGTGTCTTGTTAGTTTTGAGTTGGTGTTCCCACCATCCTTGTTCACCTATGTGAAGAGATTCATATTCTCGGTCTGGTATTTCTACACAATATGTTCCCCTTTGAGAGGTTCATGGGAGTCTTGAAGAAATATGTTCATAATCGTGCTAGGCCACAAGGAAGCATCTGTAAGGGCCATGGAACATAGGAGGTCATTAGGTTCTGTGTTGACTTTATTCCTGACCTTAAAACGATTTGTGTTCCTGAATCGCGGAATAAGGGGAGACTGAGGGGAAAAGGAACGTTGGGGAAGAAAACAATGATACCCAGGGACGGAATTCTTTCAATAAAGCACACTTCACATTTCTACAAAATTCCACCTTCGTGGCTCTGTATCTCGTGGAACACAAGAATATTGTACGCTCCACAAACCCGGGGAAGGATGACTCATGGATTAAACACAAACACATGGAGACTTTCGGAAGTTGGTTGCAAACACATCTTGTAAATGACACCATTGTTGAAGATCAGCTGTACATGTTGGCCGAGTCACCATCTTCCACTATTGGTAGTTTTCAAGGGTACGAGATAAATGGGAATACATTTTACACGAACGCCAAAGATAAGAAAAGCACCAACCAAAACAGTGGTGTCCGCTTTGATACAACAAATGAGAATGGGAAAAATGACACATACTATGGTTACATAGAGGAGATACAGGAACTTGACTATGGACCTTCTTTTAAGGTCCCTTTGTTTAAGTGGAAATGGGTCAACCTGAATGGAGAAGGGGTAAAGGTAGACCCGTTGTACGGAATGACAACAGTGGATCTCAACGATATTGGTTACAATGACGAACCATTCGTCCTAGCCAATGATGTGGCTCAGGTCTTCTATGTGAATGAAATGTCCTCCAGACCGAAAAAAGAAAAAATAAGCAAACAAATATATCATACGATGAGCCGAAGCATCACATAGTTCTTTCAAGAAAAAGAAACATCATGGGAGTCGAGGACAAGACAGACATGTCAGAATATTATAAGAAGTTTGTTGAAATTCCACCCTTCATAGTGAAAGCTGACCCAACCATCCCATTAAATAATGAAGATGCTCCATGGTTACGGCCGAAGCGATCATAAGCAAGGGAAATAGGGTTCATGGACCATCTCTACACGAAGAAAAATCAGAAGACTAGACAGGGATGTTGTTGGTGATGTGTAATAATAAACATTCCAGGGTTTCGGTTGAAATGAAGGGTGTTATGGCAAAATACATGACATAGTTTGTTATAGTGAGACCATATTGCTTCTTGGAAGCACGGACAATGTTGACGAAGGAATTTTTTTTAACTAAATAAAAAAACCATTTTCCATTTTCGGAGTGTCAGAAATGGTTTTTTTTCTTGTGAAGGGCCTACCACAAACATGTTGCAAAACTTGGGGGATTAATTTTGTAAACATGCTAGGACATGTGAAATGCACAAATCAACAACTTGTTTTCTAATAAAAGATTTCCAGCGACCTCTTTTGAAAATAACAAGTTTCTGCCGATTTAGCTAGAAACGGGACAAATTTGAACTACATGTGCCTCGTCATTAGCCCATGAATTTCGGAAAAAAAATAACTTTTACGTACTCAACCACCTATTTCAATAGAGATCCAGAATGATTTCTAAATATACAACCCCTAGGTACGAACGGTAATGCCCTCCGTCTTGGCTTTCTCCTAAAACGGTCTGAGAAAATTCTAGAAAATTCAAAAAAGCCCTAAATAACGTGAGACCTTCGCGTGGTGTTATTACATATGTCCTAGTATCCACCAAAAATAATAAACTTGGAATACGACATTTCTGTTGAAAAAGTGTTCACAAAAAACAGCTATCTTCTCCTAACATTCTAGGGTTTCAGTTGAAATGACGGTTGGTATGGACAAATACATGGCATAGTTTGTTATAATGATCCCACATTGCACACAAACATGCATCTTGGAAGCACAGACAATGTTGACTTAGGAAGTTTTTTTTTAACTGAATAAGAAATCATTTTCGGAGTGTCAGAAATAGTTTTTTTTGTGAAGGACCTACCACAAACTTGTTGCAAAACTTGGGGGGTTAATTTTGTAAACATGCTAGGACATGTGACATGCACAAATCAACAACTTGTTTTCTAATAAAAGATTTCCAGCCTTATCTGAGTAGCCATACAAGCTATGGCCTCAGTGTACTACCTCAGAAAGAGAAACATCACACTGGCTTTTACTATGATTACCTCCAAAGTAAGATGAACATAACATTCCTATTGCACGTAGGTTGTTGGCTGATCACTATGACTAAGTGTTCATTGTAGCCGTTTTCGGTAGGCTTCTTATTCCGAAGTTAGGCGTGCACGTTTACTACACATATGCTGCGGTTTGACCATGGTGATATGACCAAAGCGATCAACAATACATTGACCAAACTAAGCCCACTGATTAAAATTATTAACAGATATATAAAAATAATGTAGATTGGACAACCGACCATGACGATCTCGTGTTGTGGCAATATGAGGCGCGACTAGCTATGCAAGGACCCAAGAGACAAGAGATAAATTGTGGGAGCACTTGTGTAGTTGGTCGATCAAAGAAGTTAGTGTCACACATGGTGAAGTAAACAGAAAGTGATTTGTATATATACATGCATAACATCAGCTACTTTTAGCATGAATAAATGAGTAGTGGTTGAGTAGCACATGTGACATGTCAGATATGATATTTTCGGTAGAAAAGGAGTTCTTGGGTAATTTGAGGGAGCATATTTTATTTGTGGGATAATTCGACTGAGCCACGATGTTATTGTGTATGGTAGCCAAACATGCCATGATGCGGCATCTGCTGATGGATGTCGGGTGTCACTTTGTATCGTCGTCATGTATGTGTAGTGCTTGCTTGCTCTTAAGTTATCCTCATGGTCTGTGGAGTACGGTTGTGATTATGCAAGGGTCGCTGATGCCAAGTCTTCTACACAGTACCCAGCTCTGCCGTCGAAAACTAGGATTGACAATTTGTGTTATGTCTCTGCAAAGGTAACCTTGCTGTGCAGAACAACACGTAGAAAATAGAAATGGAGATGCGGGGTATCGATCCCCGTGCCTCTCGCATGCTAAGCGAGCGCTCTACCATCTGAGCTACATCCCCTATTACGATAATTTTAAATATTTATTGCTTCTTAACAAACTACTTAAATCGTACTTTGCTATCACCAAGTCGACTGCATGCCAGTCCAGAGATGCATAAATAGGATGCTACACGTACAAAATTGTTTATATAGACTTGATTGAATTCAAAGAATTGGACAATTTTAACAAGCGCATGCACATCAGATAAAAGCCATTTGGCGCTCCGATGCGGCTCAGCAGTACCTTCCGAAAGCATATCCAACTTCGAGGCCCGAATCATAATTCGATCTTCAGGGGCCCCCGTACACTGGGTTCCACGACCTACCACGGAACAAATACACCGTCTGATCTGATTTAAGTGTAGCATCGTGTACATACCAGCTGTACACAATGCCGAGTAGGAATTGTAGGCTTGTAACTATCTCTCACACTTTATTCGGACTGGAGGAAGTATCTGATATAAGTTGTTTTTTCAGTTCAAATTCAACTTAAATTTTTTTATTTAGTTGCGGAGAAAGTATTAAATAATTGTGAAAAAATGACACTAAACGTCATGTCCATACTTTTTTGCGGTTTGGTTGAACTCAACATGTCCTCCCAAAATTTCCGAGCCATTGGGAATGCAAACCAGGTTATGCAGTTATACTTTCAAATGGAAAAAGCTAAATAAAGCAAAATAAGTGAAATAAGTGACTAGGATGGTAGGAAACAAATGGCGCTTTGGAATCACACGTCCACTACATTGGTACTAGTCTCTTTTTACATCGAGTAAGACAAATAAATTCATGAAATGCAAGTTTCTTAGCAGGCTTTCATAGACATTTTGCTCATGTATTGTATTAGTTAATAAGGAGAGCGAGATTGATGTTGTATCTTAGCTAAAATATAAATCTTGCAGGTGGCCATACGCAAAGATTGTTGCTAGTCTAATCATATGTGTGCATGATTACCAAATCATTTAATTTAGATACAACAAATAAGAGACCGCATTGTACAAGTTTTATTCTAAATTTTTAATGCTCCTGTGCTAACGTGTTAAGAGTCGATGCAGTGGCATCGGCCTTACTATTACCAATCTCTTATCTTTCCTCCATGACATGTGCGTAAATTCCTTGGAACCGAACCAGTGGTTCGCTTTTTCTTCCTTAGTCCTCGAACGTCAATGTGTCGACATGTTCCATCAAGCCTTCCAAACGTTTTTCCACCACAGTCGGCGGTCTTAAGTAGACAAAAGAATGATTGGACATCCGACTAAAATCATGTAGAAAGTCTCGTGTTTTACGATGACCTACTATGTATGTTGGGTTATGTAGCAGGTGCTAAACTAAGGTGTGATAACTACTACGGGGAGTCGATCAGGCCCTCGAATTTTGGTGTATCTTGGATGTTAGATTTTGATCTTTGGCACTAAAAAAGGTAAAGGCACCATGAGAATTTGATACAGGGTCAATGAAGCTCTGTGTGAGACACCCTGCTCTTCCTGGTTCTTCCATGGTCGTGCAGGAAAACACAACAAGACTGCTGCACAAGATATGTTGGCTACTCACTATGACAGTTTTTGTTCTTTATGTATTCCCTAGGCTCTCAATCCGAAGAAAGCCACATCTCGATCATGATTATGTGATCAACTAGCTTCATTATATTATCCATCAATCGAGACCATCCTAGAGGATATGAAATATTTTATAGACATGTATATAGGATACTCAACAATGAGGAGCTTATTTTTGGCAATCCTTGTGAAAGACTATATGCACAAGACCAAGATATATAACATAAAAAACAGTGTATGTGGTTAGTCGATCGAAAGCAGTCGGCTCATACATGGTGAAAGTGAATATAATGCGTATGTATGGACAAAGCAATACATGGCCTTTATATATATATGACATATATAGATTGAACTTACATAGTATTCCCTCCGTTCTAAAAAAAATAGGTGACGAATTCTATTTGTCCAAACATGTATGTATGTAGACACTAAAACGTCTACATACATACATGTTTGAACAAATGGAAGCCACCTATTTTGGAACGGAGGGAGTACTAGTCAAGCGTATGTGTAAATTTTCCATATCGTAAAAGCATGCGGTCCCACTTTATGATTCACGGTGCTAGTGTACGTGGGCTGTGATGATTTCAGCTGACCGAAGAGGATTTTGCAGCAATGGCGACACACTGCATGGGGCTCTCAACGATCGACCAACATATATACATGCATATATGTTTTGTCAATGCCAAAAGGACAGCACTGGGCGTCCCCGGGGGATAGAAAATTTTCATCCCCCGGGTCCCCTGCTTGACACGTGTCCATTTTTTTGTCTAACCTCGTATTTGCTCTGTGTAGCAAAAAAACATCCCGCTTTTGCTCCTGTGTAGCAAAAAAACGTTTTGCCCAAAAATGAATAGGAAAAGTCAGACCTCGCCGGAGACTCGCCGGAGTTACGGTAGCAATTTTTTTTTTGCTACAGTAGCAAAAAATTAAATTTCACCGGAGGACTCACCGGACACTTTTGCTCGCCGGAGGAATAGCAGAGCAAAAAATTTATTCTAAAAAAGCAAAAACATAACGTTATTATAGCAAAAAAATTATTCTATTAGAGCAAATAATCGGACCTCGCCGGAATTGTAGTAGCAAAAAATTTGTACAAAAAAAGCAAAAAAAAATAGCAAACAAAATAACAGTATGTAGCATATCCGGCCCCCCTACAATAGCATCACCATTGACCTTGGCCTCCAGTAGCAACTCCGGCCTCCAGTAGCAACTCCCGCGGCATACCAACCATCGCCTTGTATCACGGCGTCCTGGCCTTGAACATGCTGGATGCCGCCGAGGAGGAGCTCACCGGCGCATGAATGCTCGGTGTGGAAGCAAGCGGCCGAGCTTGGCGTCGGGTCCAGCTGGTCGTGGACGGGGCAGGAGGCTTGGAGCGGGCGCGGTCATGGCGGGGCGACGCCCGAGCACTGGATGGGGCATGAGGCTTGGAGTGGGCGCGGTCATGGCGGGCCGACGCTCGAGCACTGGCCGTCGCCCATGGAACCACCGCCGCGGGAAGAAGGCGAGGACGAGCGAGGGAGCCGTGGTCTTCATCTCCGACGCCGCCGCCCGGCCTCACACGGGCCGTCCCCATCTTCGACACCGGCCGTCTCCCATGGGACCTCCACCGCAGGAGGAATCGTGCAGGACGTCTCCCATGGGACATCCACCGCAGGAGGAAAGCGTGGACGAGCGAGGTGTAACACCTGGGGTGTTACCTGTGTGTTTGCTTGCATCATATGCATCATTTTGCATTGCACCCTGTTGCATCACAACTGAAAATTTCAAAGCAATTTAAACTTTCACCCTTGCTCAAAATTTCCAACTTCAAACCATTAATTCAAGCAATTATTCCAAATCTTTTCCAATTCAAACCAAGTTTTCAAATCAGTACCCTTTGAAAACCTTAAAGTCCACCACTATCTTTTTGCCCTCTTAAAAATCACTTTAAAACTTAGGGATAACCCTATTAAAAATTGTTGTTTGAATTAAGGTTTTATTAAAACTCAAATCCTTCTATTTGGTTCCAAACACAAACCCCTATTTTAAAATTTAATTTTTGAAAACCAAAGTTGGGATATGGTTTCTAATTACTTAAAAAGCTTAACTAAATTTTCTTGGAATTTTTCTTAATCAAAACCTTAACAGTTTTATTCCAAAACTGTTTGAGCAAAAAAAATAATAACAGGAGAAAATATTAAAAGCAAACGCAGCGCACCTAACCTATCTACCGCCTGGCCCAGCCCGTCTAACCCTACAGCGCGCAAGGCCCAGCCCAACCCCAAGTCACTTACCTCTTCGCGCTGCTCCAAGATGCGTGCGATCGCCTGATCTCCTTCGTGCTCGTGTACGGCACCGCATCCAGGGGTGCCACGGCGACCGCTGTCGCGTGTCGACGGCCGCCATCGCTGCTAGCCCCCTATAAGAGCCCCACGGAACCTAGGGTGCCAGCCCTAATCCCTAGTAACCTGTCCCATCGCCAGCGCCGCCGGATTTCTCGATCTCCGCCATCCTCCCACCTCTCTGAAACCCTCGCCGGAGAACCCACCGAAAGCACCACCTGAAACTCCGTCCGCCGCCGTTAAGCCACCGCGCCACCTACCTATCTATCTACGGGAACCAGCCCGCCACTGTTCCCTCTCTCTTTCGGACACACTAGGTCCCCCGGAGCCCCACGAATTCCACGCCGCCGAGCCATCCTCTGTCGCCGGCCACCGTGACCGTCTCCTCTGAAGCCGAGCTCGCCTCCGTCGCGGGAGGTCACCGTCGACCACGCCGAGCGCGGGGATCGACGCGCCACGTCGTCCTCGACCTCCTGGAAGTCACCGCGTGCCCGGAGATCTTCTACAGCTGCGCCGCCATCTCCACTTCTGTCGCCGGCGTCGACCACGCACTCCGTCGAGCCTCTGCTCGACTACTTTCCCCTGGTGAGCAGCCGCTCTCTCCTCCCTCCCTCTCCTTTCTGTTGTGCATCCAAGTCTGCACACGCACGCCTCCATCCGCAGCACACCGCGCGAGCACGTCGCCGGCGAGCATCGCCACCTTCTCCGTCAGTTGAGCAACGCTCGATCGTCATGTTTCGTCAGCAAGTTCAGAGTTCCAAATCTGAAACTTAGCCTCACTCCGTCGCGTAACCTGTCAACACACCGCAGCGCAGCGCACTGGTTGTGTTCGTTCTGAACTTCGCGCAGGCACAGGTTCGAGGCCTGAGCGCCCCAAGTTTTTTGCTCCCTTTTGTTCCCCTGCAGCGCAAGGAGGCCCACTGTCAGCGACTGCTGAGGCCACGTGTGCCCGCGCAGGCCCACGCTGGCCCCTGGCCCGCTGCGCAGTGGCAGCGTGTAGGCTGCTGCTGCGTAACAAATGTTTTCAGCACAGAATCAAAATTCCAATTCTTTTTTTTATAACAGATTTGAATAATAACTTCTAAATTCCATATCTTTTAATTTACAAATCCAATGAATACAAACTTTATATGAAACTTGATCCAAATTTCCTAATCTATCCAAATATGCAACTTGTGTTCTGTTTTGAAACTTTCAAATTGCTTTTCAAATTCAAATTCAAATCTTTTCAATTGTATTTGCTAAATTCAATAATTAATTATTCCTAAGTCCAACTCCTGCAAATAAAATAAGTTTTCAATACCATTTTGAATAAGCTAATCAAATATAATTTTTGTTTTCTGTTTTGAATAATTAAAATTGCTTAAACAATTTCATTCTTGTTTAATTCAATTAAAAATTGTTTAAAATTGTTTAATTCATAATTAAATAATCCAAAGTCCAATTTCAAAATGTGAAACATGTAATCCAACTAAAATTTGATAACCTTTTCAAATATCAACTTTGTTATTTGTTTTGCACACTTTAACTTGATGAAAACAACAATTGCTTGTTCAACATCATTAAGTAACCAATTTTCCAAACTTAATAAGTGTTTTCTCAATTGGTTACCTATCATTCTAATTGCATCTAAATTGTTATATTCTTGTTCTTCATCATGCATGCATCATCCTAAGTCACCTACACATGATGCTTAGTGATAGAACAATTAATTCAGCTCTAAAGCATGGGCTTCCATATGCAACTTTTGCACATGGAATCCATTTAAACTTGTGTCTCATATCAATTAGTTTACTTTGGTGCATCTATTAAACATGACATGCATCCATATCTTGATCATGCTGGATCTTTTGCCGTAGTAGTAATTGTTGCATCCGGTGTTTGTTCGAGGTTCGTTGCTTCTTCCCGGATAGGACGTTGAGATGATGTGAGCAACGACAAGTTCTGCTACCTTGCGGGATCTCAGGCAAGTATACTCACTTGCATGCCATATGGCTGCCTTTCATCACTTGTTACCGATTCTTTCCGTTGATTCTTTTCTGCTAGCCTTAGTATTAGTTGTTTCTGTTACGAACCTATCACATGAATCCTTTAACCCTGATATGGCCTCACCTCCCCTCCTATAACCTTTGCTTGAGCCTGTGTCTTACTATCTTGCTTAGGTTGTTTTGCTCGAGTCTGTTACCCGTTACTTTCTGTTATTACTTAGTTATGTTCTGGGGCTCGATGTTAATCAATCAAACCTGTTAATTGCTAATGGTAATAATAATAATAATTTGATGATAAGGCACCGGCAGGAGGCCCTTTGTGGTTTTGAGGCCTGCTAGTGTCGACCCTAATAGGAAAAGGGTCTTGTCTACTGATCCATGATGAGCGCACTACCCGCATTTGGGGAGTATGGGCTCCCCCTCAGTTTGACCCGATTCGCATCTCGTCCAAATCGCCTCATTTAGTTCGGGTTTTCCATTTGCTGCATGCATGATTTTGCGAGCCCTTGGATCCCGGGTGGAACTTTCGTAGTCGGCATATAGGGGGACACGGTCTTAGAGTGCTATGAGGGTCCATTTTCTTCTGGGCCCGAGTAGCCGTGCGCCCAAGGTGCTTTGGGCTTGATGCGAAGAAGGGTTGGATTGTGTTGAGTGCCCCGCTTGGTGGGAGGCATTCCATCTGGCGGGATATTCATGAGTGTGGTTACTTTGGTGCATCCCTGCAGGGTAAATCTTCTCGAGAAGCCGTGTTTTCCGCGGTTATGGATTACTTGGTGAAAGTACTGGCTAACAAGTACTCAGGACAACTTCAACATAATGAACAATCATGTTTCACCCAATGATTAATAACTTGACTAGTAATAGGTTATTCACACAACAAACTTGACTCATCTTTAATACCACGGTGTGAGTTATCCTCGGATTGCTTCTTCGGATAAGGGGCGAGATCCAGGATGGGTTTGTTTGAAGTTATCTTTCAGTTGGTTACAACCTCGATCTTATCCCCTTTCTGATAGTTGGAAGTAATAGAATCTCTGTAGTTGGTTAGTGCAGCCTGCTGTCAATTACTTGCAATAACCCCTTCCTTTCCGTTGATCCTAAAGTATTTGTATCTTGTGATGACTGGCTACGCCGGTAACTTGTGAGTATGGGTTTTATCCCCCTTGCCAGTACTTAACCGTACTGACCCACGAATCTCTTCGTGGCTGCAAATTCCAAATTGCAGTCAACAGGTTTGAAGTCTGACGACGTTAGCTTGGGAATCCCTCCGGCTTGGCCTGGGCAGGGATTGGACACCTTCGGTTATCTTCAGGACTCTTAGTCCAATTTGGATCTTGTCCGTAGACGGACGTTTGTTTCTTCCGTTGTTATTTGGATCTTTGTAATGTATCAGTTGTAACCCTGGCTCGTTTGAGTCATCTTGTATCTATCTGTTTCTGTTGTAATTGTGGATTATTCGTGAACTATTGTAATGTTATCATAAATGGCAACCTGGAATCGGTTATTATGCGGATTTGGCGGGAATGCTGAAATCTGCATAGTGCCCGATCTCGGGGCGTCACAAATGGTATCAGAGCCTTGGTTCCGATTCCCGAGATTGTTTCGATACGAATGGTTATCGAAGCAACGGGTCCGCAAAGCCTGTAGGATAACCTCGCTAACGGTCGTTGTTTCTAGAGTGTCAAAACTATTTCTGCTAAACTATTTTGGAAAAACATCTCAATAGGATTCTTGTTTTCTCCTTATCCATATTCTATTTCCCCTCTCATCTTATTTGTTTTGGAGTCTACTCTCGTACTCAATCTTTCAAAGTGTTAGGATCCTACGTGGGTGGACGTTTTCTGAGCCTTTAACCTAATAGGTTCGATCATCGGAAGATTCCTGGTGGAAAAACATCGTCATCAGCCCGAGCAAGAATCTCTTGTTAGTGGTGTCGAGGAGATCAACTGGAAGCACGAAGAATCGATAGTCTAACTTCTTTCCCCTCCCGGGTTAGCAGGTGGATTGCGAGGGCGCAATCCCTTGTTAGTGGTGTCGTCTGTAACACCTGGGGTGTTACCTGTGTGTTTGCTTGCATCATATGCATCATTTTGCATTGCACCCTGTTGCATCACAACTGAAAATTTCAAAGCAATTTAAACTTTCACCCTTGCTCAAAATTTCCAACTTCAAACCATTAATTCAAGCAATTATTCCAAATCTTTTCCAATTCAAACCAAGTTTTCAAATCAGTACCCTTTGAAAACCTTAAAGTCCACCACTATCTTTTTGCCCTCTTAAAAATCACTTTAAAACTTAGGGATAACCCTATTAAAAATTGTTGTTTGAATTAAGGTTTTATTAAAACTCAAATCCTTCTATTTGGTTCCAAACACAAACCCCTATTTTAAAATTTAATTTTTGAAAACCAAAGTTGGGATATGGTTTCTAATTACTTAAAAAGCTTAACTAAATTTTCTTGGAATTTTTCTTAATCAAAACCTTAACAGTTTTATTCCAAAACTGTTTGAGCAAAAAAAATAATAACAGGAGAAAATATTAAAAGCAAACGCAGCGCACCTAACCTATCTACCGCCTGGCCCAGCCCGTCTAACCCTACAGCGCGCAAGGCCCAGCCCAACCCCAAGTCACTTACCTCTTCGCGCTGCTCCAAGATGCGTGCGATCGCCTGATCTCCTTCGTGCTCGTGTACGGCACCGCATCCAGGGGTGCCACGGCGACCGCTGTCGCGTGTCGACGGCCGCCATCGCTGCTAGCCCCCTATAAGAGCCCCACGGAACCTAGGGTGCCAGCCCTAATCCCTAGTAACCTGTCCCATCGCCAGCGCCGCCGGATTTCTCGATCTCCGCCATCCTCCCACCTCTCTGAAACCCTCGCCGGAGAACCCACCGAAAGCACCACCTGAAACTCCGTCCGCCGCCGTTAAGCCACCGCGCCACCTACCTATCTATCTACGGGAACCAGCCCGCCGCTGTTCCCTCTCTCTTTCGGACACACTAGGTCCCCCGGAGCCCCACGAATTCCACGCCGCCGAGCCATCCTCTGTCGCCGGCCACCGTGACCGTCTCCTCTGAAGCCGAGCTCGCCTCCGTCGCGGGAGGTCACCGTCGACCACGCCGAGCGC
The DNA here is from genome assembly GCA_028641055.1 of Alopecurus myosuroides. Lineage (NCBI taxonomy): Eukaryota > Viridiplantae > Streptophyta > Magnoliopsida > Poales > Poaceae > Alopecurus > Alopecurus myosuroides. The sequence continues at coordinate 132,313,164 of CM054057.1, read as the reverse complement.
GGGGATCGACGCGCCACGTCGTCCTCGACCTCCTGGAAGTCACCGCGTGCCCGGAGATCTTCTACAGCTGCGCCGCCATCTCCACTTCTGTCGCCGGCGTCGACCACGCACTCCGTCGAGCCTCTGCTCGACTACTTTCCCCTGGTGAGCAGCCGCTCTCTCCTCCCTCCCTCTCCTTTCTGTTGTGCATCCAAGTCTGCACACGCACGCCTCCATCCGCAGCACACCGCGCGAGCACGTCGCCGGCGAGCATCGCCACCTTCTCCGTCAGTTGAGCAACGCTCGATCGTCATGTTTCGTCAGCAAGTTCAGAGTTCCAAATCTGAAACTTAGCCTCACTCCGTCGCGTAACCTGTCAACACACCGCAGCGCAGCGCACTGTTTGTGTTCCGTTCTGAACTTCGCGCAGGGCACAGGTTCGAGGCCTGAGCGCCCCAAGTTTTTTGCTCCCTTTTGTTCCCCTGCAGCGCAAGGAGGCCCACTGTCAGCGACTGCTGAGGCCACGTGTGCCCGCGCAGGCCCACGCTGGCCCCTGGCCCGCTGCGCAGTGGCAGCGTGTAGGCTGCTGCTGCGTAACAAATGTTTTCAGCACAGAATCAAAATTCCAATTCTTTTTTTTATAACAGATTTGAATAATAACTTCTAAATTCCATATCTTTTAATTTACAAATCCAATGAATACAAACTTTATATGAAACTTGATCCAAATTTCCTAATCTATCCAAATATGCAACTTGTGTTCTGTTTTGAAACTTTCAAATTGCTTTTCAAATTCAAATTCAAATCTTTTCAATTGTATTTGCTAAATTCAATAATTAATTATTCCTAAGTCCAACTCCTGCAAATAAAATAAGTTTTCAATACCATTTTGAATAAGCTAATCAAATATAATTTTTGTTTTCTGTTTTGAATAATTAAAATTGCTTAAACAATTTCATTCTTGTTTAATTCAATTAAAAATTGTTTAAAATTGTTTAATTCATAATTAAATAATCCAAAGTCCAATTTCAAAATGTGAAACATGTAATCCAACTAAAATTTGATAACCTTTTCAAATATCAACTTTGTTATTTGTTTTGCACACTTTAACTTGATGAAAATAACAATTGCTTGTTCAACATCATTAAGTAACCAATTTTCCAAACTTAATAAGTGTTTTCTCAATTGGTTACCTATCATTCTAATTGCATCTAAATTGTTATATTCTTGTTCTTCATCATGCATGCATCATCCTAAGTCACCTACACATGATGCTTAGTGATAGAACAATTAATTCAGCTCTAAAGCATGGGCTTCCATATGCAACTTTTGCACATGGAATCCATTTAAACTTGTGTCTCATATCAATTAGTTTACTTTGGTGCATCTATTAAACATGACATGCATCCATATCTTGATCATGCTGGATCTTTTGTCGTAGTAGTAATTGTTGCATCCGGTGTTTGTTCGAGGTTCGTTGCTTCTTCCCGGATAGGACGTTGAGATGATGTGAGCAACGACAAGTTCTGCTACCTTGCGGGATCTCAGGCAAGTATACTCACTTGCATGCCATATGGCTGCCTTTCATCACTTGTTACCGATTCTTTCCGTTGATTCTTTTCTGCTAGCCTTAGTATTAGTTGTTTCTGTTACGAACCTATCACATGAATCCTTTAACCCTGATATGGCCTCACCTCCCCTCCTATAACCTTTGCTTGAGCCTGTGTCTTACTATCTTGCTTAGGTTGTTTTGCTCGAGTCTGTTACCCGTTACTTTCTGTTATTACTTAGTTATGTTCTGGGGCTCGATGTTAATCAATCAAACCTGTTAATTGCTAATGGTAATAATAATAATAATTTGATGATAAGGCACCGGCAGGAGGCCCTTTGTGGTTTTGAGGCCTGCTAGTGTCGACCCTAATAGGAAAAGGGTCTTGTCTACTGATCCATGATGAGCGCACTACCCGCATTTGGGGAGTATGGGCTCCCCCTCAGTTTGACCCGATTCGCATCTCGTCCAAATCGCCTCATTTAGTTCGGGTTTTCCATTTGCTGCATGCATGATTTTGCGAGCCCTTGGATCCCGGGTGGAACTTTCGTAGTCGGCATATAGGGGGACACGGTCTTAGAGTGCTATGAGGGTCCATTTTCTTCTGGGCCCGAGTAGCCGTGCGCCCAAGGTGCTTTGGGCTTGATGCGAAGAAGGGTTGGATTGTGTTGAGTGCCCCGCTTGGTGGGAGGCATTCCATCTGGCGGGATATTCATGAGTGTGGTTACTTTGGTGCATCCCTGCAGGGTAAATCTTCTCGAGAAGCCGTGTTTTCCGCGGTTATGGATTACTTGGTGAAAGTACTGGCTAACAAGTACTCAGGACAACTTCAACATAATGAACAATCATGTTTCACCCAATGATTAATAACTTGACTAGTAATAGGTTATTCACACAACAAACTTGACTCATCTTTAATACCACGGTGTGAGTTATCCTCGGATTGCTTCTTCGGATAAGGGGCGAGATCCAGGATGGGTTTGTTTGAAGTTATCTTTCAGTTGGTTACAACCTCGATCTTATCCCCTTTCTGATAGTTGGAAGTAATAGAATCTCTGTAGTTGGTTAGTGCAGCCTGCTGTCAATTACTTGCAATAACCCCTTCCTTTCCGTTGATCCTAAAGTATTTGTATCTTGTGATGACTGGCTACGCCGGTAACTTGTGAGTATGGGTTTTATCCCCCTTGCCAGTACTTAACCGTACTGACCCACGAATCTCTTCGTGGCTGCAAATTCCAAATTGCAGTCAACAGGTTTGAAGTCTGACGACGTTAGCTTGGGAATCCCTCCGGCTTGGCCTGGGCAGGGATTGGACGCCTTCGGTTATCTTCAGGACTCTTAGTCCAATTTGGATCTTGTCCGTAGACGGACGTTTGTTTCTTCCGTTGTTATTTGGATCTTTGTAATGTATCAGTTGTAACCCTGGCTCGTTTGAGTCATCTTGTATCTATCTGTTTCTGTTGTAATTGTGGATTATTCGTGAACTATTGTAATGTTATCATAAATGGCAACCTGGAATCGGTTATTATGCGGATTTGGCGGGAATGCTGAAATCTGCATAGTGCCCGATCTCGGGGCGTCACACGAGGGCATCGTGGCCTCCATCGAAGGTGCTCACCAAGATGCGCGTGCGGCCGAGGACGGGTCACGGCTGAGCCTGCGCGCGCCACGGGCACCTTCACGGCGATGGCGGTCGTCTCGGAGTGCAGGAAAGCGGCGTCGGCGCAAAAAGGGGATTGGATGGCCGGCACCGGAGAAGAAAGAGAAGAGAGTGGCGGCGCGTGGTTGTGCTACGGTGGTGCTTTGCCGGGAGAGATAATCTCTGGCCATGGCTGCAGCCGTTGATGTGCTGTGTTGAGAAGCACACAAAAAACTAGTGGAGAAGAAGACACCGTGAGAGAGATAAGGTTGCAGATGGGTGGGGCCGCCGTCCCTTCCTGTCTCGCGTTTATTTCGCCACGATAAGGACGCGTGTCGTGCTCTGAATACGGAGGATCCAGTCCCGTAATCACCCGGACTATTCTTAGCGTTTTCCATGCCAAAATCCATACAACATGCGTTAGTGTCCCATGCATATGCTCTGTGCCAGGACGTAAGGATGCCTTCCGCTTGTGGGTCCTGTCTATTTATCTCTCATGAATATGTCAAGTCCGATATTCAATCAAATCCTATCAGTATGCAACGGTCGCAGCTCGCAACAGTTCTAGGCATGTAAGGGTGCCTAAGGGCATATCCAGCCGTTGCGCCCCCCCAGGGCCCAAAATGCCGCCGTTTTGGGGCCGCCGCGGCGCTAAACGGCGCTATTCTGGAACCTGGGGGGGCGCGTTTCCCAGCCGCGTCCCGAGCCCAAGAATCGGCCCAAAACAAACGCAATTGCAAAATAGTCGATTTTTATTGAAATTTGGAAACTGCGTACATATTCGGCGCGAATTTAAAGCTAGAACGAAAAATTTAAACTAGAAACTTAAACAAACTACTTAAGGCCGAGGCTGGCGGCGATAGCCTGGCTGTAGTCGCCGCCGTCGTCGTCGTCGTCGTCGCCGGGGCCGTCGCCGGGGCGCTTGCTCGTCCCCTGTCCCTCGTCGCCGCCGCCGTAATCCCACCTGCTCGCCTCGAGGGCTTGCTGGATCACGCCCTCGTCGTCGGAGTCCGCGTCGAGGACGATGTATACATTCTCCTTCTGCGGCGGCGGGGTGGGACGCGGAGGCGGGCCGCGTTGGCGGCGGCCTCACGTTCGCGCGCCGCCTTGCGCTGCTCGGCTTCCGCCAGCAGGCGGCGCTGGAGCTCGAGCTCCGCCTCGGTGGTTTCCCGCAGGCTCCACCGAGTGGCGGTGTCGTCGTCGAGTGGCTGCAGCGTGTTCAGCGACAGCTGCTCCACGACCTTTTGGTCGGGCCACTCGGCCTCGTCGTCGTCGCCGCCGTTCTCCGTCTTCGGGCGGACCACGCGTTCGAAGCGTGGCTCGCCGATGCGGAGCGCGCCGCCGCTGCGCCTGCGGGCAGGCGCTCCGGCGCTCAGATCGGGAGCTCGACGTCGCGGACGAGGAAGAGACGCCGGTCCGCTGTGCCACCCACGGCTGGGCGGCCTGCGGCGGCGGCATCTCCAGGCGCGGCTGGTTGCCGGCGTGGATGTGGTCGAGGACCTCCACCAGCGGTGCCGCCCGTTGGCGTTGAAGCGCCCGTCGATGGGTCTGTTGTCGTTCTCGGAGTCGAGCTCCCGATCGCGGCGCCTCGTGAGCTGCCCCCACCAGAACTGGTCCACGCCGGTGAGCGGGTAGTTCTGGGGGTGTTCCATGCCGTCGCGCATCTCGCGGATGGCGCGGCGGAACTCGGGGTCAGAGACGGGGAGGGGAGGGACGGGAACACCGCCGGCGCTGAGAGCCCAGCGGCTCGCCCCCGCGGCGGAGCTAGGGAGGCGCATGTCCGGCGGGCAAGGATAGTCCGCGCGGTAGAGCGCCATCGCCTCGCTCTGGCGCAGGTTATGGCGAGGGAAGCCGTTCGCCGCAGCTCCGTCCTTGAATCCGTTCGACATTTTCGTGGAGAGAAGGGGGAGGAGAGCGCCGAGAGGAAGAAGAGAGTGGAGAGCTCGTCGGTGGAAGAATGGTGGGGCGCGTCGCGCGGCGGGGCGGGTTTTATAGCGCGGCGGGCGGCCGGACATTTAGTACGCGCGCGTCCCCTCGCTGCCGCCCGCCACGCCATTACGCCGGCAGCCTTTGAGCGGGGCGCATGCACTGGGCGGCCGCCACGCCATAAACGCCGGCAGCCTTTGACCGCGCGGAAGCCGAGAAGACGATCACGGGGGCGGTTCTGTTCCCGCGCTTTCTCGTCGCGTCGCTGACCGAGCTGGCCCACGCGCGCGGCCGCGCAGTTTCGCCCCCCCAGGCCGAACCCAGCGGGCTGGGTTTGGCCTGGGTGCCGCGGCGCTATTTGGGCCTCTGGGGGGGCGAGTGGTGAAGAAGCGGCGCTATTCGCCGCTTCCACCGCGAAAAAAACCCCCTGGGGGGGCTCTGGGGGGGACGGCTGGAGATGCCCTAATATTGAGGAGGCGCTATGTTTTTTCCACCCCCGGTGCCCCTTCGCACTACAGGACGCAGATGCTACACCGACGGCCGGGCCCCGTCGACGAATCCCCAAAGGCCGTCGACGTATGTAGTGGCCGACGGTGGCCGTCGGCGTATCACCGTCGGCCTCTACCTCCGTCGGCGTATCGCCATCCCCGTCGGCGTCTATCGCACCGTCGGCGTATCCTATTTAGGCCGACGGGGAGCCCCGTCGGCGTATAGGCATGCTGTTACTTAATTTTTCTTTTGAATTTTTTTATTTGTTTTTTGAATTTGTTCTGCATATTTTTTATTTCACTTGTTTAACCACTTAATCACACTATAGTCACATTTATTTTTATCTTTAATAATTTTTAATTCTAATATAAATTACTCGTTTCTACTAACACTTTCCGGTCGGTCACCCATCATGAGATTGCTTCAGGCCCAGCGCGCTTAACTTCGTAGTTCGATCTACCTAGAAACAACAGATGTGTTGTTGATAATATTATCCAATCAATCCTGTTAAGCTTAACCCTTGGACCATCATGTCACACTCTTTTATTTTGTGAATTCAAATATTTATTTAAATATAATATAATAACTAATAATAAATTTGAATTCAAATAATCTTCAATTTAAATAAAATTAACATGTTTGCCTTTTCTATTTAATATTGAATAATTCATTTCTATAAATCCGTAAATCAAATTTTGACAAATAATATGTCTATATAGATTAGAAAAATGAGAGAAATTCAAATATGACATCCATATAATATTTTCCATCATATATAAGACTTTTTTTTTCTTTTCATTGTAGCAAAAAACCCTATTTTCTGAGTGTAAAAAAAATGTTTTTTGTGAAGGACCTACCATAAATATGTTGCAAAACTTGAGATCTATAATTTTTTAAAATACTAGACCATGTTAGATGCACAAAAAACCAATTAGTTTCATATGAAAAGGTTTCCATCCACCTCTTTTGAAAAACACAAGTTTCTGCCGATTCGGTTGGAAACTGGTCAAATTTAAACTACAGGTACCTCATAGTTTGCTCATTATTTTTGGAAAAAACCATTTTTAGGAACACAAGAACCTATTTCAACATAGATACACCAAGAGTTTCTCAATATTCAACCCCTAGCTACGAACAGTCATGCCCGTCGCCTTGACTTATTCCTTAAACCAGTTTAGAAAATTCCAAAAAATTCGAAACAACCCAAAATGATGAGAGACCTTCGCGTGGTGTCATTATATAGGTCCTAGTATACACCAAAAATAATAAACTTGGAAATCAAAAGTTGTGTTGAAATGTGTTCACAAAAATAAACTATCTCCTCCGAACATTCCAGGGTTTGGGGCCAAATGACGAGTGTTATGGTCATATACATGGCATAGTTTGTTCAAATATTCCCATATTACACACGAACATGCATCTTGGAAGCACGGACAATGTTGACGCAGGAATGTTTCCTTTTTACTGAAGCAAAAAACCATTTTCTATTTTCCAAGTGTAAAAAATGGTTTTTTTTTTGTGAAGGACCTACCATAAATATGTTGCAAAACTTGAGAGCTACAATTTTTTAAAATACTAGACCATGTTAGAGGCACAAATAACCAATTTTTTCATATGAAAAGGTTTACATCCACCTTTTTTTGAAAAACACAAGTTTCTGCCGATTTCGTTGGAAACTAGTCAAATTTGAACTATGGGTACCTGATAGTTTGCTCATGATTTTTTAAAAATATTATTTTTGGTACACAAGTACCTATTTCAACATATATACACCAAGAGTTTCTCAATATTCAACCCCTAGCAACGAACAGTCATGCCCGTCGCCTTGACTTTTTCCTCAAACGGGGATAGAAAATTCCAAATTTTTTGAAACAATCAAAAATGATGCGAGACCTTTGCGTGGGGTCATTATATAGGTCCTAGTATACACCAAAAATAATAAATTTGTAATACTACAGTTGTGTTGAAAATGTGTTCACAAAAAATAGCTATCTCCTCCGAACATTCTAGGTTTTCGGGCCAAATGACGAGTGTTATGGTCATATCCATGGTATAGTTTGTTCAAATGTTCCCATATTACACACAAACATGCATATTTGAAGCACGAACAATGTGGACGGAGGAAGTTTTCCTTTTCATTGAAGCAAAAAACCATTTTCTATTTTCCCAGTGTAAAAAATGGTTTTTTTGCGAAGCACCTACCATAAATATGTTGCAAAACTTGAAAGCTACAATTTTTGAAAATACTAGACCATGTTAGATGCACAAATAACCCATTTTTTTATATGAAAAGGTTTCCATCCACCTCTTTTGAGAAACACAAGTTTTTGCCTATTCCGTTGGAAACTAGTCAAATTTGAACTACAGGTACCTGATAGTTTGCTCATGATTTTTGTCAAAAATAATTTTTAGGTACACAACTACCTATTTCATCATAGATACACCAAGAGTTTCTCAATATTCAACCCCTAACTACGAACAGTCATGCCCGCCGCCTTGACTTTTTCCTTAAACGGGATTGGAATATTCCAAAAAATTCAAAACAACCCAAAATGATGCGAGACCTTCGCGTGGTGTCATTATATAGGTTCTAGTATACACAAAAAATAATAAACTCGGAATACGACAGTTGTGTTGAAAATATGTTCACAAAAATTAGCTATCTCCTCCGAACATTCCAGGGTTTTGGGCCAAATGACGAGTGTTATGGTCATATCCATGACATAGTTTGTGCAAATGTTCCCATATTACACACAAACATGCATCTTGGAAGTGCGGGACAATGTTGACGGAAGAAGTTTTCCTTTTCATTGAAGAAAAAAATCATTTTCTATTTTCCCAGTGTAAACTCGCTAGAGAGAAGCGGACGCCAGTGAAGCGGGTCACACCCCGGAGTGCAATCTTTGCCATCCAAAGACCACAACACACCTATACTAACATGGTATGGCACCCCCTAGATTTTGAGGGGACCCGAACGCTCTGTAGCCCCCCTCCGGTGAAAACCTAGACCCGTTGGAGAAATACCGGACTTATACGGATACACGCGGTAATAGCGTCGAAAGGGGGTAGGAATGTGGAACCAGTTGCTTGGTTGTGTTAGGGTAGTCCATAGGAACACAAAACACATAGGTAGAACTCAACTCTTCGGAAAATTCCCGATGTTTCGTCCGGTATGGGAGTTTCACCCTATAAGCAGGGACCGAAAACCGCGGATCACTCACAGAGGCATACCCGAGGGAATCTTATAGAATCATTGGTAAAAGTTTGTCTTCACATATTTTATGAAGTAATTATGCATAAAATAAATTGAGGTTCTACTGTTCACCCCGCTTCGATGCCCTTCTAGGAGGGTACACGACGTAGGCACACGTTAATAGCGGTGTTTTCCGAAAAGAAGGGATCCGGAACCCCCGTGTCTATAAAAAATAGAGTTATATATTACATTTCTATATTTTGGATGTATGTTTTATTTATTTTTTTATTTATTTTATAGGGCAGTTCAACAGCAAAAAAATAAAGGATAGCCGACGGTCACCGTCGGTGTACAAAACAATACGCCGACGGGATCGTGTACGACAGGATCGTGTTCGTCCATAATCCGACGGGGCCGACTTTTGGCCGTCGGCGTCTTGGCTGGCCGTCGGCGTATAGGAGCTCTCCTGTAGTGTCGTACATCTAACCTAGCGACCGCAACAAAAGCTAGCTCCGCCTCCTGCGGGCGGCTGCTAGCGATCTGCCCTGTCTCCCGTGGCCTTAGGCCATGGAGGCGCGGTGGATCTTGGTTTCTGCCGGTGGGAGGGCTCCGTTCTTGGTTGTTTCTTCGTTTTTTGTTAGGGTTTACGTCCTATTTAGGATGATGAGGTGGTGGCTCCTTGAAACTGGAATAAGATCCTCCCAGCCTAGCCCCCGTTCCGGTGGTGCATCTAGCATCGTTGTAGGGCGTGTGGAGGTGTGTCTTCGGCAGATCTCGCAGGATTCGGTCGACGTTTGTCTTTGGTGGATCCGACTGGATCCGGGCTTCGTTCGTATGTGATCGTGTGTCTGCAAGTCAAATCCTTCTTATCTACTCATCTCTTCATCGGCGACGGTTGTTGTTCTGCTGCGTTGGTCCTTCTGATCTGTATGTCAAAATTGTTGCTATAACCCTCTTGCGGTACACTACATGACACCAGGAACGTACTCAAGAAATCGCACAACCTGGTTCAAAAGTAAATTTATGCTCTGTTTTAGAAAAATCCAATTGTGGATATACAAACTCTTTGATGGTTGGAATATCAATTATGAAAAATTTCATTTGATGATATATAATTTTCTAAAATGACAAGACTTGAGTTACAACTACATATTTATGATCTTTTCCAATTGAGTTCTAGGAAAGTTTATTTTTGTATTACTAATTGGTCCCCTGTAATACTAATACTTTTAGAAAAATATTATGACAATTGGAGTATTGATTGAGTAGCACGCCAACACTTGTCAAATAAAGTTAATTATATTCATAGGATAAACTAGCTCCGATATTAACTCAAATGCCCGTTCGTTGGGACGGATCAGAAAATACAACTCTTCTTTTCCATAGAGAAAGAAAATACTACGTTTTATCCCTAGGGGAGATATAGATGGAGCTGAGCTCGATTCACTGCACTTTCTAAGCTTCCACCGGAGTAGCCATATGCAAGCTATTGCCTAAGTGTACCACCTCAAAAGCAGAAGTGGTACTTAGTTTTACAATACCTATTATGAATGTACAGCTCAGATGGAAGACCTGGTGCAAATAGGTTGCTGGCCGCTCACTATGACTAAGTGTTCAAATTAGCCATTTTGTGTAGGCCTCTCATTCTGAAGTTACACACGCATGTTTACTACTCCCTCCGTCCACTTTTATAGGGCACACTTCTTACCATTTCAATAGTAAGAAGCGAGTCTTATAAAAGTGGACGGAGGGAGTACACATACGCCGCAGTTTGACCGCGTTGACATGACCAAAGCGACCAACAATGCTTGGACCGAACCAAGCCACTGATTAGGAATGTTAACATATACATGAAACATACTGTTGATTGGATAGCCAGACAAGAAACTTCCTGTTGTGGGAATATGAGGATAAATTGTGGGAGCACTAGGGTAGTTGGTGGATTAAAGAGTTTACTTCGGCTTATTCTGAAGTGAACAAAAAGGGATGTGTGTACATATATATGGGCCAGAACACAATATGAGCTGGTTAGCGTGTCAGAGTTTCATGGTGTAAAAGCCTGACTATACAAGCTAGGATGTTCGGTATTACTGCGTTTGGTTTGTTGGATATTGGAGCCGAGCCACGAGGCACACGGACGTGAGCCGAGCCACGATTTTTAGATAAAAGGGTTAAAGCTCAACTTTCAATTAACAAAGCTCGACAGTTCAACAAAGTCATACAAATACTGGGCATACGGCTTCATCAAGAAAATAGACCACATAGGGGTTACATGCTGAGGCATACAGGCGAGCCACGATCGAGGAACAATGTACCATGATGTGTCCTATATGGTGATTGGTGTCAAGGGTCGTGGCTGTCAAGTGAGATCTAGACACGGCAACAATGCCTCAACTAGAAGATGCACTCTGTATTTTTCTCGCTCATCGACCATGTATGTGACACAATCGATCTGCTCCTGAGTTGCCTAACACGATCTGTTGTCGAACACTTGGAGAACGAGTTTGGTGCGAGCTGCAATTCATGCGCCATGGTACGAGCGGTCAGCAGGAGAGTCTCTAACCCGTCGAGAAAGGCATGTCGTATTCTTCGGTACATAGTTCTACTACAGTCCAGCCGGCATGGGTCAACACGGCATGGCGTCGCCGTCCGTTGGAACAGAAAGGTCCAGAACGATTACATCATGTGCGTGATGTGCCCTAATGAGCCAGAAAAATAAAATGCAAGCGCATAATCATGTGCGTGCTGCGCCCTGAAGAACCGGTAGCAGAAAATCAAATACAAAATGGAGATGCAGGGTATCGATCCCCGTACCTCTCGCATGCTAAGCGAGCGCTCTACCATCTGAGCTACATCCCCTTTTGGAGTTAAAACTAAATTGTGCTTTATCTATTCACGACAGAACCTAACTCTTCCGGTGTTATTAATTGATAGCAAATCGATTGCATTTCAGGTCAGACATGCTCAGATGCATAAGTAAGTATCCATGAACAAAAATATGTTTCTGGACACTTCTTTAGATCCTGTACAATATACATCCGCGGTCCGACGTGGTCCAACGGTACCTTTGGAAAGCCTATCCAACTTTGGGACCCAAATCAGAGGTCGATCTCTAGTACTGCCGCACTCCAGCCGCTAAACAAATCCTAGACAATTCGCAAAAACAAATAATCCTAAAAGACATGTCACTACATTCAATTTAGTGGACACATTGCAGGAATACACGTTCCATCGGATTACACGTGTGTATAATGTTGTATGATATCCAACCATGATCGGTGTAATCAACTTCTCTTCTTCCAATTCTCAAAAAAAAGAAACTTCTATTCTTCAATCATGATGGTCGAGGTCTCCTCACATGACTAGCTCCTACCGTTTCATTAATTTAGGAAGGCCTAGTCCACCTCATTCTCCAGTTTCTCTGATTGTTCTAAATCTAAGTAGTGCTCACTGATTTCCCATTGAAGTTAAGAACATCATTTCTAAGTGATGCATCCATTTAGCATTTCCCATTCTTTTTTGTATCTTTACATTGGAGTTTTGGCATTACTCTATATTGATTTCTACTTTTTATGTTGACTTAACCCAAACTCATTTTCTAATGAACCTTTTACCATCATAGTTTTTATTAGGATTTTACTTATTTTCCCTTGTCTTTTTGTCTATGTGTGTTGGCGGAAATTATGGACGAATCATGATGGATAAAGATGAAAGGATACAAAATAGGATGCATCAGATGCAATCCATGAGGAGTGTTTTATGAATATTATTTTTCCAAAAGTACATACTTAATTTATAACATCATGAGATTGTGCTCCTTGTCCATACGATCTCAACGAGTCCAAGATCACCCAAAGCGGATTTCGTATGAAAAATGTCGTCTAGTACAAAATTCTAGAAACTTTAACGAGTGCCAGAAAGGTGGCAAGCCACCGTACTATACTTTTTCGGATCCGTGACAACAAAACAAGCATATTTTTGGAACGGTCAAACCCCAGTTCAGTATGGTCGATTTAGAAAACACTGAATAGACCTACATGGACATATAAGAAGGGGAAAACCCTCGTAGAAGAGACATCCACCATTATAGCCACCGCCAGAAGGCTGCTGCTGTCTCAACACAATCTTTTCAATAGAAAAACCACCTCACCGTCTATTGTAGATAAATACAAGTCTTGGGACGAGGAGGCCAAGGCATCTACATCAACAAGATCATCAGAAGACAGATAGATTTCCCCTATGTCTGTATTCCAACGATAGGTGTTACATATACATGAGAGGGGAGCGCACGTCTAGGCTAGCGATCCTAACAGAACGGGCTAGTCCCATGACTCGGTCATTACAGTTAGAGTTACAGGTGTGTACAGTACAACATGACTATGTATTACGACAGCCCCCCGCAGTCGGTATGGCGCCAGCAGCGACGTTCAGACTGGATCGAAATTCTTCAAAGACACCTGTTGGCAAGCCCTTCGTGAAGATGTCAGCGTACTGGAGACTCGTGGGCACATGAAGGACGCGAGCTTCACCAAGGGCGACACGATCCCGGACAAAATGCAAGTCGATCTCCACGTGCTTGGTCCGTTGATGTTGCACGGGATTGGTCGACAAGTACATGGCAGATACGTTGTCGCAGTAGACAACGGTGGCCCGAGTAGCTGGACAATGAAGCTCCTGGAGAAGTTGCCGTAGCCAACAAGACTCGGCAACGCAGTTGGCCACGGCCCTGTATTCGGCCTCAGCACTCGAACGGGACACTGTCTGCTGTCGTTTCGATGACCAAGAGACCAGGTTGCGGCCAAGGTAGACACAGAACCCAGACGTGGACTTGCGGGTGTCACGGCACCTGGCCCAATCGGCGTCAGAATAGGCGACGATGTCACGAGATGGATCGGAGTGGAGCTGCAGTCCGTAATGTGAAGTGCCCTGGACATATCGGAGGATCCTCTTAATGAGAGCAAAGTGCGGATCGCGTCAGGCGTGCATAAAAAGGCAGACTTGCTGCACTGCATGAGAGAGGTCCGGACGTGTGAGTGTAAGGTACTGGAGGGCGCCCGCAAGAGTGCGGTACAAGGTGGGATCCGAGATAGCTTGGACTTAGTGTCGATGGGTGTGGATATGGGGTTGCAATTTAGCATGCTGGCACGCTCGAGGATCTCAAGGGCATACTGGTGTTGGGAGAGAATAGGCCGGAGGCAGTCCGCTGCACATTGACACCAAGGAAATGGTGCACCTCGCCGAGGTCGCTCATGTGAAACTCACTATGGAGGGAGGCTATGATTTTGTGGAGAGACTGGGTGGTGTTGGCGGTGAGAATGATGTCATCGACATATAAAAGAAGATAGGCGGTGGTGGAGCCGTGATGGATTATGAAGAGAGAGGAGTCACATCGAGAGGCAACAAATCCAAGTGATTTGAGGTAAGTGGTGAAACGGCTGAACCATGTGCGAGGATCTTGCTTGAGGCCGTAGAGGGATTTGCGGAGGCGACACACATGGTGGGGCGAGGTGGAGTCAACAAAGCCAGAAGGTTGTTGACAATAGACGGTTTCCTCGAGATCTCCTTGCAGGAAGGCATTTTTGACATCCATCTGATGAATAGGCCAGGAGTGAGAGGTGGCAATGCTGAGGACCACACGAATGGTAGAGGGCTTCACGACAGGGCTGAAGGTTTCATCATAATCAACACCTGCTTGTTGAGTGAACCCGCGAACAACCCATCGAGCTTTGTAACGCGCCAAGGAGCCATCGGGGTGGAGCTTGTGGCGAAAAATCCATTTGCCTGTCACGACATTAACACCTGCAGGACGAGGCACCAAAGACCAAGTGTCATTCCGAATTAGAGCATTAAATTCATCGAGCATAGCATCGTGCCAATGGGGGTCTCTAAGCGCAGCACGGTACGAGGAAGGAAGTGGTGAGATGGGAGTGGAAATAGTGAGGTTAAAGTCCTTTTTGGGCATGAAATAGCCTTGTTTGCCACGGGTCAACATGCGGTGTTCATTGTGGGGTGGTTCTACCGAAATAGCATTCGGTGGCAGAGTTGGAGGAGGTGGCGCAACGGGAGAGGCCGAGCGGCGTGGGAATCCTCCCAGGTGGGTGGGCGAGGGGGACCGTGCGGGTCCAGACGGAGATCCCGAGGGGAATCTGTCCCACATGGGTGTAGCGGAGGTGACGGGTGGGGACCCGGGCGGAGAGCACGAGGGGGGTACGTGCGGACTGGGAGCGTCAGGAATCTCGGTGAGGGGATCCGTGCGGGGCGGGGTCACAGGTGATGGGGCCAGCGGCAGAGGGTGCGATGGCAGTTGGCGATTGGCGTTCGGAGACAAGGAGGTAGGTGGGATTTGGTGGGGCTGGCGGGCGCGGGATCCAGGGTAGATTGAGGCTGCAGGGACTGGATCGGGTGTGGCTGCGGGTTGTGCGGCTGGGGATGTGCCATCAGTGTATGGAAAAGAGCCCTCATTAAAAACTACATGGCGAGATATGATGATTTTGCGCGTGCTCAGGTCGAGGCACCGATAACCTTTGTGCTCGCGCGGGTAGCCCAAGAAAACGCAGCGAGTGGAGCGGGGAGTGAGTTTATGGGCAGCGGTGGCATAGGCGTTGGGAAACACAAACATCCGAACGTGCGTAGGTGATCGTAGGTAGGTTGTGAGCCATAGAGTAAGAAGTGAGGTGTAAGATTGTGAATGGCACAGGAGGGACGGATTTTTAGTAAGTGAGTGGCGATGTGTAGGGTCTCAACCCAAATGGTGGTGGTAGGGTGGCTTGAAATAGAGAGTGCGCACGATGTCATTGGTGGTACGTATAAGGCGTTCGGCACGACCGTTTTGGGCTGAAGTGTAAGGGCACGACAACCGTAAGGCGACACCATGAGTGGAGAGGTAGGAGCGAAGACGAGTAGTGAGGAACTCACCGCCATTGTCACATTGAGACATTTGAGGGTTTTGTGGAATTGGGTTGTGATGTACGCAAAGAAATTTAGCAAAGTGTCGCACGTGTCGGATTTTTGGCGCAAAGGGAATGTCCATGAGAAATGAGAGTAATCATCAAGAACGACAAGGTAGTATTTATAACCTGAAAAGCTCACAATGGGAGAGGTCCATAGGTCACAATGAATCATATCAAGGGAGAAAGAGCACGGGAATGAGAGGTAGAAAATGGGAGACGTGCTTGTTTACCTAGTTGACATGCATCACAAAAAGAGTGGCGAGGTGCATGATTATTACAATGTGAAAGAAAGTCTAATGGTAAATGAGATAAAGCATTTGGACTAGGATGTCCAAGGCGACGATGCCAAAGGTCGCCCGCGATGGTGAACGCCGAAGAGGAGGTGCCATTGTTGCCGAAGAAGGGGTAGAGCTCGCCGGAGCTATTGGACCTCATGAGTATTGTCTTGGTGGCTAGGTCCTTCACAGAGAAGCCAAAAGGGTCAAATTCAACTGAGCAGGAATTATCACTGGTGAATTTGCGAGTGCTAATCAGATTTGTGACAATATTGGGAGAGACTAGGACATCATTGAGGTGAAAAGGGCGAGTAGTGAGGTGTGCTGTACCAGTTGCTACGACAGGGAGACTAGTACCGTTGCCAACAATGATATGACGAGAATTCGACTCTAAAGGGGAACGGGGGACGAGGTCAGTATACCTGGAGTGCCGGTGATGTGAGCCGAGGCCCCCGAGTCCATCAGCCACTCCGGGCGAGGAGGTAGGGCCGAGCCATAGTGGGCGGCGTGGTGGACCATGGCGGTGTTGTCCCATGTCGGGGTCTGGTACGCGGGTGATGGCGGCGGATATCCGTGCGGCGGCAGGTGTGAAGGAGGCATCACCGGGTATGCATGGTGCGGGGCGCCAGGGCCGGCGCCAAGAAGGCTGGTGGCTTGCCACGGCGGACGGGAGGGAAACGGAGCTCCCATTGGGGTGAAATAACCCAGCCATGGTTGCTGGTGACCATTGCCGCGCCCGTACTGATCACCGCGTCCGCGGCCGCGCCCGCGACCACGGCCGCCACCACGTCCACCGCCTTGCTGGCCCTGTTGGTAGTAGCCTCCGCCGTGTTGGCCCTGCTGGTGGTAGCCGCCTCCGTGATGGCCCTGCTGGTGATAGCCGCGTCCACCTCCATTGGAGCTGCCCTGGTTGCCGTTGCCGTTCGGCGCGCCGTTGCCGCGCCCGCCGCGGTCACCGCCCTGGGCGCCGCGATCACCGCCGCGGCCAGCGCCGCGGTCACCGCCCTCGGTGCGTGCTGAATCGCCAGCGCCGTGCTGAACGGCGAGCGCCTGGGCGCCAGCAGCCTCCTCTTTGGCGGCGGCGTCCATCTTCAGCTCGGCAAGGCGAAGGCGCGAGTGGGCGGCGGCGAAGGAGGGAAACGGCTTTGTGCCTTCAATGAACTCGGCCTGAATAGCAAATTTCTTGCCGAGCCCATCCACCATCTGCATGGTCAGATCTCGATCGGAGATGGGTGCTCCAACATCGGCAAGCGCATCGGAGATCTGCCGGAGGCGACGACAATACTCATCAATAGATAGATCGTTGCGCCGCAGTTGACGAAACTCTCGGGACAGCATCATGGCGCGGGACTCTTGATTGTCGAAGAAGAAGTCGTGGAGGCGAGTCCAGGCAGTATACGCCGTCATGTTCTCGGACATAACAACCTCCTGGAGGGGATCCGAGATGGTGGTGATGATCCACAGTGTGATGTCCACGTCGTCTTGGTGCCACTCCTCATCGGCATGTCGATGCTCGTTGCCGGGCTCGATATGGTCACGAGCATGGTGGCGATCCAGGAGAAAGAGAAAGAAGTGGCGCCATTTGGAGAGGTTGGCGGCGGAAGCATCTAGGGTGAATTTTATGTAGTTCTGGATGTGATCCTCGCGGATGGTGAGTGGACGGTAGGAGGAACCGGTGCCAGGTCCGGCGAGGGTGATGGCAGCAGGAGACAGGGAAGGCATGGCCATTGAGAGAGAAGCAGCGTGGGTTTCAGGTCCGATCGGACTAAGGGTGGCACGGGGCATTGGAGGGAAACGGGAGGAGGTGTTGAGAGGAGTGTGGGGATCGGTATCTAGGCGACTAGCGGCGGCGCCGTTGCCTGCCATGGATGAGCTCGAAGAGAGGCTCTGATACCAAGAAGACAGATAGATTTCTCCCTATGTCTGTATTCCAACGATAGGTGTTACATATACATGAGAGAGGAGCGCACGTCTAGGCTAGCGATCCTAACAGAACGGGCTAGTCCCATGACTCGGTCATTACAGTTAGAGTTACAGGTGTGTACAGTACAACATGACTATGTATTACGACATCATCGTCCAAGTCGCCGCAACCATATATTCATTCATCCATCTCGTTGTAATCTTATACTTTGATGTAGATTGTTTTGTGTACTTATGTTACCACTCATTCAATAATTATATGTTGACATTGATGATGTTTTGTGTCTACAAAATGGAGTAGTTTATTTGGGGATATGAATAAACCCTAGTTTCTTCATGATAATACGAGATGTGCATACCATAATACTTTGCCGACGGATCATACAAGGTTACATCAATCCATGCATGTGTTTTAAATCATGCATTTCATCGTATAACCATACCCATGATGTCAAGTACAATTGGCATCCAAGTACCAACATCAAGAGTCAATCACATGCCAAAAGCATGTAAAAAATAAGCCAATTACACAAAATACAGTAGAACTGAATAGAGGAAATCACATGAAGGAATGTACAACACATACATATTTTCGAGATCTACCTGATTTTCAGATGCAACAACTGAAGAATGCAATAGAGGGAATGTTCAACATATTGTCAAGAGAAAGTTGTATCACAATATGTGCAGCCGACCTGCAAAGGAGATAATGAGTTGATGGATCCAAGGAAAAGTATAGTCTGTAACAAAAAAAAAAAGCATTTCACTCCAAGGGGAAACTAAAATGGGGAAAACATGGAAGCTCGAAAGGTCACAAAGGGCACCAACAAAGCTTTAACTGGTTAATCCTGTGGTAATGAAATGTAAACAATAGAGAGGTGAGATCGTCAACATGGTGCTCATCAGATTTGTTGCAGCCGATTCCTAGACCATGTGGTGCAACAGCAGAGACATGGAAACTTATAGACAGAGATCAGGGCTGAAGACATTAGGCACAGCGACCCCCGTCGTCACAACAGGTAAACTATTTCTCATCATTTAAAAATTTGAAATGTAAATTATGGGGAATAAGGTGGCAGATCGATCTAGGAACAGAGTGGGTAGAGGAAAACTCATGAGTACATGACAGTGATTTACAGCCAATACCGCAAATACATAATTGTGAGCTGATTTAGGAGCAAGAACTAAAGATTTCAGTGAAGATGAGTTCAACACCGCGTGGAGGGAATCGACCTGTGAAGAGGGTAATGTGTTGATTGAAAAAATATTTTACCAAAGAATCATGGATGGTCTGGCTGCTAAGCAATTATTCATCTGCAAAGAATTGACAGGAAACTGAATAGAAGGCAGACTAAACTTACAAGCTGTGTGGGCATCCATCGACATTGAAGAATCTGTACTGGGAAAAGATGGAACCTCGACTTGAATGTGTGTATGGAGGAACTCGTGAATAGACCAATTTGTAGCAGCCAAGAAACTGTATATATATATATATATATATATATATATATATATATACACGACGTGAAAACCAAAAGGCATGAGTAATTATAGCAAGATTAATTATGAAAACTCAGAGGTTATTGCCAGTAAATTTTGTCACGAAGAATTAAACGATGTAATTAATTGGGAGGGGAATGGAGCAGAAAGGGAATTGGGTTATCCGTACAGAGTAATGGAGAAGGGAATTTCCGATGCGGCGATGTAGACTCCAGGGGCGGCTGAGCTCGCCGGCCAGATGGTTGTGGCCGCCATTGGTGAGGTCTAGCGGCATGAGGGTGGTGCGTACTCTAATCCAGAGTTGCGGTTCTGAGACCGGCAGCGAGCTTCGATGGAGGCCGGAGGCAAGCGACCTTAGTGGTGGATGTGGAGGGATGGAGATAGAGAGCAGACTCCGGCCGGCGGCTCGCGCCATGGCTGCAACCTGCAGGAAGAAATAATATGATGAACGGGAGTCGAGGAGCGAGAAAAAAATTGGGGGACGGCGCCCGTGCTACCGTGCATGTGTGGACTGTTCTCAACGGTGGTACAATTCGTTACATCGCACGATGGACACACAAATGGACGGTTGGATATGAGCATCGGACTGCTGCAACTTGGTGACGTGACTATTGCATGTTTACACTGACAACTTAAATGTTCACTAGTGGGGTTTCTTTCTCAGAGCGCCAACGTGCTGAAATTATGTTAAATTAAAAGTCACTTATGGCAGAGCAGAGCGGAGACAACTAGTTGTTGAAGGCACTTAAATGTTGGTGGATACCTATTAGGCATCTTCAACAGTTTGTTGGTTAGCTTGTTGTTAAAGTTGGACATGTCATCAACCAACAACACATATTACAACCACTCCAATGGTTGTATGTAGTTTGGCCAATAGGAGGTGAGAGAACGTGCAAGACCTCTCTCTATTCTACCTCGTAGCTCGTGCAAGGGTTGTTGGTTCATGAACATACAACCTCACTCTCTCACCTCATTTATTTTATGTCACATCCCCAAAAATTCTACGTGGCAAAATCTACTAACAACTATATTACAACTATTGGAGATGCCCTTAGGAATACAACATGCATATAAGCAACGAACTCATGCTGTAGCTATACGGAAAGTCGATACATCATACATCAAAAGTTTAGCAGCTCCATCCATTTTGTCTGTTAGAATTAAAGGGCTTGGAAAAATGTTGAGGACATGGAGAACGCCCTGTGGCATCCATGGTTCGACTATGGTATCGGTGAGATTAGGATGTGTCGGTAATTTAAAGCAAACATTATTATTGCATATTGTTGGCACTTCAGGTGACGGCGCCAAAGAGAAGGCAACCATTGTTGTTGTAACATGTTATGTAGCAGCTACAAAACTGGAGCAGAGAACGAGCCTTCAGCGTGATACATGAACCAGTGGACAGACTAGATTCTCCAAACTCTGTATTGGAGTTCTTGCTTCTATAGTTTCACCACCGAAGTGCTCCAATCTACCTAAATCCCATAGATAGATGATAGATAGATCATGGACAACTAGTGATTCTGTCTACTCTAGCCTCAAGATCATAAGGATCAATTTGATCTATCTCGCCGCCATAGTGGCAGGACGTCTGCTTCTGGTCCCAAGAAGCTGACATTTGACTAGACGGTCGACTTGTCGAGGCAGCGACGAATATGGAGGCTGCCGCTGATCGTTCTTGGTCTTGGTCGTGAGCTCGCGTATTCCACACACCACCAAATAATTAGGCAATGGACATAACTTTTTTGTTATTATGATTTAAATTGGGAATACAGCAGCTGCCCCTTTTGCTTTTGTCTTGCTATACTTTTCTAGTTAAAAAACAAAGAGGTTTTCTTAGGTCATTTGCCTCAATCTCAATTGTGTGCTATTTCCAGAAATTGGGCTCAAGAAATTGGTGAATTGTAACGGTAGAGCAATAATTATTTTGAGAAAAATAGTAAAAATAGATGTGCTTATCTACCAAATTGAAACAATGGAAACTATGAATTTATCATTGAGATGATTTTTTTATTGTTATTTTTAAACATATGTTCATAAGCTATTAGGTTGATATATCATATTGTACTTGTGATGTTGACACTCGGCCACTCCCCGCGCCTATGCGTGAATTTTGACTTCGTCCATATGAAGTGGTTGGAGTCACTATGGTATTGTTAACTATGATGCCCTAAGATGAGACAAAGAGCTCTTTATATACACTAGGTTAGATGTGTATTAGTGGTGCATACTCCCTCGAACTTATAACTGTCAAGAGAGTGAGGACGAATCAAAAGAATGTCGTGGTTGTATAAGGGCACGCCGGTTAAATGATGGCGCATGAATCCAATACCATCCGACCCGGCGCCAACTGGTTGGACTTTGACATCGATGTACTCTTTGACCAATTTGCACCCGCAATACGGCGGTTGCCGCTAATCATTGTTGGTCTTAGTCGCCACCTCGCGTACTCCACACACCACCAAATAATTAGGAAAGGTACATTACCATTTTGTTACTATATATGATATAATTTCTGAATATGACGACTGTCCCTTTTTCTTTGCTTTTGTTGTACTCTTGTAGTTGAAAAACATAGAGGTTTTTTGGGCCAGTTGGCTCAATCTCAGTGAGCTGCATCGCCCCTATCAAAGCAAAGAAGGATAAGCCATTGTTGGAGTCGCGTCGTCAATATAGAGGCATCGTAATCGGGAAGCCACGACATCGACCCAAGGGAAATGACGACAAGCCCTCATCGCCGGGGGGGGGGGGGGTGGGGGTGCCACGAAAGAGTGCGGGAACGTGGTTCTCCTAGACGACGGTGCAGGCCACGACAGCGCGGACGATGACATCGAAGCCAACGGTGGAGAGGATGGAGGGCTGGAGGCAAAGACCTCCACTACTCTGTATTCCACTGTAATTACTATTACGCGTAGATTTAGATCAAAATTCCAAGCAAACTTGGTAAATATATCTCCAAATATTGAATGAAATACATCCCTTGTCCTTTAAATAATTTATTTTTGAAGTTTTTAGTCGTTGATGTTAAGAGAGCCGGTGTGGCTATCACAACCAACATGTGTTGGCGCTGTCGGTAGCACCTGACTGACACACTTGCCGGGCGCTCCCGCTCTATTGAGAGGGGAGCACAGAGGGAGATGCTCTAAAACAACTTGCTATGAGTCATTTTTTAATATTATGTTACACAAACCACAAATATTATCAGTTTTCAACAAAACTTTGTGTGTGCAAATTGAATGCGGAGATTAATTACGCATGAATTATTTTTTCGTGATTTTTTGGACATATCAACATGTGTTTGGCAGTGTGTCGAACTGAAAATACCTATACTAGTTTATGTAGCTCACCTATCCAAACCAAGACATTTTTTAATGCGATATATCCCCTTTCTCTGCATCAGAGTGATGCACATAACTTTTCTATTAAAAAATATCGAGTAGGAAGTGCTAGCAAATTAATTTATTACAACTCAACAATAAGAAAGAGTGGCCACATAAATCAGCCACCCAAACATAACCAACATTACACAACTACCCATTATAACCGCCTAGCGTGCAACCATTCACCCTTGTTGAAGATAGACCGTACGACCTACATCAACTGAGAGCAACCGGTATCCAAACGTCCATGTTGATCGTTTGGAAGGAGAAGAGACCATATGTGGATCCAGTGCGTAGCGCAATGAACAACCTGCAAAAAATGAGACGCTTCCATATATATTGTTAAAAATAAAATAATACCATAATTAATATAAGGCGTAGATTTAGATCGAATTCGGTTCAAACTTTGTAAATATATATCCAAAAAACTGAATGAAATTCATTCTTTGTCGTTTTATGTATATTTACTTATTTATTTTTTTGTCGCAAATGCCAGAGTGCTGGTGTGACCCTCGCTTCCAATAGATAGACAACTTGTGTCGGCTCTCTCGATATCCTTTGGCTGATAGTCTCTCTAGATGATCTATTGGGAGGAGAGCACAAAGGTAGATGATCTAACCTGGCTTTTTATGGAGAAAACTATTAAGATACCACATTTGTGGCTAGGGTTTGAAAAAGCCACCACTTTTTGCTAGAGTTTAAAAAAACTACCACCAACATTAACAAGTTATAAAAAACAATGATGCGCCTCAGACCCTCATTTAATCTAAAATGCTGACAAAATGGGCCCACACGTCAGGGCCACATGGCAGGTGCGGGCGGCCGTTAATGGTCTTTAACAAAAATGACAAAAAGATCACCACAATGCAGTGTAGGCTTTCAAAAACCACTACCATTGGTCAGGGTCTCAAAAAACCTAACAAGTAACAAAAACACTAACGAACAATGGTGGCTTTTTAAAACCCTAGCCAGAAATGTGTTTTTTTTTTTGGTAATTTTCTCCTTTTTATGGTACATTTTCTATGTATTTTTACACAAACCATAAAAAATATTAGTTTTTCACAAGACTTTATGTGTGCAAGTTGAATGTATACATTAATTATGCATGAAAATTTTGGACATAGCGACATTTTTTTTTCGTGGTAGTGTGTCGAGCTGAATATACCTCTACTAGTTCCTTACTTATGGAGCTCACCTATCCAAACAAGAAGATGCACACAATGAAACCTTTGCTATCTTTGTGTTGTCCTTCAATTGTTCCCTAGCTAGTGCCCTCATCCCTTGTTTGATCTGTATGGGTAAAATCTTCCTATAACATACATATGTATGATATATGACACTGGGACCCCTACTTAAAAACCCCGATATAGCATCGAAAATATAATTTAGAGGGTCTGGAAACAACACAATTAAATTGTCGAAACATGCCTTTTTTTCCTTGGATGGACAGTAATCATATTTAAAAAAGATTTTGCTAAAAAATAAGTCTAGATTTCTTGATAAGAAATTTCTTCAGAGAAGTAACGAGGCTCCCCATGATGTCTAATCCGTGTAGGTTAAATATTTTGGATTCACCACATGCAGCATGCGCCTAATTTAAGTGGCACAACTCTTAATTAATATAGGAACGTCATGGCGAGAAACTTTTATTTCTTAATGTTGATGCTCGAAACACGTCACACCAACAATTCCTCATGTACTCGGGGTGGCGAGGGAGATGGTCTGCAACTCACACTACATGAGGCTAGGTGGAAACCCTATATCCAAGACAATCGCAGCCATCCAACGGTGAAGAAAGAGGAAGGTAAAGGGAGAGTGATAGATGAACACGATAAAGTAGGGTTTGTATTGGTTCAATTGGTGTTAATTCAATCCGCCGTCATTCCTAATGTTTATAATAGGTGAATGGACTTCCCATACAAGGATTAGGCTTGGATTCATGTGCAAAGCCCTAGTTTTGCTCCACTTTGGATGGTTTGTCCTAAATTTTCCAAAACTGTTCGGTCTAAGAACTATCTGCATGTTGCCTATCAATTTCGAGGTAGTAAACGATTTCAAATCGAAATGACGTACAATACATAGTTGTTTGTCTTAAAAATACAAAGAAATTTAATGTTTTATGATTATTTATCTGACATCGTCCTATAGAATTAATTGAGTCCGCAGTTAAATATGCTCGAGTTGAATCCGAACCTGTCAGATCTTACCCGTATGTATTTCCAATATTCTAAGTAGAACACAATTTTTTTTCCTCGAAAATAAGAAGAACTTTAAAGTTATTCATTTTCAGTTTGAGCTCATCTTGACCCTTCAAAATAAGGTGGAACGATTCCGAGAATTTTTAACTCGTTTTCACCGATGACCCCGCCAAAGGACGAAGTATGTCTCTTGTTTTGGGAAGATTTGCTCATATGGTGTGACGGCACACAATATTTTGGCACTAGAGTTTGCATCACCACGACGCTTCTCCAGCGCCTAGTACCCTCCACCCCCACGTCTGATTCTATGGCCGCTGCTCGTCCCACAACGTCGTTGCTTCATGTCGGCGAATCGGACCAAAATGTCGTCTTCATCAAGAGGGAGGGGAGGGAAATGCGACAGAATGGATGAGGGCAGGAATTTTACCCGGAAACGACAAAAACCATAGCAGTGCGGCCGTGCGGGCGCCTCAATCAATAGTCAAAACTCAAAAGCCTCGCACAGAAAATCACCTGATGGTCAGCGCGAATCTTAGCGACAATTGGACCATACACGAGTGGCTGTGCAGGATAACGAGATAGCGCGCGCGATTGCTAGCATTTGGGATTGTTTATATGGACTTGTTTTGATCCATACAGATGCATAAATATATGATGTGCACGTATCAAATTGTCTATACGGCAATTTAAAAACACACACACACGCAGAACAGCTAAAAGCCGACAGGCTGACTTTGGCGGTTTGATACGGCCCAACAGTTCCTTTGGAAACCTATATAACTTTGAGGTCCAAATCAGAATTCGATCTCCAGCGCCTGCATACTCGCCTCCACCAGAGCAAATACTTAATACTCTCTGAGTAATTAGAATCGTAATGCTGTGTAGGAACTGTATGCATGTACTACTACTCTTCTCTAACACTTTTTTGGATCACAGGAAGTATTCAATATAAGACGTTTTTAGTTCAAATAAATTAAAAAATTAGTCTTAAATTTAGTTACGTAGGGAGTACTAAATAATTGTCAACAAAAAAAAGGTTACACCAAACGTTCCCTCCATGCATTTCCGTGGTTCTCGGTCAAGACGTGGTTCAACTGAACATGTCCTCCAAAATTTCCAAGCCATTCGGAAATTCAAATCAGATTATGCAGTCATACTAAATCAAAATCAGTGAAATATACCATGTGGATCAGTTCCTTTGAACCCAGCCAGTGGTTCGTCTTTTCTTCCCGACACCTCCAACGTCGGTGGTCTTAATAAGTAGACAAAAGAAAGCTTGTACATCCGGCTAAAATCAGTCTAGAAATTGTCGTATTTTATGATATGACCTAATATATATGTTCCGTTATGTAAAGTAGCTCTAAACTAAGGTGTGATAACAACTACGATGAATCGATCAGGCCCTCGCAGTGGAACAGGCTCGAGCACCACCCCTGGTGGGGCAACCAGCAGCTCCTTGACCAGTACGGCTATGTCCCTCCGCAGCCACAGGTGTCTTGGATGGGATCGACGTTGATGTCTGTTGAATATACACTGGTAGAAAAAAGGCCTTCGGTATGCCAGCATCAGTCCCCAAGCGTTGCGCACCGTGACCAATGAGTCTTTAGTCCCGGGTCGGGAGGAGACCCGCGACAGAAGGTCAGACGTCGCGGGTTGGGAAGCGCGTTGCGACGCGTGGAGGGAATTAATTCCGGTTGACCTGGCCGCCCGGGACTATTGGTCCTTTATTCCCCGTTCCCGTGGCCAACCGGGACCAATGGCCCTTTATTCCCCGTGCCCGTGGCCAACCGGGACTAAACATCAAGCGTCTCGCCTCCCCCGCGGCGGTTTTTATTTCGCGAGCGAGGCAGAAGGGCGCCATTCCACTGCTCGCTCTCTGTTCTTCCTCTCGCTCTCTGTTCTTCCTCTCTCTCGCTCTCTGTTCTTTTCGATCCAAGCACACGTGTACAATCTTGCATGCCATCTTCGAGTTTTTTTGTTGCATGTGAACAATACGTGTGTTGCAACATATCTAACACATATCCTATTTTTGTTGTTACAGTAGTTCGAGGCATTGCCTGGACCTTGTTGATTTTCTTGTCAACTCGGGGTTTGACTTTTGCAGCGTGGACATCACGCAAGACCGTGTGAAGTTGATGCGCATCGATATTATGATACCTGAAGATCACTACGTTGATCTTCAGAATCTTATCCAGTTGACCGGGCCAAAGACCGGGATGGCTGTCATGGCAAGCACCTTCATCCACCAGGGCTATGAAAGGATGAAGACTGATTTCCCCCGGCAGAATCACTTCTATTGGGAGGAGACCCCATTGCGCATGACGAACCTCAAGTATGCGGCCGTAGATGCATATGTCGCGTACGAGTTGTTCCGCATCTACTCGGCGGGGCCATAGATGATGTATGCATGCGTTCGATATCTATGTGCATGTAATGAGTATCTAATTAGTAGTATATATATGTAATGGATATCTTTTGTGATCGACTCTCTATATATATGTTAATTATGAAATGTGATCGACTCTATGTTTGTGTTATGTGTGATCGACTCTATGTTTGTGTTATGTGTGATCGACTCTATGCATGTAATGAATATTGTTTGTATTATTGTTCTTTATTTTTGATATATTTTTTCATTTTAAGATTTTAAAATGAATTAGTATTATTTTTCTTCATTTTTTGATATATTATTTGTATTTTTAAGATTTTAAAATGAATTAGTATTATTGTTCTTAATTTTTGATATATATATTTTGTATTTTAAGATTTTAAAATGAATTAGTATTATTGTTCTTCATTTTTGATATATTATTTGTATTTTTAAGATTTTAAAATGAATTAGTTCTATTTTTCTCAATTTTTGGATATATTATTTGTATTTTTAGAAATAATACAAATTAAAAGTTAATGTTTATTTATTTATTCAAAATTATTAATTACATCATTACTTTTGTTTATTAAAAGATTTATTTGAAATTCAAACAATAAAGAAATATGGCTTCGGCCAACATGTTAATAAGATTGATATGATACTACTATCATATACATGCGTGAGAAACAATTGGATTCGGGACGGGATGGAACTCGGAAGTTAAGCGTGCTAGTGCTAGAGTAGTGGGAGGATGGGTGACCGAGCGGGAAGTTTGACCATGAGTAACTAATTTGACTAGAGATAATCTTAGTTAGACACTAAGCAAATAATACAAATTGTGAGAAAAAAAGGGAGTGAAAAAAAGGGAGTGAAAAAAGGTGAGAAAAATAATTAGAAACCAAATGAATTAAAAAAAATTACGAAATAAATCTAGTCCCGGTTCATGTGGCCAACCGGGACTAAATGTCCTCCGACCCCAGGCTCCGCCACCCGCCCACGTGGACAGGCCTTTAGTCCCGGTCCGTAAGAGATGGGACTATAGGGGGGCCTTTAGTCGCGCGTAGCTAGTCCCGGTTGCCCGGACGGGATTAATGGGCCTGGCGAACCGGGACTGTAGGCCTGTTTTCTACCAGTGATATTAGCAATTTAGCACATGATTTATTTCGAAATAGCAGCAGATGAATTGCGACAGTAGCAAATACAGTAATCATGCAAATATCTAGATCTAGTACAGTAGACAGACTGATCCAATCTATAGCTAGAACTAGACATAAGAATTCCAGGAATATCTCATACAGATGGAATAGAGTTACGTACGATGGAGCGGTAGCGGCACCGCCGTTGTTGTTGTCCACGTCGGCCATGTCGTCGATGAAGAGGTTGCCGAGGTCGGGGAAGAAATCGTCGTTGGGGAAGTAGTCGCCGTCAGCAGTCGCGCTCATGCGCTCCCCAAAAACCTGATCGCCCCTCTCCCGTACAGGATCACAAGAGGCGGGGTTCCGGAGGCCTGCTGTCCCTTCTCGTGGTGCACGCCGGAAGGAGGGATGGAGAAGACTTGATTGGCGGCGCAGTGTTTTGGAACGGTATGACCAAGTGGCGGCTAGGGTTTACCGTATGCGCGTATTTATATGCGGGCTGGGAGAGACGTGGGCGTAACTCCACGTCTGAGTCGGTTCGGCTCCACGATCCAGAAAGGAAACGGAAACGGTTTACCAAATTAATGACTCATTAAGTTTTCCCAATCGACAAAATAAACGCTCTCGGCTCGGCTCATTCCCGCAACCCGCGGCGCGGCGCGTCGTGACGAGGCGTGGCGAGGCGGGCGGCGGAGGAGGAGGAGCGCGCGTGTGGCACACCTCTCCTCTTGCCTTGCCTACTCATACATGAGCTAGAATGGCTCACCTTATAAGGTGCTTCCACTCTCTCCAAACTAGCAATGTGGGACTAAACTTTAGTCCCACTCCCTCCACTTATTATTCATGAATGGGCTATGACAATTTCAGGATTTTAGTGGGCTTAGTGGGCTAGACATGTGAGCCCATATACATAGCCCATACAAAATTCCAACAATCCCCCACAAAGTGTCATTAGCACATTTCATAAACTCTGTTCCAAAACATTGTTTATATACCGGTGTTAGTGGAGACTGTTAAGTTGAACTTCCACTTAGAACATCATGCTACACTAGTTCACAACTTGAATAGTGGACTACGCCTTGAACTACAAGTTTGCTGTGATACTAGTTTCACACAACGTCTGAACCGATACTAGGCTGCCGCAAGGCTTCCCCGCGGTTTGGAGTCTATGCGTCATACTCCGAAGGCCTTTCATGAGTTTATTAGAGAGCACCCGATTCTCATAGACTGCGACGTTTAACAGTCTGACTCATATAGGTGAGTTCCTCAGGAGATGTTCTGTAGGACACATCTCTGCTTATATATATAAGCCACTTGGAACACATTAAGACAAATGTCAACCTACCATACAGATCAGGAGAGTATTGCATCTTTTATGGAGTGGAATAAAATATAAGGATACTCTCCTCCCAGCTGACCAACAGCTTGTCTCCCACTTCTAATTCACGGGATCTCCGATCACATAGAGTGGGTTACCACTGTGGTCAACTCATAACGTGGGCCTCAAACCCATCTCCCTCGATGCATTATCTATCACATTCCGTGATAAACCCTTTGTGAAGGGATCTGCCAAGTTCATAGACGTTTGGATATAATCCAACGCAATAACTCCGGAGTTCTTCAATTTCTTGACAGATTTTAATCTCCTCTTCACATGTCTTGATGACTTTGCATTATCCTTAGAACTGTTCACTTTGACGATCACAGTTTGATTATCACAGTTCATTAGGATTGCGGGTATTGGCTTTTCAACCATAGGCAAGTCCATCAAGAGCTCACGAAGCCACTCTGCCTCAACAGTGGCTGTGTCTAGTGCTGCGAGTTTTGCTTCCATAGTTGACCTCGTTAAAATGGTCTGCTTGCAAGACTTCCAGGAAACAGCACCACCACCAAGTGTAAAAACATAACCACTAGTGGCCTTAAGCTCATCAGCATCAGATATCCAATTAGAATCACTATATCCTTCCAGAACCCTCGGGTTTCCGGTATAGTGAATTCCATAGCTCGCAGTGCCTTTTAAATAGCGCATAACTCTCTCAAGCGCACGCCAATGATCATCTCCCGGATTGGAAACAAACCGGCTCAATTTGCTCACAGCAAAAGAGATGTCAGGCCTCGTGGCACTCGCCAAATACATAAGCGAGCCTATAATCTGAGAATATCTCAGTTGATCTCTAGTAATCCGTTGATTCTTTCGAAGCAACAAACTAGCATCATATGGAGTTGAAGAAGGCTTGCAGTCACTATACCCGAAGCGACTCAAGACCTTTTCCACATAGTGAGATTGAAGCAGTGTGATCCCACCATTATCATCTCTCAACAGCTTGATGTTCAAGATAACATCAGCTACTCCTAGATCCTTCATCTCAAAACAGCGAGATAAGAAATCCTTAACTTCCTTGATTAAATCAAGATTGGTCCCAAAGATCAATATGTCATCAACGTATAGACATAGAATAACTCCCTCGCCCCCACCATGGCGATAGTATACACATTTATCAGCTTCGTTTACAACAAAGCCTTCAGCAGTCAAAGTCCTTTCAAACTTCTCGTGCCATTGCTTAGGTGCTTGCTTGAGGCCGTATAATGACTTCAATAACTTACACACTTTGCCTTCCTGACCGGGTACTACGAAACCATCTGGCTGCTCCATGTAAATTTCCTCGTCCAACTCTCCATTAAGGAAAGCCGTCTTAACGTCCATTTGATGAACGAGAAGACCGTGCGAGGCAGCCAGTGAGAGTAGCACACGAATGGTGGTCAGTCTAGCCACAGGTGAGTAAGTATCAAAGAAGTCTTCACCTTCTTTCTGGGTATAACCCTTGGCCACAAGCCTTGCCTTGTACTTTTCAATTGTACCATCAGGCCTAAGCTTTTTCTTGAACACCCACTTACATCCTGCAGGTTTACACCCATAAGGACGATCAGTGATTTCTCAGGTTCCGTTAGCCAAGATGGAATCCATCTCGCAATGAACAGCCTCCTTCCAGTAGTCAGCATCAAGAGACGCATAGGCTTCTGAAATAGTATTGGGTGTGTCATCCACGAGGTACACAATGAAATCATTACCAAAGGACTTTGCAGTCCTCTGTCTCTTGCTCCTTACAGGAACTTCATTGTCATCCTCCTCGGGATTCTCAACGTGTTCTATCGGAATGGTGGATTCAGGAATCTCAGCTAATTCCTGACTAGATGAAACAGGTTTCTCCTGATTTGATGAGCTAGACATATCCTTCATAGAAAATATGTTCTCAAAGAAAGTCGCATCATTCGACTCCATAATCGTACCAACATGCATGTCGGATACCTCAGATTTTACTATCAAGAATCTATAACCAATGCTATTAAAAGCATAGCCCAGAAGAACACAATCTACGGTTTTAGGTCCAAGCTTACGCTTCTTGGGAATTGGTATATTGACTTTCGCCAAACAACCCCAAGTACGTAGGTAGGAGAGTTTCAACCTTTTCCTTTCCCATTCCTCAAATGGAGTAATGGTTTTATTCTTTGTGGGAACTCGGTTTAGGACATGACATGCAGTCATTAGCGCCTCCCCCCACCATGCCTTGGAGAGACCCGAAGTGTCTAACATGGCGTTAACCAAATCATACAGCGTTCGGTTCTTTCTTTCAGCCACCCCATTTGACTGAGGTGAGTAGGGAGGCGTCCTCTCATGAATAATACCGTGTTCAGCACAAAAAGAATTAAACTCGTTGGAAAAATACTCTCCACCACGATCAGACCTAAGCCGTTTAATTTTACGATCAAGTTGGTTCTCTGCTTCGGCCTTATAGTTCTTGAAATAAGTTAAAGCTTCATCTTTAGATTTCGGAAGATACACATAACAATATCTAGTGGAGTCATCAATAAGTGTCATAAAATATTTCTTTCCACCTTTTGTCAATACGCCATTCATCTCACAAAGATCAGAATGTATAAGTTCTAGTGGTGCCAAGTCTCTCGCCTCCGCAGTCTTATGAGATTTGCGAGGTTGCTTAGCTTGAACACACACTTGACATTTGGAACCTTTAATAGTACTGAATTTCGGAATTAAACTCATATTTGCTAACCGCGTCATGCAACCAAAATTAATGTGACAAAGTCGTGAATGCCAAACATCACAATCATTATCGTGGCAAACATTATTAATAACTTTGGTGCAAATATCTGACAAGGATAAGCGGAACAAGCCTCCGCACTCATAGCCTTTACCAATAAATTGTCCATGCTTGGAAATTACAACTTTATTAGACTCGAAAACCAACTTAAAACCATCTCGACATAAACGTGAGCCGCTGACGAGATTTTTATTGATGGAGGGCACATGATGAACGTTCTTCAGTCGCACGATCTTCCCCGAAGTAAACTTCAGATCGACCGTACCAACACCACGAACAGTAGCATGTGACCCGTTCCCCATCAGCACGGGGGAAGTCCCTGTGACCTGATAAGAAGAGAACATAGAAGCATCAGCACAAACATGTACATTGGCACCTGTGTCAATTAACCATTCAGGTGAATGACAAAATGAAAGAATAGTGGGAACTATACCGTACCCAGAGTCCTTCATCTCAATGTCAGCCATGACAACATTAGCGGTCTTGCCGCTGTTCTCCTGCTGCTGCAGCTCATAACGCTTAGGGCACTTTGGAGCCCAATGGGTCAGTTCACCGCAAACGTGACATGACCCCTTTCTCTTCTTGAAGTTGGTAGAGTGCGACGGCTTAAACTTGCCATCGGGCTTGCCTTTACCCTCGGATTTCTTCTTGTTATATTTAGCCTTGTTGGGCGGGTAATGTTTCTTCTGTACCACATGAGCAGAAGAACCTACCTCAGCAACCCGAGCACGTGTATCCTTTGCTCTCGCCTTCTCTTCCACATCAAGAGATCCGATGAGGTCCATAACGGAAAACTCCTGTCTCTTGTGTTTTAGAGAAGTAGCAAAGGTGCTCCATGAAGATGGAAGCTTGGCAATAATGCCTCCGGCCACAAACTTGTCCGGTAACATACACTTAAAGTGCTCAAGTTCTTTAGCGAGTGACTGTATCTCATGAGCCTGTTGAACAACAGAGCGCTCATCAGTCATCCTGTAGTCATAGAATTGCTCCATGACATACAGCTCGCTGCCAGCATCCGAGGCCCCAAATTTGGCCTCGAGTGCAGCCCACATATCCTTGCCGTTATCAAACGACATGTATGGATCCACAATAGAATCATCAATTATACCGAGGAGGGCACTTTTAAACATAGTGTCCATATTCTCAAAGGCCTCCAGCTGTGCTGGATTGAGATCGCCCTCAGGCTTGCCCTTGGTGGCCGCATAGCAGCGCAAGGTTTGAAACCATAGCACTGCTCTCGTGCGCCACCTCTTATAGTCCACACCCTTGAAAGGATTTGGCCTTGTCGCCGCAATGACAGACGGCGCAGGTGCAACAAATTGCCTATACTCAGGTTTTTGGATTGTTGAATATATTAGCAATTTAGCACATGATTTAATTCGAAATAGCAGCAGATGAATTGCGACAGTAGCAAATACAGTAATCATGCAAATATCTAGATCTATTACAGTAGACAGACTGATCCAATCTATAGCTAGAACTAGACATAAGAATTCCAGGAATATCTCATACAGATGGAATAGAGTTACGTACGATGGAGCGGTAGCGGCACCGCCGTTGTTGTTGTCCACGTCGGCCATGTCGTCGATGAAGAGGTTGCCGAGGTCGGGGAAGAAATCGTCGTTGGGGAAGTAGTCGCCGTCAGCAGTCGCGCTCCCCAAAAACCTGATCGCCCCTCTCCCGTACAGGATCACAAGAGGCGGGGTTCCGGAGGCCCGCTGTCCCTTCTCCCTTTTGGAACGGTATGACCAAGTGGCGGCTAGGGTTTACCGTATGCGCGTATTTATATGCGGTCATTAAGTTTTCCCAATCGACAAAATAAACGCTCTCGGCTCAGCTCATTCCCGCAACCCGCGGCGCGGCGCGGCGCGACGCGCGGCGGAGGAGGAGGAGCGCGCGTGTGGCACACCTCTCCTCTTGCCTTGCCTACTCATACATGAGCTAGAATGGCTCACCTTATAAGGTGCTTCCACTCTCTCCAAACTAGCAATGTGGGACTAAACTTTAGTCCCACTCCCTCCACTTATTATTCATGAATGGGCCATGACAATTTCAGGATTTTAGTGGGCTTAGTGGGCTAGACATGTGAGCCCATATACATAGCCCATACAAAATTCCAACAATGTCGACATCGTCCTCGTCACGGTCATCATCGTGACACTAGCCGGCGAATCCGTGCCTTCGCCAACACTTTTGCCGTACTCTCTATTGGGAGGAGAGCAACGATGGAGAAGCTGTAAAATGTATTTTTATGAGACACTTTTTAGGTCTTTTTATGCGTGGAAATTTTTGACATATCCACATGTTTTTTTCCTGCGACGGTGTGATAAAGAGAATGTACCTCTACTAGTTCCTTTTTTATCCGGTTCACCTATCCAAACCAGGTCATGCACGCAATGGAACCTTGGCGGTCTTGGTGCTATCAATTGTTCCCTAGCTGATCTGGCCTCATCCCTTGTTTGAACAGCCTTGTATGATATATGACACCGGACCATACTTAAAAACGCATATACACTATTGAAAATATAATTTAGGGCGTCAAGAGACAAAAAGTTAAATTGTAGAAACATGCCTTTTGTGCATGGATGGAAAATAATGATTTTTAAAAATTCATTTTGCTAAAAGAATAAGCCTACAATTTCTTGATAAGAAATTTGTTGTGAGTAGTGCCAACGCTCCTCATGATGTCTAATCGACAGAGTTAAATATTTTGGATGCAGCAGATGCCATATTTATGTTTCGCAGATCTTAGTTGATCTAGACACATAATGGCGAGGCACTATGACTTTTTCCCACCAATCCATCAACCATGCATGTTTGAGACGGACAAAGCTTCGCTGGAGAGTTGCTGTATCAAAGTCTCTCACGGTGAATTTTCCCATCTGAGTGCCATCCGATCAAGATCTAACGGTCACGAATGTTCTAAAATTTAAACCCAAAATTCAAATTCTTCATTAAATATTGAAAAAATACCAAACTCGAAATAAAAATTCATCAGCAAAAATTGAAAAATAATAATCTGTAAGTCATACATGCTACATTAAATACGCTGGGAATGTTTTGTTTCATTTGGACAAAAATATATGATCAAATAGCTTTTACCATTTTGATATCAAAATGCAATAAGTTATAAACCTACTTTCTAAACGAAAGTAAACTTTCAAAGAAATATCAAAGGGAAATATTTAAAGTCCTGGCACTTTTTCAGTTATTTTTGGACAGTCAAATTTTGAGTTTGAGTTTTGGTCTATCTTCGCTGTTGTATTTTGTTCTGATGGCACTCATGGAGGCAAAGGCACCATGAAAATTTGATACAGAAAGTCGTTTAAGCTCTGTCTAGACACCCTGCTCTTTCTGGTTCTCCCTTGGTTGTGTAGGAAAACACAACAAGGCTGCTCGGCAAGAAATGTTGGCTGCTCACTATGACATTTTGTTGCTTATGTATTTTTTTAGGCCTCTCATTCCGAAGAAAGCCACATCTCTATCATGATGATATGATGAAATAGCTTCGTCATAGTATCCATGTATTTAATCTGGTCCTCCTATTGGATAAGAAATATTTCACAGATATATAGGATAGTGAAAAATGAGGAGCTCATATTTCGGCAATCCGGTTGAAAAGACTGCACTACAGGAATCGCCCGATATGCCGACGGCCAGCATCCGTCGGCACAGGCTAAAACCCCGTCGGCACAGCCTGTGCCATAGGCCATCCTCGGCACCTTGCCGTCGGCATATGCCCGCGTAGGCATAGGTCAATTGACCGTTGACACACTAAAAGCCGTCGGCGTAGGGCTATGTCGACGGCAAAGCCGTCGGCACAATATTTCCAAAATAATTGAAAAAAATATTCAAGAAAAAAATCGAATTTTTTTGAACTTTTTTTTGAACTTTTTTGAAATTCTATTCCAGAATTTTTCACTTAGCCACATATTGAATCTCTAATCTCTAATTACACAATGAATCTAGTCAACATACTTAAGTTAGTCAAACTTCCCGTTCGGTCACCCATCCTGAAATTCCTCCAGCCCAAGCACGCTTAACCTTTGAGTCCTTCCAAATTAGATTCCATATGAGAAGTTAGAACTTACTGATATTACTATCATATCAATCATATTAACCTATGGAGAATTATGTTAAACTTTTCTATTGTTTAAATTTAAAACAATATTTGAGCAAATAACAATGATTATATAATTATCTTTATTGACCAAATAACAATTTAATGTTAGAAATTACTTTATTTTTTGAATAAATTATTTAATATACAATAACTTGTATCTTTAAATCCGTAAATCGAAATTTGACAAATAAAATGTCTAAATCGATTAGAAAAATTAGAGAAATTCAAATATGACATCCATATCAAAAAAAGGTCGATAGTTTAAAAAAATTAAACTCTTTTGATGAGTAGTCATGGTGGCCATTTTGATAGTTTTTGCCGATTCAGCTGAAAACAGGCCAAATGACGGGTGTAATGGTCAAATCCATGGCATAGTTTGTTTAAATGTGCCCATATTCTACACAAATATGCATATTGGAAACACGGAAAATGTTCCCGAAGAAAGTTTTCCTTTTCATTGAATAAAAAAACCATTTTCCATTTTTTGAGTGTGAAAAATGGCTTTTTTGTGAAGCATCAACCACAAATATGTTGCAAAACCTGGGAGCTGCATTTTTTTGAAAATACTAGACCATGTTATTTGCACAAATAACCAATTATTATCCTCTGAAAAGGTTTTCATCCACCTTTTTTGAAAAACACAAGTTTTTGTCGATTCAGTTGGAAACGGGTCAAATTTGACCTACAGGTGCCTCGTAATTTGCTCATGATTTTTGGAAAAAATAATTTTTAGGTACACAACTACCTATTTCATCAGAGATACAACAAGAGTTTCTCAATATTCAAGCCCTAGCTACGAACGGTCACGCCCGCCGTCTTGACTTTTTCATGAAACCGACTTAGAAAATTCCAGAAAAGTTAAACAACCCCAAAATGATGCAAGACCTTCGTGTGGTGTCATTATATATGTCCTACTATCCACCAAAAATAATAAACTTGGAATACAACAGTTGTGTTGAAAATATGTTCACATAAATGAGTTATCTCCTACGAACATTCTAGGGTTTCAGGCCAAATGACGTGTGTAATGGCCAAATCCATGGTATAGTTTGTTTACATATATGCCCATATTCCACACAAACATGCATATTGGAAGCACGGAAAATGTTCCCAAAGAAAGTTTTCCTTTTCATTGAATAAAAAAACCATTTTCCATTTTCCGAGTGTGAAAATTGGCTTTTTTTGTGAAGCATCAACCACAAATATGTTGCAACATCTGTGAGCTGCATTTTTTTAAAATACTAGAACATGTTATATGCACAAATAACCAATTATTTTCCTCTGAAAAGGTTTTCATCCACCTCTTTTGAAAAACACAAGTTTCTGCCGATTCAGCTGGAAACGGGTCAAATTTGACCTGCAGGTGCCTCCTAGTTTGCTCATGATTTTTGGAAAAATAATTTTTAGGTATAGAACTACCTATTTCATCAGAGATACACCAAGAGTTTCTCAATATTCAAGCCCTAGCTACGAACGGTCATGCCCGCCGTCTTGACTTTTTCATGAAACCGACTTAGAAAATTCCAGAAAATTCCCAAAATGATGCAAGACCTTCGCGTGCTGTCATTATATATGTCCTAGTATTCACCAAAAATAATAAACTTGGAATACGACAGTTGTGTTGAATATATATTCACATAAATAAGCTATCACCTACGAACATTCTAGGGTTTCGGGCCAAAGGACGGGTGTAATGGCCAAATCCATGGCATAGTTTGTTTAAATATGCCCATATTCCACAAAAACATGCATATTGGAAGCACGGACAATGTTCCCGAAGAAATTTTTCCTTTTCATTGAATAAAAAACATTTTCCATTTTCCGAGTGTGAAAAATGGCTTTTTTGTGAAGCATCAACCACAAATATGTTGCAAAACCTGGGAGCTGCATTTTTTGAACATACTAGAACATGTTATATGCACAAATAACCAATTAGTTTCCTCTGAAAAGGTTTTCATCCACCTCTTTTAAAAAACACAATTTATGTCGATTCAGCTGGAAACAGGTCAAATTTGACCTGCAGGTGCCTCGTAGTTTGCTCATGATTTTTGGAAAAAATAATTTTTAGGTACACAACTACCTATTTCATCAGAGATACACCAAGAGTTTCTCAATATTCAAGACCTAGGTACGAACGGTCATGCCCGCCGTCTTGACTTTTTCATGAAACCGACTTAGAAAATTCCAGAATATTTAAAAAACCCCAAAATGATGCATGACCTTCGCGTGGTGTCATTATATATGTCCTAGTATCCACCAAAAATAATTAATTTGGAATACGACAGTTGTGTTGAAAATATGTTCACATAAATGAGCTATCTCTCCTACGCACATTCTAGTGTTTCAGGACAAATGACGGGTGTAATGGCCAAATCCATGGCATAGTTTATTTAAATATGCCCATATTCCACTCTAACATGCATATTGGAATCACGGACAATGTTCCGGAAGAAAGTTTTTCTTTTCATTGAATAAAAAAACCATTTTCCATTTTCTGAGTGTGAAAAATTGCTTTTTTTGTGAAGCATCAACCACAAATATGTTGCAAAACCTGGGAGCTGCATTTTTTGAAAATAGTAGAACATGTTATATGCACAAATAATCAAATATTTTCCTCTGAAAAGGTTTTCATCCACAAGTTTCTGCCGATTCAGCTGGAAAACGGTCAAATTTGAACTACAGGTGCCTCCTAGTTTGCTCATGATTTTTGGAAAAAATAATTTTTAGGTACACAACTACCTATTTCTCATGATTTTTAGGTCCACCTAGATTTTGGTTGGATTCAGACGCCCCACAACCCTTTTAGACGAAACTGTTAACCCATTATTGTTAGTTGCGTACTTTCTCATGATTTTTTCTAAGAATTGAGCTTTAACAATATGCATTATAATTTAGATATGTTTATCCTTTTCTAAACGAGCTAAAGAACGTCAACATCCGAGTTGGAATGCAAAAATTATGATCAAAACGGTGATTAAGTAAAAAAAAAGAAATTTGAGCTTATTTCGCAATTCGGAATTTCCTCTTAGGGTCGATGCCGACGGCAGCCGTCGGCGTAGCTCAAAAAAAAAAAAGACCGTCGGCATAGCTAATTTTTTTTCGCAATTTTAGATTTCCTCACTGGGTCTATGCCGACGGCCCCGACAAATTGCCGTCGGCATAGAATTTGGCCGTCGGCACCTAGCGCCATTCCTGTAGTGCTATATGCACAAGCCCAGGATATAGAATATAAAAGTAGTGATGCGGGATATGGTGACCGGTTTCGGGGTGCCTTTCTGATTCAGCTCTGCCATCTAACACTAGGAGAGTTCGGATAGTCATGATTTCTGTTATG
This sequence comes from Alopecurus myosuroides, assembly GCA_028641055.1. Classification (NCBI taxonomy): domain Eukaryota; kingdom Viridiplantae; phylum Streptophyta; class Magnoliopsida; order Poales; family Poaceae; genus Alopecurus; species Alopecurus myosuroides. Next base: position 132,273,081 of record CM054057.1, on the reverse strand, counting down.
TATCTGCAAAGGTAATCTTGCTATGCATTAGAATGGGCCAATAGCTCACGTGGGATGCCTTTCATCTGTATTGCAAGGAAAACACCATAGTTGAACAATAGTTCTTAACCATGTGGCACACCAGCACTTGTAAAATAAAGTTATAGTCATAGGATAAACTTGCTCCGAAATTGACTGAAAATCCCGTTCGTTGGTACGGATTAGAAAATACAACTCTTCTTTTCTCAAGGAAAGAAAATACTACATTTCATTCCGAGGGGAGATGTAGATGGAGCTTAGCGCGATTCATTACACTTGCTCAACCTCTACCATAGTATCCATATGCAACCTATTGCCTAAGTGTACCACCTCAAAAGGAGAAGTGCTACTTAGTTTGACAGTAAGTAGAACAAAAGTACGTCAAATAAGACAGACATGTTGCACACAGGTTGCTGTCTGCTCACTACGACTAAGTGTTCAGTGTAGCCGTTTTCTGTAGGCCTCTCATTCTGACGTTGCCCGCGCATGTTTACTTACTGCACATATATATGCCGCAGATTGACTGCGTTGACATGACCGAAGCGATCAACAATGCTTGGACCGAACCAAGCCCACCGATCAACATTATTAACATATATATGAAACATACCGTAGATTGGATAGCCCGCCATTAAACCTCCTGTTGTGGGAATATGAGGCGGCACTATGCATGCAAGGACCAAAGACACAAGACTCGGATAAATCATGGGAGTACTAGTGTAGTTGGTCGATCAAAGAGTTTACCGCCACTTATTCTGAAGTGAACAAAAAGGGATGTGTATATATATGAGGAATATGGGTGAGAACAATATGAGCTGGTTTTAGTGTGAATAAATGAAGAGTTGTTGTGTAGCACATGTGGCATGTCAGAGTTTCATGGTGTAAAAGCCTGACCACACAAGCTAGGCTGTTCGTTGTTACTGCATTTGGTTTTGTCCGATATTGGAGCGGAGCCACGAGGCACACGACAAAACTTCATAAACCATTTCTCGAAGTACTTGAGCGGAGCCACGAGGAACCGAGGAAAACAATGTGCCATGATGGGGCCTGTGGTGCTTGGTGTCAAGTGTATCCTTGTGATACGAGAGAAAGGAAGGATCCCGCTGCTTGCAAGGATGCAACACTAACTCCTTCATATGCTAGGGTCGCAGCTGTCGTCGAACACTTGGAGAACTCGTATTTTTCTCACGCATCGATCTGCTACTGAGTTGCCTCCGATGCAACACGATGTGTCGTTGAACACTTGGAGAACTGAGTTTGGCGCGAGCTGCCCGCGTCGACGCACCACATGCAATTCATCATGCGCTCCGTTGAGATTGTGCAATTCCAGCCGGCCCGATGTACGTAGTCCAGCCGGCATGGTGTCGCCGTCCGTTGGAACAGGATTGCATCCTGTGCCCTGAAGGACCAGTAGCAGAAAATAAAAAAACAGGAATGGAGATGCGGGGTATCGATCCCCGTACCTCTCGCATGCTAAGCGAGCGCTCTACCATCTGAGCTACATCCCCTGTTGTTGGTATTAGTTAGTTTCGTCTTATTTATTAATTCATGGACCAACCTAACTATTATTACTGTGTTATTACCAATGCAATTACATTTCAGGTCAGAGATGCTAAGATGCATAATCAAGTAGCCCTGCATACAAAATTGTTTCTCGGAACTTCTTTAGATCTCCTAAAAGTGACCAATGGTACCTATGGAAAGCCTATCCAATTTGAGGTCCAATTCAGGATTCAATCTTCACCTGCCACACAACCCCGCCACTAAAAAAATCATAAACAATTCTCAAAGACAAAAGAAATTCCTAGAAGTCCCGCCACTGCATTCAATTCGGTGGACACATGGTAGAAATACACGTAAAATCAGAATACACATTAGTACTCCCGCCGGTCCGGTTTATAGACCCAATTCGACCAATCTCGTAATATGTGTTTTATATTACAAAAAAACATATCATTTAATACTTTGCATGTTATGGTTTTCAATGGTATAATTTGTGTGTTACATAAATCATGTTATATTGGTCAAATTAGTGATCCTCGGATACAAGTAGGGCCTATAAACCCGATCGGAGGGAGTACTTGTGATGGAAAAAATAAAGGTAGGGCACTCACGCAGTTCGTAGGGAAAAATTAATTGGTGGTTTGAGATCACATGTTTTTCACTCCAAGTTTTTTTTTACCTTGGTCGAAGATTAACAATTAGATTTATGCAGCCTTACATTTACGGATCTCTTTCTTTTCTCCATGCAATACCCCTAGTGTGATTATTCCTTTGAACCAGACCAACAATTAATGGTGTTCGCTTTTTCTTCGAGATTCCTCGATTAGGGCCACATCAAGCCTTCGACCCATTTTCCACCACACAATGAAGACTCTCAAGGAGGCAAAGAAAGCTTGGTCACCTACTAAAATTATGTGTAGCAAGCTTCAAATTTGATGACCTGATTAATATGTTGCATTATGTAAAGAAGCTCGTTAAATCAAGGCGAGGTAGGAAAGTAGACAAAGAATCATGCGTTGCAATCAGTGTATAATTCACATATCGCACACATACCATACATCGTCTCTCCCTTCCCAATCACCACTCCTTAGAGCATCTCTAGCAGCCGCGCGAAAAACCGCCGATTTCGCCCGCGCGAACCAGCGCGGGAAGCTCTAGCGGTCGCGAAAAAACGAGCGCGGGCATTCGCGCGGGAAAGTGGCGTGTGGCCGCCAGCGCGCGGTACAAAATGACGCGCGGCGCTGCGAGCAACTGCCACACTTGTGCCCTAATTTCTATTTTAGCGCGTCTGAATTCGATGTCGCCCCGTGCGTGCTATAAAACCATTAACCGCGCGGCAAACTCGATTTTGGAGCCCGCATCGATAGAGCATCCGCTGGAGATGCTCTTAGAGCATCTACACTCGAGCCCCAAAGCCCTCCCCAGAGACCTTTGGGGCCACCTCCACGTAAAACGACGCCCATTTGGGCCCCCTAATGGGGCTTCCCGTCCGGTCGTGCCCCAATTCCTAGTGGATGCTTTGGTAGCTCTAGACGACTCGGCGTGTCCGTGGGCCTTGCCTTATCAGCGGCATAGACCAAAATCATAAAACGCACCGCAACGCGCCTCGACGTGCACTTGCCTGCCTCCCACATCTGCCATTTGCGCCGCCTCTCCCCGTCCCGCCGCCCAGCCCGGTAACGCAACCACGCACCATGCATATGCCTTACCTCTAGCCCTCCTCCGCCCTGTCGCCATACTCTCGCCTTGCAGCCCCACGACGACCATGTACATGGACCTCGCCCCGAAAGTGTTCGGTGTTTTGACGGTAGGGCTACGTCTTTTTTTTATCTCTCATGTTCCTCGCCGCCGACCAAATGTAGGAGTATCTCCTTATCCTGCTAAAAATATCCTTCTTTGTTGTGTTCTCAAGATTTTGTTGAATAGAATGGATGAACAACACTTTAAGCCCCCTTCCATACTCCGATCTCCCAAGTCGAATGGGATCTCTAGATAAGCCTAACATGGGTGGAGGATTAGACAAGAAGAACAAAAAAAAAGTTTGAAACCTCTCCCGACATATGGTCAAGTAGTAGGTAGTCACATCGAATCGAGTAAACGACTTTCTTGATATCATGCCTGGATGAGGATATCAGGCATCTTAGTTCGGTGAAGCCTCCTAGCAAAACCTCGAATGAAGTTGCCGTGTCTACTTCCTTGATTTATATAGGCAAGCTTTTCCATCATTTTGGTCACTAATTTAGCAAAGCACTGAATTAGCTAGTCTAATATTCCTATGGGCAAATGTAAATAATGAGTGTAGAGATCGGAGAATTGATTGATGACATTTAAGATCTCATAATTTATGGTGTCCAGATTTTTTTTAATAAATCCCTGGTAAAACTATATGGTCAAGGTCGTTTCACTTGGTAGTTCTTATAATATTCCTTTCAACTTCCTCTCGTTGAATTTGTGAACTAGTGTGTTGAGATCACATGCGGAGGGTGGAGGGGGTAAATGGTACCTATACTTCTTATAAAGCAAAAACCTCCACTAACATGCATTAATTATTTTTCTATTTCAACATGCAAGCTATCCACGTCATTTATCCTCTCAGCCAATCAATTGTCCATATCATCTCCTCTAATTTATTAATTACTACATACAAGTATCATACATTTTTTAACCATCCAATTTTCAGTTTGATGATTTTTGCAAGCTATATATCATACATTTCTTAAACCATCCATTTTTCAAACTAATGGTTTATAATATGCATTAAATGTTTATAAATTTCGTATCTCGAGTATGATCAACTGGTTTTTTCATATTTCTTTAAACTATATAATGTATCATGCTGTTTTTTTTTTTGAAAAGGAGGTTAAGACCCTTGGCCTCTGCATCAAAAAACACACATGTCATTTACTATAAGGGAACCCCGCCGCAACGCGCGGGGTATCCTTCTAGTTCAAGATGAAGTTAATGCCAGATGCCATCCCATTCTAAAACAAATTTGAATACACATTTCTGAATAAATGGCGAGCGCAAGCTAACACATATGGTGTTGCCAATTTCATGGAATTTGTGGAGAACAAAACAATTACTTTTCTACAATGCTAATTTGTCCTAGATCAATGAAGTGTGATTGTGATCCAGAAGAAGCAGTAAACTCCTTATGAAAATGCCATACCTCCCAACTACTCCAGACAGAACGTTATAGTACCCTCTATGGAATATCTCTATGTATTTTACCTCCCACCGGTCACTTTTGGCACTCACACGGATCTCTCTACAATTTCCTTCTTTATGCAATTCGGTTGTTGCACTCTAAGACAATCATATAGCGAAACCTCGGCAGTCTTTTTATTACCATTAGTTTTTTGCCAATTGAGTCCCATCCCTTGTTTGATAGGTAGGAAAAACATCATGCTAGAACGGAGTTATCTTATGTTACAATACATGGCACTAGGACCGTACCAAACTTAAGAAATCAGCTACCGTGTTGGAAATTAAATTTAAGCCTTATGCACAGAAAATTAGTCATGTATGGAAAATAACTTTTCATGTTTAGAATAACAATTATGAAAGAATTCATGTGAAGTTACAATATTTTAATCTGACAAGACTCGAAGTTCAGATTGCAATATAGAGACGCGGTCCCTAACCCTCGCGCCGCCTAACCCTAGGCGGCTCGGGGGAGATCGCCGTCGCCGCCCCAAGGCCCCCCACCCGTCCCTCTCCTCCCTCGTCATCCCCCGAGGCATCACCGGGCAAAGCCTGGGCGGCGTCGGTGGGGCCTCTCCATGCGTGTGGAGGTTGGGATCGTCTTCGGTGGCCACGGTGTGAGGTCCGGCGGAGTACGGCAGCGTGGCGCTGCGGGATCCGGCGAGGAGGCGTACGCATCGGTGAAGGCGGCGACCCGGCATGCTCGCGACGGTGGCGCCGCTGCGGTCGGTACCCATGGTGGTCATTAGGCCTATGGGCTCAGGTGGCTTAGACGGATCTGCAAGAGTTCGTGTGGGGGCGCCGAGTGTCTCCGGTGGTTGGGCATCGTGGCGGCGTCGGCATCCAACATGACGGCGGCAGGCTGGCGCTCTTCCATCCGTTCCCTATTTTCGGTGCCCATGATGGAGGCGGCGTCAAGGAAACCTTCCTTGTTGGCCGTCGGAGGCGGCCATCTTCCGATGGTGATTCCGGCGAGCGTGGCGGCCGCAGATCGGAGCTTTCATGGGTTCGCTCTTGGCTGGCCGATGACGCGTGGAGGGGTCGGCGAGGGGAGTTTGGAGGTCCCCTGCCGAGGTCCTGACGGTGGAGCTCACGCAGTGCCACCATGACGGGTGAGTATATGCGCGTGTATATGAGCGCTTGGGTTTGTACTATGTTTGTCAAAAAAAAAAAGGGCGGGCATACATCCTTTACAAGATAAGAAATCCTCTACAGCTTTACTACAAGTTGTTGAACACATGTAGAATACTAAAACTAGCTATTACCACGTTTTACCACCACAAAATATAAATACTACATGTCTTTTACTGTCACTAATACGAAAGATACAAAACGCGATCATGACAGTTGCAGTGATCCAGCTGATTGCCCACTATGGCCGAGTTTTCATTGTGTGTGTTTCCCGCGGGCCTCTCATTCCAAATATATAGATGCAAAATACTGCACATATGACACATTTCGATCATTTCACATGGCCGAAATGCTCAACTGTACTTGGTATCAACCAAATCCAACGATTAGCAGATATAAAAACATATTGTTGATTGGATATACGGCCATAATATTGTGTTGTGGCAATATGTCCCTGAAAATTTCCCAAGATGCTATTGGGTTGGACATATGTGCTGAAGTAACAGAAACTGATGCATGTATATATGATCGAGGAAATATATTATCTTTGTGTACCATTAAATTGGACTTATGAGCAGTTGTTGAGTAGCACATGTGGCATTTCAGTGTTCCATGGTATAGAATCTTGAAGACCCACATAATGCATGCTACTCTGTCATATTGTATTTTTTATGCGGGAAATCACATTGAAGGTAATCATTATGTCAATTTTGAAAAAATGTAGGCCTCATAGTAATGGTGGATAATCTAAAATATATGCAATAAATTCCATTTTATCCATTACCTTATGTTCCCTCATATAAATTTGAGAGAGTCACTCGATAATTTTGAAATGATTATACTCGAATCAAAGCCAATTAAATACCTTTATTTCGAGCATTTCGGGCTTGATTGAGATAAATTAGTAAGTAATTTTGCAAGGAAAATTCATATCAATTGCAAAATATTATTATTGCATCATAATTATATGTTATAGGGGTTGGAAAGTGCAATCATATTCAACATGAAACTGTATCTAGAAGTAATAAATTATAGAACTTTAAATAACAATATATTCGGTGCAAATGCATAAACTATACCGAAGTATAGAGGGTTTAGAATATGATAAGTACTTGTCATAGCACTAGTTGTTAGACCTGAATGCAAAATCTAAGCAATACGAGTGCTCTACATCATACTGTAAAAATAATGAGGGCTGAATAAAGAATTACGCAGCCTTGTAAGCAACAATAAGCCGAAGGACTAAAACGCAAACTACCAGAAGGGATAAGCTCTTCATGTTTCCACATCCTCTCGAGATATCCATCGGCAGTTTTCCCCAAATTCACTGCAACGAGACATGAGGAGCGTACGCCGGACTCTGGATGATGTTGCCGCCTAGGAAGGAACAGCACGCTGCCTCCGCCTCTTGGCCGAGGAACAGCGCCGATGGTTGGTTGCACTAAATATATCATGTTCTAGCACCGAATATACAATGTTCTAAAACGCTACTAACAACTGTTGTAGTTTCGCCCCTGGTTGCACTACCCCAGCTGATCACCGTAATCCATTCAAACCGGGTGTGCTTAGCCTAAGGCTGGGCAACACCGCTACCCGCGCTTAGTCTAATCTACCATGAGAACGAGAGGCCCGTCCATTATTGCCTCAATGTGTCTTTCTGAGAGCGCCAACGTGATGAAATGATGGATATGAGTACTAGAGGCAGCGGCCAAACTTCCCCCAGTGCATAACAATATAAAATGAAAAAAGTTGAGTTAAAAGATACGTATGGCAGAGCAGAGCGGAGACAACTGGTTGCTGAAGGCACTTAAATGTTGGTGGGTACCTATTTGCAATACAACATGCATATAAGCAACGAACTCATGACGTAGCAAGACGGAAAGCCGATATAGCAAAAGAGTTTACCAGCTCCATCCATTTACTCCGTTAGAATTAGAGTGCTGGGAAGAAATGTTGAGGACATGGAGGAAGCCAACTGTGGCATCCACGCTTAGACTGGTATTGGTGAGAATGCGATGTGTCGGTAATTTAAGCTTTTTTTCGCGAGTACGCGAAAAGCGTACCATACTTTTATAGAAGGGTATAGGAATAGTTACAAGAAAGAGGACATCCACAGGAGGGCAACCCAAACTCCCAAACTCTCAAACTCCCAAACTCCAAACTACCTATGATCAACTACTCGCAGTATCATCGCTCCCTCCTCTAAAAGCAGTACGCCAGTTGTTAAATAACAGAATACTCGCTGTAGCTAACTGATCTACCGATGTTTGCTTTCTTGTGTTGCCGAATACCCAAGAATTTCTGTTCTTCGAGAGGCTCCAAGTGATCAGAATGACTAGCGCGTCGAAGAATGGTTTCTCCTTTTGTCCCACGTTCGCTCTTCTCAGCTCCCACCACTTCTCTAACGTATCCTCCGCAATTGGTGCCACAACAGTTGGCACAAGTGTCGTGAGCACCACCTGCCAGACCTCCCTTGCGAACACGCACTGTATGGTGATATGCTCCACTGTGTCTTCCTCCTGCAAACACACGAAACACGCCGAGGCATGGTCTTGAAGCCCATGTCGCTGTCTCCTATCCGAGGTCCATAGCCGGTGTTGAATTACTAGCCAGGCAAATATTTTCCCTTTAAGCGGGGCTTTTGCTCTCCAAATCCACTCGTGGCCATTGAGTCTCACTCTCCCATGACATAGCTGCTTGTAGGTATCCTTAGCCGAATACACACCTGAACGGGAGCAGGGCCAAGAGAACCTATCCCGAGCCGTGATGTCCCGGGAGGTGCGAGTCACCTCAAGCCACAGATTAACCAGCTGTCTCCTAACCTCCTGGGAGTCCGAGGTGCCTGCATTGCTCACGTCGGACATCCATGCGTTCTCCACCAGGCCTTGTTGCACCGTCCTGGAGTTCTTCCTCCTCGTGCCAACCGACTCGAAAACCTCCGGGGCAATATCCTTCGCGGATCTTCCTCCGATCCAACGGTCTCTCCAGAACCAAGTGTCCGCCCCATCACCCACCTCAATGTTGACTAGGCTATGGAAAATTTCTTCGGCATCACTATCCAGGAACTTGGGCAGCCCCTGCCATGGCCTAGTCTTGTCGGTGCGCGAGAGCCAGGCCCACCTAGTGCGCATGGCGGCCCCTTGTAAGCACAGGTTTTTAACGCCGAGGCCACCAAAGCATGTGGGTTGGCAGATCTTCTCCCAGGCGATGAGGCACTCGCCCCCGTTGATCTTTTCCTTCCCCTTCCAGAAGAACGCCCGCATCCACTTGTCGAGCTCTTCAAGAAGCCAGACCGGCGCCTCAGATACCAGTAGGTGGTGCACAGGCCTCGCGGCAATGACTGCCCGAATCAAAACAAGTCTGCCCGATCGATCCATCATGTTCCTCTGCCAGGCAGGGACGAACGCTATTGCTCTGTCCAACATAGGTTGCCACTCTGTTTTGGTTAGCGGCCTTAGCGCCAACTGCAGCCCAAGATAGGTGATTGGAAACGGAGCGATTCTGCAGTTAAGGGTGGCCTCCACTCTACTCTCATCCTCCGCTGATCCTCTGATCAGTGTGGCCGTAGATTTCTGCAAGTTAATGCGCAGCCCTGACGCTTCTCCGAACAAACCCAAGATCTCTCTAATCGTCCACAAGTCCTCGTCACGTGGCTTGCAAAACATGACAATATCATCCGCGAAAGCGGACACACGCTGTAAAGGTGTGATCCCCGGCAACCGCTCCAGTAGGCCAACGTTGCATGCCTTCGCGATCAGAGACGTCAGAACTTCCATCGCGAGTACAAAGAAACCCGGTGAGCTTGGGTCCCCCTGCCTGAGTCCACGCGCATGCACAAATTTACTCCCGGGCACCCCATTGACCACTACCCTCGTGCTCGAGGTGTAAAGAAGGATAGCCAACCTTCTCCTCCAACTGCAACTGAAGCCCATGTGGCGCAATACCTCAAACAGAAAGTCCCACGAGATAGAATCGAAGGCCCTCGATATGTCCAGCTTGAGTAGGACTCCGGGCTCACGACGCATGTTTATCTTCCTTGCTACTTGCCGCACTAGAAGGAAATTGTCGTGCAGGCTCCTCGAGCGTATGAAAGCCGACTGGTTGGGACTGACCAACGTTCCCAGCACAAGCCTCAACCAATTCACCAACACTTTGGAGTACAGCTTGGAGAAGCTGTGAACCAGGCTTATTGGCCTGAAATCGCCGACTCTAATGGCGTCCGCTCTCTTTGGGATGAGTGTGATTAGCGCCGTATTCAACTTCCCGAACCCTCTCCCATCACCATGAAACCATTTTTGCATCGCCGCCATGATGTCAGGCTTGATTATCTGCCAAGTGTGCTTGTAGAAGGCGCCCATGAACCCGTCCAGCCCCGGCGCACGGTCCCCGGGTAGGTCTTTAATCACACTCCAGACCTCCTCCTCTGTCAGCATGGCATCAAGGGCAAGTAGCTCCCTCTGCGGTAACCCCAATGTCTCTAGGTTGATCGTGTGTTCACGCCCCTGAATCGACCCCAAGAGATCCTTGAAGGTATTGGAAAACACCTCCTCTTTGCCCTTTTGGTAATTTAAGATGAACATTATTACCGAATATTGCGGTCACTTCCGGTGTTGGTGACAAAAGGAAGGGAACCAATGGTATTGTAAGATGTTCTGTAGCAGCTAGGAAGCTGGAGCAATGAACTGACCTTCAGTGTTAGACATGAGCAAGAGTACGGACTAGATTCTCCAAACTAGATATCGGAGTTCTGGTTTCTATAGTTTCACCACAGGAGTGCTTCAATCTACCTAAAGTCCATACATAGACGATAGATAGATCATGGACAACAGGCCATTTGATTTGCTCTTGCCTCAAGATCGGATTGATCAATCCGATCCATCTCACCGCCATGGTGGGAGGACGTTGCTGACATGGATGGCTTGTCAAGACAGCGGCGAATATGGTGGCTGCCGCTGATTCTTCTTGGTCGCGAGCTCGCGTACTCCACACACCACCAAATAATTAGTCAATGTAGTACATAAACATTTTGCTACTATGATGTAATTTTTGCGAATACCGCAGCTGCCCTCTTGATTTTGTTTTGCCATACTTTTCTAGTTGAAAAACGAAGAGGTTTTTTGGGCCATTTGACTCAATCTCAATTATGTGCTAGTTCCAAAAATTGGAATCGATAAGTTGGTGACCGGTGAAAGTAGAGCTAGAAATTTGATAGAAAAATAGCAGAACATATGTGTTTACCTATCAATTTGAAAATCTTTTTTGGAAGCTACAAAATTACTATTGAGATGATTTTTTATTGAATTATTTCCAAACATATTCATAAGCTATATTTCCGTTCATATATTGTATTATACTTGTGCTCGTTGACACTCAGCCCTTCCTGGCCCCCTCTCCCCACTTCCCACCTACGTCTGAATCTTGACTCCGTCCATACGAGGTGGCTATAAACAGAAAATCTAGTAGCTCTAAGTCCTCACTGAGAATGACGTTGGAGTCACTGATGGTATTATTAACTATAATGCCCTAACACGAGATAGAGAGCGCTTTATTTACACTACGACTTAAGGTGTATCAATAGTGCATACTTCCTCAAACTTATAATTGTCAAGAGAGTGAGGCTGACTCAGTTTAGCATATGATTTAATTCGAAATAACATCAGATGAATTACGACAATAGTAAATACAGTAATCATGAAAATATCTTGATCTAGTACAGTAAACAAACTGATCCAATCTATAGCAAGAACTAGACATATGAATTCCAGTAATATCTCATACAGATGAAATAGAGGTATGTACGATGCAGCGGCACCGCCGTTGTTGTTGTCCATGTTGTCGGCCATGTTGTCGATAAAGAGGTTGCTCAGGCCGGGAAATAAATCGTCGTTGGGGAAGTAGTCGCGGTCAGCAGTCGCGCGAGTGCGCTCCGGAAAAACCTGATCGCCTGTCTCCCGTACAGGATCACAAGAGGCGGTGTTCTAGAGGCCTGCTGTCCCTTCTCGCGGTGCATGCCGGAAGGAGGGTTGCAGAAGACTTGATTGGCGGCGTTGTGATTTGAAACGGTGCGAAACCATATGACGAAGTGGCAGTTAGGGTTTACCGTATGCGCGTATTTATATGCGGGCTGGGAGAGATGTGGGCGTGACTCCACGTCTAAGTCGGTTGGGTTCCACGATCCAAAAGGAAACGGAAATGGTTTAGGAATTGACGCGTCCGTTGATTACCAAATTAATGACTCATTAAGTTTTTCCCAACCGGCAAAATAAACGCTCTCGGCTCGGCTCATTCCCGCAACCCGCAGCGCGTCGTGACGTGACGTGACGTGACGAGGCGAGGCGAGGCGTGGCGAGGCGGGCGGCAGAGGAGCGCGCGTGTGGGACACCTCTCCTCTTGCCTTGCCAACTTATACATGACCTAGAATGGCTCACCTTATAAGATGGTTCCATTCTCTCCAAACTTGTTGTATGGGACTAAACTTTAGTCCCACTCCCTCCACTTATTATTCATGAATGGGCCATGACAATTTCAGAATTTATTGGGCTTTAGTTGGGCCACATGGTGCAGCCCATATAAATTCCAACAATCCTCCACGAAGTGTCATTAGCATATTTCATAATCTCTGTTCGAAAACATTGTTTATATACCGGTGTTAGTGGAGACTGTTAAGTTGAAGTTCCACTTAGAACATGATGCTACACTAGTTCACAACTTGAATAGTGGACTACGCCTTGAACTACAAGTTTGTTGTGATACAACTGTTACACAACGTATGAACCAATACTAGGCTGCCGCAAGGCTTCCCCGCGGATGGAGCGTATCCGTCATACTCCGTAGGCATTTCATGAGTTATTAGAGATCAACCGATTCTCATAGACTGCGATGTTTAACAGTCAGAATCATATAGGTGAGCTCCTCAGGAGATGTTCTGCATGACACATCTCTGCTTATATAAATAAGCCACTTGGAATGCATTAAGATAAATGTCAACCTACCATATAGATCAGGAGAGTATTGCATCTTCATGGAGTGGAATAAATTATAAGGATACTCTCCTCTCAGCCGACCAACACCATGTCTCCCACTTCGAATTCACGAGATCTCCGATCACATAGAGTGGGTTACCATTGTGGGCAACTCATAACCACTAGTGGAAACAGGGGCTTTAGTCCCGGTTCGTAGGGCCCCTTTTGTCCCGGTTGTGCAACCGGGACGGGGCATCCGGGACAAATACCCTCCCCATTGGTCCCGGTTGTGGCAGGACCCGGGACAAATGGGGCTGACCACGTGGCCCGAGCGCTGGAACCTGGCCAGGGCTATTAGTCCCGGTTCTGAATACGACCCGGGATGCATGCCCCTTCTGCCGCGGCAGGGCTTTTGCCCTTTTCTCTGCCGCGGCAGGGCTTCACAATTTCCGTTTTTTTGGTCCCCGAGACCTCCTGACGGCCCCTCCCCGGACCTCGAGAAGAGAGGAGCCTCGGTGTACCCTCCACCGAGCCCCCGGATCGCACGAGTGAATAAGTATATAAAGCAGAATAAGAAACACTTATATTACAGAAGCAAAGTATATCGATCATATTACATGACCGATGGAGTGTATTACAAAATCAAACTTAGTTCCAACCGGAGGCATGGTACTCTCCATGTACGTTTATGACCTCTGCATCTAAGAAGCCCGCAATTTCCTCCTGAATTGCTCGTATGCGGTCCCTAGGTAGAAGACCGTCCCGAAGCCGTTCGATCTAATATAAAGAAGAGTGGTCACTAAAATATATGAAGCTAAGTAACTAAAATAGATAGTAATAAGAAGAATTGACGATTAACGTACATGAAGTTGTTTTAAATTTCTGCCCTTGGGAGATGTGGTCTGACGAATGAACTCGCAAACGTAGTATCCACACAAGTTATTCCCGTCTCCTTGTTGCAAGCACTATACGAAAAGATTGTTTCAATCAAAATAATAATCAACCAGGCATGATAATGGAGATGGGCACGGATCTAGATAGTACTTACTTGCACAACATCAAATGTAAGTTGTTTTTCCCATTCACCGGGAGACTTCTTTATGAACCTCTTCCAAACCCTACCCGAGAAAGAAAAAGAATAAAAAGAGTTAGTAATTACTTGATATCCGAAAATGAAACAAAGTAGTCGATATATTGCAATATATAAATACTGAAATTAATAAAGATTGAAATTACCGCTGGATCATTTCCTGCATGTCAGCCCACATTGAGAGGGGTTTACGTTTTGAGTCCATTACAATTACTTTTCCTTTGTCAATTTGGAAGATTAGCAGAATATAGTGGAAGCTGCGCACGCAGAACTCATCAATTATACAATGAACATCGAGTAAGGAAAACAGAATGTTTACAACAGAGTAACACACTTACTTGAAGTTGTAAGGAAATAGTATTTCCCGTCGGTGTTGGTTAAATATTATTGCCCTCAGAATATTATTTTCTGTATCCTTGGGAGATTGCCGAAGAGTCTTTTCATAAATAATATTTGGATCAATGAACCCAATATCATAGATTCCATCTCTTTTGCATTCGAGAATCTTCATTCTGCAATTATAATATATGAGTGTACTATATATATATATATATGAATATATATGCAATTGAATGAGGTGAGCTAGAGAAATAAGTGCTTACAGACAATAGGCACTAAGGATAGATTTGTCGAGGGCCTGCTGCTGGTATAACTGAAACAATTCCTCAAATTGAATCATAACAATTCCAGTTCCAGTTCCATAGTGCTCGTCCTTAACGCTGAGACATAGCCAGTCCTCAGATTCATTAGCGGCTTGCATATACCAATTATGCACTCTTCGCATTTTCGTTGGTAGATTCTTTATCTCCTCGGGTTTGACAAGAGGCTGCCCGGACTCGTATTTGTACGCACATTCAGATGCGGGGAAGTAGTTCACTGTTTGCATATACTCAGTAATGGACAAACCCGCATTAGTTGCCTTGTCTGCGTACAGTGTTATAAACTCCGGATCAATATCCTCATCAGCAATATTAGTGCTCGGCCCCACCTGGGTATTGGAAATCACTTTGAGCGGGGACGTGGATTGTTTTTTCTGCTCTCCGAGTTGAGCAACTGATTTCCCCTTTTTCCCGCTTGCGCTACTACTCTTCGTCGACCGCACCATTTCCTGGTGTGACTTCAGAATAGAGCGGTCATAGTCAGATGACAGACTCGGCTCGGGTTGATGAAGAGTCTTCACCATTTTCCAAGCTCGTTCTATCTCTTCTTCGGTCTCAGGGAAATCTGGCTTTTGCTTCTCCTTCCGCTTTGATTTCCACGCATCGTATTCGTCCTTTGCGATTTTCTGGGTTTCCTTGGGAGTATAGTCGTAAGGTAACTTGGGTACCTCTTTTGGTACCTTCGGGAGGGGTGACCGTTGACGTTTCGGTGATTTTTTACGTTTCGGCAGAAACTTAGTGGGCGGAGAGGGCTGACGCGGCAGCGTAGGCGACCGCGCTGGAGACGTGCACGGCGTAGGCGACCGCGCCGGAGACGGCATGCGTTGCGAAGACGACCGTGCTGGAGACTTTTGCGCTGGAGAAATGCGAGAATTCGATGGCTTTGCCGTCTGATTTGTGAGCACAATGCATTCCTTTAGCCATAGAACGGTCGAGTTCTTGGCTTCTCCGAGTTCAGTCAACTCTTCGCCTTCACCTTCAGGAAAATCAAGCTTTACCCGCTCGAATCCGTTGGCAACTTCATCGACCCCAACAACAGCGTAGCCCCGTGGAACCGGGAGACAATGGTGAGTTGGTTCGTTGCCAATCGGTAAGACATATCCGGCCGCCGCCTTGATGGTTATATTGACGACCTTCAAGTGGAGCTCACAGGATGTCATTTCCGTGATCTCGTCCACCGGGTAAATCATCGGTGGTGCATCATCATCCGGTAGCTGCGTGGACGCAACGCTGCTTTTGCGATGAGAATGTGCGGCGTCGGGAGCCTCAGCTTCAACTTCTAGCATGTGTACTGATGCGCCGGTAGACACTATCTGCTGGCTAAGTGTGTTAATTTGGTCCTGCTGCTTCTTTGCTACATCTTGTGTCAGCTTTACCATTTCTTCAAGTTGACGCCTCCAGTTTGCCTGATTCTCTGCTTCAGCTGCCTCCTTGTCCTTTTTACGTTGACGGCTTCTATCTGGGTATAACTTTTTGGTGGAGTCGAACGCAACACTCCACGGAGGAGTGCCTTTTGTGCCTCGTGTACGCCCTCCGTGTTCCTTATTCCCTAGGGCTCGTGTGAGCTCGTCGTTCTCTCTATCTGGCACGAACTTCCCATCTTTAACGTCCTTTATTGCATCTCTCAGCTTCTCTATGGGTAGAGGATGACTCTTTTTATGCCTTAGGTTATATATTGCTTTTCCTTCGGCGTCCAACCTGCCCCCATGCCCGTAGAACCATGACCTTGTCCGCTCGACCCACAAGAACGGCTCGGGAGTGATCCCCTGCTGAATCAGCTTGTTCTCCCATGTCTCCCACTTGGGACTAGAACCCTTGTAGCCACCTTGCCCCATAACATGGTGATATACCTTTTTGCCGGCGTTTTTCTCATTTGTTTTCGTCCTTTCCAGTTCATTCTCTGCCAGCTTGTACTTCACGAAGTCTGGCCATACGGGTTTTATTTTCTCATACCCTTGAGTGAAATCAGGAGTCTTGTTCTTCTTAACATAATCAAGGTTCAATCTTTTCTTCCAGTTTTTGAATTGCTCGGCCATCTTTTTCAGGGTCCACGCTTTGACCTTTTCCCGTATCTCATGTTTCATTTTAGTAACATCGGCCTCAGTCACATCCGCTTCATTCTCGTCCACCTCCGGCACGGGTAAGTTGAAATTAGCCAAAATCTTTGAGAAAAGATGATCTTTGGCTATTTTGCCGACATATGAAATTCCTTGTTTCCGCGGATCTTTTGGCTCATTCCACTCATTAACAGTGATCGGGATGTGATCTCTAACTAGCACTCCGCATTGCTTCACAAATTTTTGGGCAACATCAGCGGGAAGCTCGGGTGCGCCGTCTGCTGTGATCGTGTCGATCCTGTATCTTTCTGTATCTTTCAACTTCTTTGTTGCGCCTCGTTTAGTCTTTTTTCCGGTTGATATATTTGAACCGGATGGCTAAAAATATAAAGACTGTTAATACATGTATATAGACAACGGATGCTTCATTAATTAACATATATATATATGCACCTCGGAGCCGGTGTTTGTAATTTGTATGGTTCCACCGGAGCCGTCGGCTGCTCCCATATCGGAGCCGTCGGCTTCTCCCTCATCGGAGTCGTCTCCCTGGGTGAGCACCGGATCTCCCTCACCGGAGTCGTTCATCCACTGGCTCACATCAGGCTCTACGTCGGGCCCGCGGATTAAACCCACGATCATATTTTCGGCATCTTCGTCTCTTGGCTCCATACTATACAAAAAGAGTAAGTATATATTTCAGATCCAATTCATTAAAATTGCTTATGCATAATAATATTTAAACATACGATAACATTTCTAGCATTCTTAAATTTCTAAGAGCATGTCTAACGGACCCCTTATGTTTTCGCCCCCTAAGAGCATGTCTAACAGACCCCTTATGTTTTCGCCCCCTAAAACGCGTGTAGAGGGCCCTGTATACGCATTTCGCCGGCCAAAAACTCGTGCGAGCTAGCAGACCCCCTACTCCCACCCTGTAAAACAGAATATTCTGTTTTACGGGGTGGGGGTAGGGGGTCTGCTAGCTCGCACGAGCTTTTGGCCCCTCACAAAACAGGGTTTTGGACATTTTCATGCATAGCCTGGTGAGTTACTATAAAATCTTCTTTTTTGGGGTTTCCTCAAGTTTGTCCGAGTATTTTCACTGCCTCATTCTCTTTTGTTTTTCACCTGTTCCTGCGTGCTACAGGTCATACCAGAGTGGTTTCTGAACTATTTTGGAGGAAAGATACCAGGAACTGTCAAATTACAAGCCCCTAATGGTATTGCATTTGATGTTGGAGTTATGGAGAACATGAACAGAACAATCCTCAAGTATGGGTGGGCGGAACCCATACTTGAGGATTGTTCTGTTCATGTTCTCCATAACTCCAACATCAAATGCAATACCATTAGGGGCTTGTAATTTGACAGTTCCTGTTATCTTTCCTCCAAAATAGTTCAGAAACCACTCTGGTATGACCTGTAGCAGGCAGGAACAGGTGAAAAACAAAAGAGAATGAGGCAGTGAAAATACTCGGACAAACTTGAGGAAACCCCAAAAAAGAAGATTTTAGTAACTCACCAGGCTATGCATGAAATTGCCATTAATCTGTCTTATGAACCTAAGCTTGCTTTGGCAGCATTCGCAAGGATTGCTCATATTGGATACATCCTGTGCGATGGATCATATATTATGCCAATTAGAATTATTCACTGCGTATGTAGTGATATCCGGAAAGCATCCCTAATGCCCGTGTTAGAGGAGAGCAAAGCAACACTAAAACGAAGAAAACATATATTGCTGCTGTATGAATGTGTTGAAGAAGCAAAGACAGGACCAAAGGTTACCAGCAAATTTGGTAACCTTTGGTCCTGTCTTTGCTTCTTCAACACATTCATACAGCAGCAATATCTGTTTTCTTCATTTTAGTGTTGATTTGCTCTCTTCTAACAGGGGCATCAGGGATGCCTCTTCATATCTGAATTTTAATTGCTGTTGTTATTTCTAGACAAAGTAAACTCTGTCCATACTCTCAAAAGATCTTCAGCGCGCCCTAGCTCGCACGAGGTAGAGGGTTGGCCCTCTATATCCCCTCCCGACCCGCACATGTAGGGGTCGACGGGCCGCCCCCTACCCAAACTTGTAAAAAATCGTTCGGGGTGGTCCATTTACGGGGTCTGCTAGATGGCCGGGTATAGCCCAAACCCGTATATCAGCGGTTATTATACGGGTTTGGGCCATATATATAGGGGGTCTGTTAGACATGCTCTAACATTCTTAAATTTTTTATATCAATTCTAAACAAATTTAAAGTAAATAAGTCTAATCTAAAATTTCTAACATTCATAAACTAAAATTTCTAACATTTGTAAACTAATAATTCTAACAATAATAAAAAACAGTAATTAAGTAAAAAAAGGAAGAAAAACAAAAAAGGCCCCAGATTAGGGCGAGATGGAGGCAGGCCTTTTACCTCCTCTTGGGGCAGCGGCGCGGGGCAGCGGCGGCGCGGGGGCGGTGGAGGATGGCGCGGGGCAGCGACGGGATCGAGGGGCGGCGCGGGGCAGCGACGGGATCGAGGGGCGGCGCGGGGCAGCGACGGGATCGATGGGCGGCGCGGGGCAGCGACGCGGGGCAGCGACAGGACCTAGAGGGCGGCGCGCGGCCGAGGCGAACGGGAGAGGGCGCGTAGGGGGGGGGTGTGTGCGCTCGACGGAGTCGGGAGCGGCGCCACAGAGGAGGATGCCGACGGGGCGAGGGGGGCGGCGCGGATGCCGACGGGGTGAGGGGCGGCGCGGGGGGACGGAAAAAATGGGCAGCCTGGCGGCGTCGATTTCGTCCCTGCGCGCGGTCTGGAACTGAGGGGAGCGGTGACGTGTTCATATCCTATGACCCTTCCGTCCCGGTTGGTGGCAACAACCGGGACGAAAGACCCTTCCGTCCCGGTTGGTGGCAACAACCGGGACGAAAGGCCCGGCTGGTCGCCCGCGCCAGAACCAGTGGGCCGGCACGCCAATTGTTTTAGCGCCAAATTTTGAATATCTTAAATATGTAAGTGAATAACTTCTACATACTTTCAAATTACGAAAAAATTACAACATTAAAATTGTTTGAAATTGCGTAAATAATTCATATCCGTTTTCTGTTTACCTAAATAATTATTCTAACTATTCAAACTATTAACTATTTCACTATTTACACTTAATTTAAATATAAATATCTTATATTGTTTTAAAATTAGTAATAATTACATTAAACAGAAAACAGACGCGCTAGCGCGCCGCAATGTCGCCGGAATACAAATTCTTTTATTTATTTATTTTGTACAGGAAAAATTCTTTTATTAAAAAGAGAAAACAAACGAACACCGAGGGGGATGCGGTAAACATTCTGTTCTGTCGTGCTCGGCCGTCGCGGATGATGTTCCCGTGCACATTACTACCCGAGCTCAAAGTGAACACTGACCCAAGCATGCATGGATGAATGTGTTAAAGGGGGATGAATGTGTTAAACGCTGACCCAAATGCACGGCAGGACGTATGATGTCGAACCCGGATATTTTGTATTTGCTCGATGAATTGAGTATATATGATGTATCAAACCTTAAGGGGGTGTGGAACAAAACAGACGGTATCGCCATCATACAGCCCGACCGTGGCTACTGGGTGCATATATGCATAACAAATGCACGACTGGACGTATGAGGGCGAATCCGGATGTTTTGTATTTGGGAGATGAACTGACCGGTGTATGAAGCTGGGCTATATATATATAGGGTCCTCTGGCTCACAAAGTGTTGAGGTAGTGTTTTGATCCAACGGTTAAGAAACAACTCATCCAACGGCTCACAGCAGCTCGAAGGAAACACACTGTAGCCCTGATCGGACGGCTCACAACAGCTCGAAAAAAACACACCCGGATCCAACGACTCAAGAGCGCTTGAAAGAAACACACGATCCGTGTGATTCTATCTGATTGGTCCAAACGAAACCCTAATTCCCATTTAGTCCCGGTTGGTGTCCCCAACCGGGACTAAAGGGATGATCCGTTTCCAATGAAACCATAACCCATTTAGTCCCGGTTGGTCCCTCCAACCGGGACTAAAGGGATGTTTTCTTCTCGCTATATATATGTATACATTGCCACTGCATTGCCATAAACACATACAAACTCACCACTCTCTCATGGCTTCTACCGTACCCACTCTAACATTCATCCAGGCGGAGGCACTTTCCGCCTCGAACTACCCCTGCCCGTGCGGCTACAACGTTCCCGCCGTTTGGATGCTGAGCGCCGGAGGAGTGCCGGTCCCTCCTCTTCCTCAAGGTGTGGCGCGTCGGGCGGCCATCACAAACCACTACTACCACGAGCTCACGCCGGAGCAGCGGAGAAATCCCAGTTGGCATCCCGATAACCAGCATACTTGGGATGCCTTCTTCATCAATCGGCGTGAGAGGGCGCTCGCCAGGTATGAGGAGGACGGTCTGCCTCCTGGGAACTATCACGAGGCCGGTCGTCGGCTATGGTGGTCCGGCCGGACTCTACAGAGCGTCATGGACTACATCAGGGCCGGCGATATCCCTCGCCTGCGCTACCCTCAGGCCCAGCCCTGGAGTCGTGATCCTCCGAGGGAGTGCAGAGCACCGTCAGACGATAGTGACGACGACGGCGGCGGCGACTACGACGACTACGAGTACATGTACTATAGGCCTAGGCAGGAGTATGACTAGTAGATCGATGCACTTTTGCCATTATGTACTGCCTTGTTTATTTAGATCTATGCTCTCCGTTTAGATTTAGATCCAATCTTGCCATTATGTGTACCGTGCCTTGTTTATCTATCGAAATACATGTCCCCCTCTTTTTAACGTCTATCGAAATGCCATTAGATCTGAATCCAACAAATCAGGAAAAATCACACGGAAAACAGAAAACAGACGAGCTAGAGGGCCACTGTTTGCCGGAATACAACAAATTATTTTATTAAACAGCCAACAGAAAACAGACGCGCTAGCGCGCTACTCTTCGTCCTCGTCGTCGTCGGTGACCTCCTCGTCGTCGGAGGAGATGCATGATGGTATTTCCGAGATAGGCCCCCACCTCGGATCGTCGGAGGCCCAGACTTCGCCGGCGTGGTCGGCCCGACGGAGCGCTTGCAGCGCCTTCGTCCTCGCCTCCCGAGCGGCATCTAACTCGAGGTGGCGTTCGAGGCGCCGCTCCGCCCGCTCAGCCGCGCGGGTCTGCCATAGCTCCTCGTCGGCGCTCTCCTCACCCGGATTGTTCCGGTAGTACTCGCGGACCACGCGGTCGTCCCTGGCGTCGACTAGGCCCTGAAACGCGCGGTGCCTGAGGTGGCGGTGGTCGGCGGCAGTGACGATCTGCGGCGTCGACGCCCTGGCCTCCGCTTCCCAGAGGGTGTGGCAGTCGCTAAAATTCATCAACGACCGCGGGCGGCCGAGGCGCCAGGCCGCCGCGTCCCAAGCGCGGGCGGCCTCCGAGGCCGTCGCAAAGGAGCCGAGGGGCATGCGGTCGTCCCCGAAGCGGATAGTCGCGGTGAACATTCCGTTCTGCCGCGATCGAACTCCGCGGAAACCGGTAGTGTTGTTCCTCCTCGGAGGCATGGTGGTGGCACGACGGTGCGTGGAGTGGAGGTGCGGCAGTTTATAACGCGCATTCATGGCCACGCGTTACAACTCCCGCGCCACGCGGACAGACAATACCACCCATGCGCCACGCGGACAGACAATACCACCCATGCTTAAAAAAAAAGGGACGGGGCTGTGGCCGCATTTGTAGGGGAAGGGACATTGGTCCCGGTTAGGGGTATGATCCGGGACCAATGCCCATGCGCGCGCCACGTGGCCTGTGGCTAGGGATTCGTCCCGGGTCGTGCCACGAACCGGGACCATTGGCTCCCCACGAACCGGGACAGATGCCCCCAGGTGGTTTCTGCTGCCTCGGGCACACGAACCGGGACCAATGCATGGCACTTGTCCCGGTTTTTGGTGCAACCGGGACAGATGCCCCCTGCCCCCCTGGACGAAAGGGGTTGTTTACACTAGTGAACGTGGGTCTCAAACCCATCTCCCTAGATGAATTATCTATCACATTCTGTAATAAACCCTTTGTGAAGGGATCTGCCAAGTTCATAGATGTTGGGATATAATCCAAAGCAATAACTTCGGAGTTCTTCAATTTCCTGACATATTTCAATCCCCTCTTCACATGTCTTGATGACTTCGCACTATCCTTAGAACTGTTCACTTTGATGATCTCAGTTTGATTATCATAGTTCATTAGGATTGCGGGTATTGGTTTTTCAACCACATGCAAGTCCATCAAGAGCTCACGAAGTCACTCTGCTTCAACAGTGGTTGTGTCTAATGCTGCGAGTTTTGCTTCCATAGTTGATCTTGTTAAGATGGTCTGCTTGCAAGACTTCCAGGAAACAACGCCACCACCAAGTGTAAAAACATAACCACTAGTGGTGTTAAGCTCATCAGCATCAGATATACAATTAGAATCACTATATCCTTCAAGAACCCTCAGGTTTCTGGTATAGTGAATTCCCTAGCTCGCAGTGCCTTTTAAATAGCGCATAACTCTCTCAAGCGCACTCCAATGATCATCTTCCCGATTGGAAACAAACCGGCTCAATTTGCTCACAACAAAGGAGATGTCAGGCCTCGTGGCACTCGCCAAATACATAAGAGAGCCTATAATCTGAGAATATGTCAGTTGATCTCTAGTAATCCGTTTATTCTTTCGAAGCAACACACTAACATCATATGGAGTTAAAGAAGGCTTGCAGTCACTATACCCGAAGCAACTCAAGACCTTTTCCATGAGACCGAAACAGTGTGATCCCACCATTATCATCTCTCAACAGTTTGATGTTCAAGATAACATCAGCTACTCCTAGATATTTCATCTCAAAACAGCGAGATAAGAAATCCTTAACTTGCTTGATTAAATCAAGATTGGTTCCAAAGATCAATATGTCATCGACATATAAACATAGAATAACTCCCTCGCCCCCACCATGGCGATAGTACACACACTTGTCAGCTTCGTTTACAACAAAGCCTTCAGCAGTCAAAGTCCTTTCGAACTTCTCATGTCATTGCTTAGGTGCTTGCTTGAGGCCGTATAATGACTTCAATAACTTGCACACGTTCCCTTCCTTGTCGGGTACTACAAAACCATCTGCCTGCTCCATATAAATTTCCTCGTCCAACTATCCATTGAGGAAAGCCGTCTTAACGTCTATTTGATGAACGAGAAGACCGTGCGAGGCGGCCAGTGAAAGTAGCACACGAATAATGGTCAATCTAGCCACAGGTGAGTAAGTATCAAAGAAGTCTTTACCTTCTTTCTGGGTATAACCCTTGGCCACAAGTCTTGCCTTGTACTTCTCCATTGTACCATCAGGCCTAAGCATTTTCTTGAACACCCACTTACATCCTACAGGTTTACACCCATATGGACGATCAATGATTTCCCAGGTTTCATTAGCCAAGATGGAATCCATCTCGCAACGGACAGCCTCCTTCCAGTAGTCAGCATCAAGAGATGCATAAGCTTCTGAAATAGTCCTGGGTGTGTCATCCACGAGGTACACAATGAAATCATTACCAAAATACGTTGCACTCCTGAAATAGGAACTTCATTGTCATGATCCTCGGGATTCTCAACGTGTTCTATCGGAATGGTGGGTTCAGGAATCTCAGCTAATTCCTGACTAGATGAATCATGTTTCTCCTGATTTGATGAGTTAGGCATATCCTTCATAGGAAATATGGTCTCAAAGAAAGTCTCATCATTTGACTCCATAATCGTACCAACATGCATGTCGGATACCTCAGATTTTATTATCAAAAATCTATAACCAACGCTATTAAAAGCATAGCCCAGAAGAACACAATCAACGGTTTTTGTTCCAAGCTGGCGCTTCTTGGGAATTGGTATATTGACTTTCGCCAAACAACCCCAAGTACGTAGGTAGGAGAGTTTCAAACTTTTCCTTTCCCATTCCTCAAATGGAGTAATGGTTTTAATCTTTGTATGAACTCGGTTTAGGACATGACATGCAGTCTTTAGCGCCTCCCCCCACCATGCCTTGGAGAGACCCGAAGTATCTAACATGGCGTATACAACATTCGGTTCTTTCTTTCATCCACCCCATTTGACTTAGGTGAGTAGCGAGGTATCCTCTCATGAATAATACCGTGTTCAGCACAAAAAGAATTAAACTCCTTGGAAAAATACTCTCCACCACGATCAGACCTAAACCGTTTAATTTTACGATTAAGTTGGTTCTCAGCTTCGGCCTTATAGTTCTTGAAATAAGTTAAAGCTTCATCTTTTGATTTCAGAAGATACAAATAACAATATCTAGTGGAGTCATCAATACGTGTCATGAAATATTTCTTTCCACCTTTTGTCAACACGCCATTCATCTCTCAAAGATCAGAATGTATAAGTTCTATTGGTGCCAAGTCTCTCGCCTCCGCGGTCTTATGAGATTTGCGAGGTTGCTTAGCTTGAACACACACTTGACATTTGGAACCTTTCATAGTACCGAATTTCGGAATTAAACTCATATTTTCTAATCTTGCCATGCAACCAAAATTAATATGACAAAATCGTGAATGCCAGACATCACAATCATTATCGTGGCAAACATTACTAATAACTTTGGTGCATATATATGACAAGGATAAGCGGAACAAGCTTCCGCACTCATAGCCTTTACCAATAAATTGTCCATACTTGGAAATTACAACTTAATTGGACTGGAAGACCAACTTAAAACCATCTCTACATAAACGTGAGCCGCTGACGATATTTTTTTTGATGGAGGGCACATGATGAACGTTCTTCAGTCGCACGACCTTCCCCGATGTAAACTTCAGATCGACCGTACCAACACCACGAACAATAGCATGTGACCCGTTCCCCATCAGCACGGGAGAAGTCCCTGTGACCTGATAAGAAGAGAACATGGAAGCCTCAGCACAAACATGTACATTGGCACCTATGTCAGTTAACCATTCAGGTGAATGACAAACTGAAAGAATAGTGGGAACTATACCGTACCCAGAATCCTTCATCTCAGTGTCGGCCATGACAACATTAGCAGTCTTGCCGTTGTTCTCCTGCTGCTGCAACTCATATCGTTTAGGGCATCTTGGAGCCCAATGGGTCAGTTCACCGCAAACGTGACATGACCCCTTCCTCTTGTCAAAGTTGGTAGAGTGCGACGGCTTAAAATTGCCATCGGGTTTGCCTTTACCCTCGGTTTTCTTCTTGTTATATTTAGGCTTGTTGGGCGGGCAGTGTTTCTTCTGTACCACATGGGCAGCAGAACCTACCTCAGCAACCCGAGCACGTGTATCCTTTGCTCTCGCCTTCTCTTCCACATCAAGAGATCCGATGAGGTCCGAAACGGAGAACTCCTGTCTCTTGTCTTTCAGAGAAGTAGCAAAGGTGCTCTATCAAGATGGAAGCTTGGCAATAATGCCTCCGGCCACAAACTTGTCCGGTAACATACACTTAAAGTGGTCAAGTTCTTTAGAGAGTGACTGTATCTCATGAGCCTATTGAACAACAGAGCGCTCATCAGTCATCCTGTTGTCATAAAATTGCTCCATCACATACAGCTCACTGCCAGCATCCGAGGCCCCAAATTTGGCCTCGAGTGCAGCTCATATATCCTTGTCGTTATCAAACGACATATACAGATCCACAATGGAATCATCAATAATACCGAGGAGGGCACTTCTAAACATAGTGTCCATATTCTCAAAAGTCTCCAGCTGTGCTGGATTGAGATCACCCTCATGCTTGCCCTTGGTGGCTGCATAGCAGTGCATGGTTTGAAAC
This sequence comes from Alopecurus myosuroides, assembly GCA_028641055.1. Taxonomy (NCBI): domain Eukaryota; kingdom Viridiplantae; phylum Streptophyta; class Magnoliopsida; order Poales; family Poaceae; genus Alopecurus; species Alopecurus myosuroides. The sequence goes on along the minus strand of CM054057.1, from coordinate 132,246,628 downwards.
CATAGCACTGCTCACACCCTTGAAAGGGATTGACCTTGTTGCCGCAATAATAGACGGTGCAGGTGTAACAAATTGCCTATAATAAGGTCTTAGGATTGTTGGATATATTAGCAATTTAGTAGATGATTTAATTCAAAATAGCATCAGATGAATTACAATAGTAGCAAATAGAGTAATCATACAAATATCTAGATCTAGTATAGTAGACAGACTAATCCAATCTATAGCAAGAACTAGACATATGAATTCCAGTAATATCTCATACAGATTGGGACGCCCCGGGATCGGGCACTATGCGGATTTCGGCATTTCCACCCAAATCCGCATAATAACCGATTCCAGGTTGCCACTTGTGATAACATTACAACAGTCCACGAATATTCCGCAACAACAACAGAAAAGATATATACAAGACGACTCAAACGAGTCAAGGATACAACTGATACAATACAAAGATCCAAATAACAGCGGAAGAAACAACATAGTATCCGACTACGGACAAGATACAAATTGGACTAAGAGTGCTGAAGATAACCGATGGCGTCCAATCCCCACCCAGGCCAAGCCGGAGGGATTCCCAAGCTAACATCGTCAGACTTCAACCCTGTTGACTGCAATGTGAAATATGCAGCCACGAAAAGGATTCGTGGGTAAGTACTATTAAGTACTGGCAAGTGGATAAACCATACTCACAAGATACCAGCGTAACCAATCATCACAAGATACAAATACTTTGGGTAGAACGGAAAGGAAGGGATTATTGCAAAGAAGCGGCAGCGGGCAGCACTAACAACTAAAGAGACGCGCTACAACTCCCGGCTAATAGAAAGGGATAAGAGAGCGTATCAGAAACCAACTACAACTACTCACCAAACAATACCCATCCAGTGTTACCCCCTTCTAAGGAAGCAACCCAAGGAAACTCACACTGTTGATTAAGGTGACATTCATTTTTATGGTGAAGGTAATACTATATTACTAGTCAAGTTATTATCATTAGTTGTAAGTTGTCTGAGTACTTGTTAGCCAGCACTTTCACCAAGTCGTCACATAACCGCGGACAACACGGCTTCTCGAGAAGATTCATCCCTGCAGGGTGCGCTACAGTACCCATACACACTCAAGCCACCAACTAAAACTCAGGTTGGCTCGACACGACCCAAACCGTCTCTACAACCTGTCCTAGGAGCCACGGAGCTATAAGGTTCCAGCCACGCAGCCGAATACTCAGCGCAAGTGTGCACAACTCCCGCAGGACGCAACACCCCGACAATACAGGCCTCACCCTATATGCATCATCATCATCATCAACAGTAACCATGGGGGGCCAACCCATTCATGCGTATGAGCAAATGGAACACCCGAACTAAGTGTGGCTCTTCGGACAAGCTGCAAATCAGGTCTAAGTCGAGGGGGGTCCCATACTACCTCCCGGATGCGGTTAGCGCGCTCATCATGGATTAATGGACAAGACCCTTTTCCTAGTTTCGACACTAGCAGTCTCCAAAACCACGCCGGGCCTCCTGCCGGTGCCTCATCATCAAATTATTATTACCCCAAACATTAACATGTTGTTGATTAAATTGAAACCCAACTATCAACTAAACAGGTGATAGAACAAAGGACAACAGGACTAGAGCGCAAACAAACCTAAGCATGCAACTACGACACGAGGGCCAACAAGGTAAACAAGCAACAGTTGATAGGAAGTGGAAGGAAGACTATATCATGGCTGCAAGGTAAACATATGATAGTATCGAGACACAAGCATCGAATCATAAGGCTAGCATAAGTACAACGGAAAGAATCGGTAACAAGTGATGAAAGGCAGCCATAGGTAGCAAGTGAGTATACTTTCCTGAGATCCAGCAAGTAGAGGTACATCCGCAGAACTTGTCGTTGCTCACATCATCTCAACGTCCTATCCGCGAAGAAGCAACGAACTAGAACAAACACCGGATGCAACAATTACTACTACGGCAAAAGATCCAGCATGATCCTTTTTTATATGCATGACAAGTTAAAGGGTGCATAAAAATAAATACAAGACATGATGAAACATTTTAAATGGACCCAAATGCAAAGATAAGGTTGCATTTGGAAAATCCCAGGTGCAAGCATAGTTATTTGAGTGACTTACAAGCAAACATTAGGTTGAAGTGATTAAATGGCATGGTGGATGATGAAAACAGAATGTATACAACATTAGCTTCAATGTGATATCTCATTTGCCAAATTTGGAATTTTAAATACTTAATTATGAATTTTTGCAATTTAAAAGGTTTAATTAAAGCATTGAATTATTGCACCACTTTTAATTAGGGAAAACAGTAAAAAAATTGTATATTTTAAAAGTTTAGGAAATTTTGAATGGAAACATATTTTATTTGCCCAAAAGGGAGTTGGATTGGCAAATTTATTGCATTTACAAAATTGGGGTTTATTCTGCCATTTTTGGTAAACAATTTAAACAGAGGTACCTTAGGGGACAAATTGTATTGAAAAGGTTGAAAACATGTAGCAAATGTTTCACTGAACATTTTGAGCTATTAAACATAATTTTTGGATCATTATTGAATTTATTATGCATTTTTCCATAAGCATTTTTATTCTGCCCCTTTTAGTAAACAGAAGGAAACATGTTCAAATTTAATTCAATTGTGACCAAATAAAATACCACTGTGTAGAGTTTGTTAAGACAAAATTTTAGAGCCCAAGTTTGCTCAATTTAGGTGAACAGAACTCAAGTTATGAATTTCCAAAGTTTCAAATTTTAATAGCCATTTCTGTATTTAATTATTTAGTGCACAATTTATTACAGAAACATGTTGCAACTTTGTTACTAACAGAAAGAGCACAAGATTCTGAATCCATAGAAATTTGAATCATTGAAATTGGAGCATTTTTCAATTTGTTATTGATTTTACAAATAAAGATTTAGTTCTGTTTTCCTGGAGTTCGAGAAATAAAAGAAAATGGAGAAAAAAAAGGGGTGGCTTTGCCACGGGTGGGATTCGAACTCGGGGCTCCAGGGAGTGCGGATCGGTGCGCAGCCACTAGGCTACTGCTGCGTCTGTGATACAAGACAGATCTGACGGAATAAGAGGTGACAAAACGCGGAATTTTCCCTACTGATGAAACTGAACCTATGTGCGACGGGGACAGGGAGTTCGCCGGCGATTCACGGCCACCACGATGGTGCTGCGCGAAGGCAGGCACCCAGAGCATGGGGAGGGGTTAGGGAGAGGTCCAAGAGGCGGAGGCTCACCTCGAGGAGCTCGGAGGCGAGGCGGAAGCTCGGGGAGACAGCCACGGTGATGAGATGCAGAGGATGGAGGCGCGGTGGTGGTCGCCGGGAAGATCTCGACGGCGCCGACGATCAAGGAAACTCCAGACGCCGTGCTCTTGCAAGGACGAAGAGGAAGGCGGCGCGGTTCAATTCCCACCCTCGGTTGCCCTTCTCGTCGACCATGGCCTTGGCGGCATGACCTACATCTCCGGCCATGGTGGTACGGTGGTGGAGAAAACAGAGGAAGAAAGGAGAGGAAAAGGGTGGCGGCGGTTGGAGAGGAAGAAGAGAGCTAGGGTTAGGGTTTGAGGAGGGAGAGGGCGGCTTTAAGGAGGAGGGGAGAGGGGACCATGGTGGAGGACGTGCTGGTGAAAGGGATAGGGGAAAATGCCTCCTGCATGCGTGCTCCTGTACGGACGAAGAGGACGAAGGAGGTGGGCTGGATTGGGTCATAGGTGGCTGACTGGGCCTTGTTAGCCCAGTTCGGCTGCCTCCCCACTTCTTCTTTTTTTTCTTGTTTGTAGAAGAGAAAAAGAATAGAGAGGAGAGCAATTTTGAGGGTTTTTATTTATGAAATAATTTTGTTGGATTAAACAGCAATAAAGCCCGAGTGTATGAAACTTTGTTTTTCAAAATTTTCAAATTACACCATGTATTTTGAAATTTGGAAATTTGAATTTAAATTAGGGTTTCATATAAAAGGAATTTTAAAACCAAACATATTTAATATTTTCAAATCAATTGTAAGTTACAATTTGAAATGATTTGTTTGCATTTTAAATTGGTTTGAAAACAAATGCAATTTATGCATGATGCAATGCATGACGACATGATGCGAAAAAGAAAAACAACAAACAATTCTATTTGGGGGAAAAACCCCGGGTGTTACAGCCGACACCACTAACAAGGGATTGCGCCCTCGCAATCCGCTCCAAGCCGGTAAGAGAGAGAAGAAGTTGGAGCTATCGAGTCTTCATGCTTCAAGTTGATCTCCTCGACACCACTAACAAGCTTCTCGACACCACTAACAAGGGATTCTTGCTCGGATTGTTGACGATGTTCTTCCACCAGGAACCTTCCGATGATCGAACCTATTAGGTTAAAAGGCTAAGAGAACGTCCAACCCACGTAGGATCCTAACACTTTGAAAGATGTCGAAGAAGAGGGACTCCAAAACAATTAGGATAGGAGGAGAAATAGAATAGAGATGAGAAGAAAAACAGAATCCTAGTGAGATATTTCCAAAATAGTTTAGCAGAAAATAGTTTTTGACACTCTAGAAACAACGACCGTTAGCGAGGTTATCCTACAGGCTTTGCGGACCCGTTGCTTCGATAACCATTCGTATCTAAACAACATTGGGAATCGGAACCATGCTCTGATACCATTTGTGACGCCCCGGGATCGGGCACTATGCAGATTTCGGCATTTCCACCCAAATCCGCATAATAACCGATTCCAGGTTGCCACTTGTGATAACATTACAACAGTCCACGAATATTCCGCAACAACAACAGAAAAGATATATACAAGACGACTCAAACGAGTCAAGGATACAACTGATACAATACAAAGATCCAAATAACAGCGGAAGAAACAACATAGTGTCCGACTACGGACAAGATACAAATTGGACTAAGAGTCCTGAAGATAACCGATGGCGTCCAATCCCTGCCCAGGCCAAGCCGGAGGGATTCCCAAGCTAACGTCGTCAGACTTCAAACCTGTTGACTGCAATGTGGAATATGCAGCCACGAAAAGGATTCGTGGGTCAGTACTATTAAGTACTGGCATGTGGATAAACCATACTCACAAGATACCAGCGTAACCAATCATCACAAGATACAAATACTTTGGGTAGAACGGAAAGGAAGGGATTATTGCAAAGAAGCGACAGCGGGCAGCACTAACAACTAAAGAGACGCGCTACAACTCCCGGCTAATAGAAAGGGATAAGAGAGCGTTTCAGAAACCAACTACAACTACTCACCAAACAATACCCATCCAGTGTTACCCCCTACTAAGGAAGCAACCCAAGGAAACTCACACTGTTGATTAAGGTGACATTCATTTTTATGGTGAAGGTAATACTATATTACTAGTCAAGTTATTATCATTAGGTGTAAGTTGTCTGAGTACTTGTTAGCCAGCACTTTCACCAAGTCATCACATAACCGCGGACAACACGGCTTCTCGAGAAGATTCATCCCTGCAGGGTGCGCTACAGTACCCGTACACACTCAAGCCACCAACTAAAACTCAGGTTGGCTCGACACGACCCAACCCGTCTCTACAACCTGTCTTAGGAGCCACGGAGCTATAAGGTCCCAGCCATGCAGCCGAATACTCAGCGCAAGTGTGCAAAACTTGACGGGGGGATGCTAACCCGGTATGCCAGGCTCCGGGGAATAACCCGGCCAAAAGGATGGTATACGGGATCCGGTTGTGGTAAAGATGTTCGTGGAGGCCCAGGCTCGTGGGCCTAATGGCCTGGATTATGGATATTGTAAAGGAAGATTAGGGTTAGCACGCCGTGTATGGGTAGGACCCGGGTGTGCCTTGTAAAGTAAGTTAGGGGGTATGGGTACAATATAAACCGACCCCCGGGTATAGATTGAGAGAGAGATCTGAGAACCCTAGCAATATCGTGTGGTATCGAGTATCCAGTGTAAACCCTAATCGAGTTATCATATCGAGAATAGAGATCCGGCGACTTTGATTGCCGGCTGTCAGATCAAGCTGTACCATGTCTTCCCTTGAGCTAAACCCTCTCTCGAGCGCCTGTGTCGACTTGCCCCAAGATCAGTTACCCCTGGTAACATCTGCCGTGATTATCCCACGACAGTTGGCGCCCACCGTGGGGCCTGCGTCCAAAGGTGTCTACATCACGGGAGAAGCTCGGAAGGGCATGGAGAATCTTGTCATCGGCGAGATCTACATCAACCACGAAGGAGAAAAGGTGGTGGACGATTCCGGCTGGGGGCCGGAGTCGGATCACCTCGAAACCGGATCCGTCATAACAATCGGCCCGATCAACGTCTTCATCGGTATGGTATGTGCTTCCAATTCGGTCCCTGACAACGTTGGATCTGATTCTATGCCAGGAAAAGCCACGTCTATCCGATCAGATGATGAAGAATCAACGGGAACGACATATCCAGCAGAAGAACCCATCGCGGAGTGGGAACAGCCGGAGGAGCCGGCATGGACCCCACGCGACCGGGTCCAAGGAGAAGATGACACCGGGTCTATCCTGGATCTACTGGAAAACCGGTATGAGGAGAACGGTGAGGAGGAACAGCCTGAATTTACACCGGATATCACGCGCCGAGTTGCAGTCTATGCAGCCCCCGCGGCCAACCAAGGAAACACAGCCGCGGCACCAGTCGGGGCGGCTCAGGCGGTGGCCCAGCAGCAGGGTGCGGTTAACGGAGACCCGGTCTTGACCCGGGTCGATGGAGAGTCAGCATCGGTCACCAGTCGCGCAGCAGATGAGGAGCAACACGCCAACATGTTCGGGTTTCAAGCCAATCGGACACCAGGGGCGGGTCCCTCGAATCCGCGTCACCCGGCCCTGTTCGATAATAATTTGATTTTGGATCCTACAGTCCTCGCCACTGTTATCACCCCAGAAAACGCGGCAGAGCGTGTTAGAGATCTGGACGTGGCTCGTCGTGCATTGGAACAGCAAAGAAGGCAAGTGGAAGCAGATAGACAGGGGATGGCCACCCGACGGCGCGAGCTAGAAGCGTTGGAAACCCGGCTTCGAGAGGAAACGTCCAGGATACATCAAAGGCATCACACCAGGCTGCCAGCAACGGGCGGAGTTATTAATCCGGCTAATTTGTTCATCACGCCTCAGGACCAACCGATACCAGTGGTGAACCAGGGAACCGCACCCCAACAGACAACAGCAGCGACACAGCCGGCGAATGAACGGACCGGGTTACCCCCACCGCAAACTAGAGTTACAACCGGTAACGATCTACTGCCGCCGCCACCATCACGATTCCGCACGCCAGCCGGCCACTACAACAATCCTATGGACAACGTATATGCGGCGACACTCGCATTGAATCAAATACCTGTGGGAGAGTCGCCCCATGCAGAGAAGACTCGGCAAGCCATCGAGCTGCTGCACACTGCGGTGGCACAGCAAGCCAATTACCCGGATCACAGAAGCGGAATGCACGGGACGCCATATGTCAGCCAGCAGCAAGGGAATTTACAAACGAGTTCGGCGCGGCGGAGGGAAGAGCAGCAGCAAATGCCGCCTCCTCCCCGCGTTCAGGCAGTATCAGCAGCACAGGCCGTCGTGGACAGTTCTAGGGCTCGGAGGGCCGCGGCCGGGCCTGCAGCGCATGGACCTCCCGTAGCACACGCCCAGACGCGCCCCCCGCGGCATCACACGTTTCCAGGGCAAGGCCGGCTTCAATCATTCTTGCGGGGCCCAAGTGTCTCTCGGACAATATTAGAGCTGAACCTTACCCGGAAAAGTTCAAAGAGCCAGGGAAAGTAGTGAATTATGAGCCAACCATGGATCCCGAAACGTGGCTAAGCAGTTACGAGATGGCAATGTCAATCCGCAACGCGTCCGATAACCTCCAAGCCAAATTCATGTATCTGATGATGTCTGAAGGAGCAGCGAAATTGTGGTTCACCAATCTACCAGAGGGATCGATCAAGTCTTGGGAGGAATTGAAGACTACGTTTATCAAGCACTTTCACGGGACCTGCAGAAAATTATTCACCATTGATGATCTAGAGCGATGCGTCCAAAAGAAGGGAGAGTCGGCGCGCAGTTGGGTGCGCCGGGTTATGGAGATACTTCACTCATCCACAGACATCCAGCCCAAGGATGCACTACAAGCCATGGCAAAAACATGCAAGTATATACCTTTAGTGCAAAAGTTAACTCGCATGAAGTCCAGTCGAAATGCGTCAGAAGTCACAATGGGAGAACTGATGGATGCGTGCAACAAACACGCTGCGACAGATACCACAGAAGAAGAAGCTGATGACAAGAGGACAAAAGCAAACACAAGCGGTAATGTAAGAATCGGCAACGGAACAACGTCAGGAAACAATGGAAATAGTCAGAACAAGCGTCCCTTCGAAGGAGGCTCCGAGTTTGTCGCTAACACCGAAGCCGGGTCTTCAAGGCCAAGAGCAGAAGGAAATTTCAACGGAGGTAACCACCATGGAGGAAACTATCAAGGACCACCAAGGCCGGGTAACAATTGGGACATATTCAGGATGGCATGTCCGAAGCACAGCAGGAATGGCAGGCCAGCTAACCACTCCCTAGAACAATGCGCCGATTTGCAAAGATGGAAAAATGACGAAGTGCACAGAGCTATGCGAGGTGCAGGGCGGGGAGGAGGACCGGGTCCAGGGGCAAACCCGGGCAACGGCCCACCCCCAGCTGGTAACCCGGCGGCTGGAAATCAAGGTAACAACCAAGGGGGGGCAGGAGGCTTCCAGGCTAACCCCAAACAATTGGGTCAATATCATGTGCATACCACAGGAGGATCTAACAAGGACAAAAAGATACTGAAGCAAGCAGTCAACTCGGTTTCGTTAGCCGTTCCGAGATACTTGAGATGGTCAGAACAGGAGGTAACATGGAGCAGAAGGGATCACCCAGAAAGAGTGGAACACCCAGGAGTCTTGGCACTAGTGGTCGCACCGCAAGTTAATGGATACGAACTAAAGAAGGTTTTAATGGATGGTGGAAGCAGCATCAATATACTGTATTGGGAAACCTTCCTACGCATGGGTCTCAAGGAATCTCAACTGCAAAAAAGCTCAACAGTTTTTCACGGAATGGTGCCGGGTCATTCAGCATGCCCCGAGGGAAAAATCGCATTGGAGGTAGCTTTCGGAGAATCAAAGGATAACTATCGAATTGAGTGGCTCACCTTTGAGGTAGTAAAATTACGCAGCCCCTATCACGCGATGTTTGGAAGGCCGGCTTATGCCAAATTCATGGCTAGGCCGTGTTACGTATATCTACAGCTAAAAATCCCGGGTCCCAAGAAGACTATAACCATACACGGAAATCGAGACATAGCCGCTGAATGCGACGAAGGAGATGCAGCAATGGCCGAGCAAGCTTGCAGAAAGGAAGAACTCAAGCACTATCGGTCTCAAGCAGACCCGGAGGACAGAACTACATCAAAGAAGCCAAATACTGAAGGCGAAAAAGCAAAGTCCAAGGTAACGCAAGATGCTAAAATGGTGGCCTTAATCGAAGTTGACTCTCCCAAGCAGTCTGCTGTAAAGGAAGAAGTTACACGGCCGCCCACGACCAGTAAAGTCATGGAGACACCCCACCCGGGTTGGCTGGCAAACCCGGTACTCATCAGGAAAAAGTCCAACTTATGGAGGATGTGCATTGGTCAAGCCGGATCAGGACCAGTGCTTACAAAGAACTGAGTAATGTAACGGGCGGCAGGTTTCAGACGCGCTCTTTTCCTACCCAGGGTACCTAAGGGGACTGGAAGGTTTTTAATGAGGCGGCCTGCTGACCCAAAATTTCTGGTACCAATAAAGAGATGGTTATCAAGTCCTATGTCTTTTCGCCTTTATCACAAGTAAGTAGTATCCATACGACATCAGTAATTCAGTATCATCATCAAAAGCATCGAGTGCATGTAGGTCTTGGGGGGTTGGTTGCCCAAGTAACCAGCCGCTAACCCAAATGACCCGGCATTGGTGTCTATAAGTTGTAAGGGCCGACTACTCGCAAACGGGTACGGCTGCAATCTTATGACTGGGCAGAGGAGCCAACTTTTCTTGACTTTTCTCACTTAAGCTCGATGTGACTCGCACCAAAAGTGGCATGATTCGTTCGCTTGTGATTACAATCAGCCGTGAGGCCCAATGGGACTCGCCTGACTCTGTTTTCATACAGATGTAACAACATGGTATCCACGCGAAAGCCGGCTTATAGTGTAAGATAGTCAAAAGGGTCATCTAAACCACAAGTTTATGCAGAGTACAAGGCTGATAAGCCGGAAACTCAGTGATTATCAAGCATAACTTCAGTATTTACATGAGATGGTTTTAGGGTTTTGCCTTGGTAGGGAATGATTTGTCCTCTGAGAAAGGCCACACCCCCATGACTCGTCCTTTGGGTCATGGGGACTGGGGACTTCGCAACAGAAACAAACCACTTTGATACCAAGGTTCAAAACGGCCCTATCATCCGAGTCTTGGGAATTTCAAGAGAATTTCACTTATCAAAGCCCCTGGTCTCGGAAAAAACGAGTCTTATAAAGGGAGCTAAAAAGAGAGATGGGTATCAAGAACAAGTTCAGAAGAACAGCAAAAAGTACGATTATCAAAAGGCTGGGAAAGCCACGAAAATATGTCACCAAATGGAAGTATATTACAAGTTTTTGCATCGGTATCAGAAGTGCACAGGCGCACCATTAACAGAATAAAGTAGCTCAAACAAAAAGGTCCCATGTGACTAAGGTATTATGACATCCTTACTCTACTCGGCCTCCTGAGCGCGATCTTCCGGGTCTTGCTCCTGGACCTGCTTCTTAGCTTTTTTGGCAGAGCCACCCGGACTCACCGCGCCAGGGCGGATAGGAGGAAGGACGGACGGTGTAGAGGCGTACGGCCCTGATTTTAAGTCGGCCTCCCTCTTCGCAGTTGCCTCCTTCTTCTTAGCTGAGTAATCAGCCCACTTCTCCAAGAGGTCAAAGGGCGGGGGTGCTTCCTCTGTGATAATCTTGTCATCAGCGTCATACGCAGTCATTAGTGTATTAAGGTTCAAGCTATCGGCTAGAGTGGTGGCAGAGGGGCGCACTGCCGACTGAATAGCCTTGAAATCCTTAGGCGTAAATTTGGCACCATCCGCCTTGAACTCAGGAAACCCGGAGATTATCTTCGCCGGGTCAAGCTTCGGAAAGTAGGCTTTGGCCAAGGTCAAAGCCCGCACTATACCAGTACGGCAGGACGAACGCTTCCAGAGTTCAATCCAGCCGGGTACAGTGGAGCAGGCTTGGACAAGGTTCTCTTCACCCGGATAGGCTTCCGCGGGCCAATTAATGGCATTCAATATAAATTTTGTGCCGGCAAAGAAAGTCCGGAGCACAGTCTTCAGGGTCCTAACCTTGACAATAACATCTTCCTCTGGAGCGGCAAGGTTCGCACCTATAGTGGAAATAGAAGCAAGAACGTATCAGTAGCAGCCGGGTATGAAATTAGTCGCCAGGCAAAAACTTAGTCGGCAGGCAAACACTTACTAAGTAAGATGTGATAAGTATCGGAGACTTGATCCGATAACTTCTTCAAATCGGCCTGAGCGGCGAGGCACTTCTCCTTGTATTTGGAGACATCCTTCTTCAAAGTTTTCATATTACCCTCAAGGATTTCTCGGCGTTTTATCTCGGCGAGAAGGAGTTGTTCAGTCTTTAGCAAGGTTTCATCAGACCGAGTTACCTGTGCCTGTAAGTGTAAAAGGGTGCAAGAATCAGCTGAGTGTTATGGCAAGAAAAATATGGTGAGAAGTACCAAGCATAACTTTTGCAAGTTATCCTCGGAACTTGGGGACTAGATAGGGAATATAAGATAACAAGCGCTCTTACCTGGTGCTCTGCAGCCATGCGCTCTAAAGTCTCGCTCTCCGAAGCCTTCATGGTGAGAAGCTTGTCCATCAATTGTTCGAAAGTATCTTTATTCGTGTCAGAAGACCCGGGTCCTTGGAATTTCCTAGAAGAGGTTTTCTTCTTGGAAGGAGGTGGAACCCGGGTCATTTGCACGTTGGAGTCCGACACTCCTTCTGCACCTAAGGTGGTGGTCTTTCTCTTGCTGGCATGAGAAGCAATTGGATATTCGGTTTCCTGCTGGTCCGGTTTAGTCGGCGATGTTTGTTCTTCATCGCCAGACGCGGTTGCAGTTTTATCAGCCGGGTTCCCCTTACCCGGGCCCTTATCTTCCGAATCCTCTTGATCGCTGACAACGACCGTGGCCCTGTAGATGTTATCACAAAGCAGCTAAATATGCAGTTAGGAAAAGATGACGAAGTACCGGAAAGTATCTGGAAAGGGATTTTACCCGGCATTCACCGCAAAGTCACAAGGAAATCCATCGTCAGACCCGGGGGAGGCTGGAAAATGTCAAGTTAAATATTATGCGAGAATGCTTCGAGGAAACCATGCTAACCAAGAAAAGATAGAGCAAGTACCAGCTTGCCGAGTGGGGAGCGGTGAAGAACCCGGGTTAAGGGCGTCGTTACCCGGGTGATTTCGAGTCGACCTGCGCTTAGGCGTGGGCGACCCCTTCAAGATTGACCAGTGGAATAACGTCAAGAAAGGTTCAAGAATATCATTACGGTAATACAAATTGAGTGTGTGAAAGGGGATGAAACCTTGGAGGTGGCTCCTTGAGCTTTTCTTTTAGATCCGGCTTTGGTTGCCGGCTCCGGTTCTTCCTCATCACTGGCGGATTCTACCTTGCCGTCCGAATCTTCTTCCTCGTCATCTTCTTGTTCTGAAATATCGTCAAAGTTATGGTTGAAAATGAAGGGGTTATGACGAGTTCAAAGGAACCAAATAGAATTTGAAGAGTACCCTCATCCGAGTGAATGGCCTCTTGATCCTCTGGACTTTCGGAGCTAGGGGAGGCGTTGATTTTCCAAAAGTCGTCATTAGCCTGAAAGGTGCAAATACACGGGTTACCAACTGTGTCAAATGGAAAGAATGAAAGTAAAGGCGCCAAAATCGGGTTTTTACCTCAGGGGCCGGGTTTTCAAGCGTGAAGGGATCTAACCCGGATATGTTCCGGATCACTTCGAGTTTTTCCGTTAGAAAACCCTTGATGGTTTTGTGAGTGTCCCCAGGTGCGAAAATATTGTCGGAATATCGGAGCGGATCAGAGGGTTCTCCTGAGTACTCGCACATCAGCTTCGTGCGGATGGAGTTGGGCTGGATCCTAAAATCGACCCAGGTCTTCACTAGGTTGAGGCCGATGAGGCCCTGGGCTGTAAGAGTGGTGATCTTGGCAAGAAGGGGTTGAATTGCCTCCCTGTCCGGGTCAGGGGCGAAGGCACTAAACTTATCAGAAATGTCTAGAAGACCATCAGAATAACCCGGCAGTTTCTTTTGGCCGGGTGGGGAAGTGTCCTGGCAGTAGAAATAAGAGAGCTGCCAGTGCTTGACATGAGAATTAAGGGTAAGGGATGGCATCAGAGAGTTCTTGCGGCGTTGGATCGAAACCCTGCCGCAAGCAAGAAGCGCCCCATCACCGCTTTCGCGGCATGGTTTGCATTGATAAAGCTCGATAAAAAGAGCTAGACTTGGCGGAGTGCACAAGTAGGATTCAGAAAGGACGATAAAATGGGTAATATTTAGCACGGAGTTGGGCCCGATGTCAAAGACGCGAAGGCCATAGTGACTAAGAATATCACGAAAAAAGGGATGACCCGGTGGTCGAAAACCTCGGGTCACGTGTTCCACGAAGCAGATTACCTCATCTTTTGTAGGGGTGGGCCGGGTCTCCTTACCCGGCACCCTCCATTGGATATTTTCCTGAGGAGGAAGAGCCCCCAGCTCCACCAACTCCTCCAACTTGGCCTGTGTGACCATAGACCGCCCCCAGTTGGCGGAAATGGTGTTGGCAGCTTTGGTCTTGGTAGGGGTTTTCCCCTGTTTCTTGGGAGCCATGTGGTCGGCCTGCAAAGCACAAAATAAGAAGAAGGTTAAGACATGGAAGTTGCGAAACGCCCAAGTATAAGCCGGATGATATTGAGGTATGGTATGAGTTCCGGGTGTTAGACTGCAAAGATAAGTTCGAAAGTCCCGGGTGTCAAGTGTTATGGTGAAAATTATGGGATCCAAATGATGAAGAAGCTTTTTGAATATAGTGGACAATGGCTTAAGCGCCAAACGTGAATAGAAGGAACTAAAAAGAAGTGGTCCCGCCGGGTGACTGATGCCAAGGCGGAAATCTCGAGTAGTTCGAGTCTAGATTGGAAGTTCTATTTTTAAATTTGTGGCAAGGGTAATGGTTGTGGGCAGTAGGAGAGTGGATTGGAGCATGCGCCTTATCCTATACGCGAGCTAAAGAGATTACGGGTAGCCAAATTCGGCCTAGTCAAGAAATTTGAGGCGGGCTGATCTAGATCTAATCTGAGGAAGAAATTAAAGGCTGCAAGGGCAAATTAGTGGATGCCTTGCGGAGGCAGATGGCGCAGGCCTGATGTCCCTTCGCGGATCTTGGTGGGCCGGATGAGGATGCGCCGGCGGATCTTGGCCGCGGCACGGGGCGAACGGTGGCGGAGCGTAACCTCCGGGCGACGGGCTCCGGTGACGTGCGCGGAGTTTCCGTGGTGACGCTCAGGGAGAAGGAGAGCTCAGGGGAAGAGCAGAATGGAATGGGGGAAATGAGCCGTTAGGGTTCGAGTCACCCCTAAGGAGCTTTTTTATAGTGCAAATGGATAAGCACGGTTTGGTGAGTGGGAGCCGAGAATGGAGGGGGTAAACGGCTATTTATTTAAAGTTTCTGCGAGATGTGCGCCAGGTATTTGAGCAAGGCATCCGGATAAAAGGAAGAAGGGGATTCGTCCCGTGATGACGGGATTGGTTATCAAGCATAGGATCTTGGAGTTATTATTATGGTTTGGACCCAGAAGTTTGAACCAAGGTGTTTGGAGGGAAAACCTGAACTATCGCATGGCCACCAAGGAGCAAGGCCTAGCTGAATGTTAAAACATCTTAACCTGGTTTCCATGTGCCCGTGTGATTGATATCTTTTCAGGAATAGCAAGCGCTTCAAGGAGATCCGTGAAGCCCAGGCTATTCTGGGGACTACTGACGGGGGGATGCTAACCCGGTATGCCAGGCTCCGGGGAATAACCCGGCCAAAAGGATGGTATACGGGATCCGGTTGTGGTAAAGATGTTCGTGGAGGCCCAGGCTCGTGGGCCTAATGGCCTGGATTATGGATATTGTAAAGGAAGATTAGGGTTAGCACGCCGTGTATGGGTAGGACCCGGGTGTGCCTTGTAAAGTAAGTTAGGGGGTACGGGTACAATATAAACCGACCCCCGGGTATAGATTGAGAGAGAGATCTGAGAACCCTAGCAATATCGTGTGGTATCGAGTATCCAGTGTAAACCCTAATCGAGTTATCATATCGAGAATAGAGATCCGGCGACTTCGATTGCCGGCTGTCAGATCAAGCTGTACCATGTCTTCCCTTGAGCTAAACCCTCTCTCGAGCGCCTGTGTCGACTTGCCCCAAGATCAGTTACCCCTGGTAACATCTGCCGTGATTATCCCACGACAAAACTCCCGCAGGACGCAACACCCCGGCAATACAGGCCTCGCCCTATATGCATCATCATCATCATCAACAGTAACCATGGGGGGCCAACCCATTCATGTGTATGAGCAAATGGAACACCCGAACTAAGTGTGGCTCTTCGAACAAGCTGCAAATCAGGTCTAAGTCGAGGGGGGTCCCATACTACCTCCCGGATGCGGTTAGCGCGCTCATCATGGATCAATGGACAAGACCCTTTTCCTAGTTTCGACACTAGCAGGCTCCAAAACCACGCCGGGCCTCCTGCCGGTGCCTCATCATCAAATTATTATTACCCCAAACATTAACATGTTGTTGATTAAATTGATACCCAACTATCAACTAAACAGGTGATAGAACAAAGGACAACAGGACTAGAGCGCAAACAAACCTAAGCATGCAACTACGACACGAGGGCCAACAAGGTAAACAAGCAACCGTTGATAGGAAGTGGAAGGAAGGCTATATCATGGCTGCAAGGTAAACATATGATAGGATCGAGACACAAGCATCGAATCATAAGGCTAGCATAAGTACAACGGAAAGAATCGGTAACAAGTGATGAAAGGCAGCCATAGGTAGCAAGTGAGTATACTTGCCTGAGATCCAGCAAGTAGAGGTACATCCGCAGAACTTGTCGTTGCTCACATCATCTCAACGTCCTATCCGCGAAGAAGCAACGAACTAGAACAAACACCGGATGCAACAATTACTACTACGGCAAAAGATTCAGCATGATCCTATTTTATATGCATGACAAGTTAATGGGTGCCTAAAAATAAATACAAGACATGATGAAACATTTTAAATGGGCCCAAATGCAAAGATAAGGTTGCATTTGGAAAATCCCAGGTGCAAGCATAGTTATTTGAGTGAATTACAAGCAAACATTAGGTTGAAGTGATTAAATGGCATGGTGGATGATGAAAACAGAATGTATACAACATTAGCTTCAATGTGATATCTCATTTGCCAAATTTGGGATTTTAAATATTTAATTATGAATTTTTGCAATTTAAAAGGTTTAATTAAATCATTGAATTATTGCACCACTTTTAATTAGGGAAAACAGTAAACAAATTGTATATTTGAAAAGTTTAGGAAATTTTGAATGGAAACATATTTTATTTGCCCAAAATGGAGTTGGATTGGCAAATTTATTGCATTTACAAAATTGGGGTTTATTCTGCCATTTTTGGTAAACAATTTAAACAGAGGTAGGGGACAAATTGTATTGAGAAGGTTGAAAACATGTAGCAAATGTTTCACTGAACATTTGGGGCTATTAAACATCATTTTTGGATCATTATTGAATTTATTATGCATTTTTCCATAAGCATTTTTATTCTGCCCCTTTTAGTAAACAGAAGGAAACATGTTAAAATTTAATTCAATTGTGACCAAATAAAATACCACTGTGTAGAGTTTGTTAAGACAAAATTTTAGAGCCCAAGTTTGCTCAATTTAGGTGAACAGAACTCAAGTTATGAATTTCCAAAGTTTCAAATTTTAATAGCCATTTCTGTATTTAATTATTTAGTGCAAAATTTATTACAGAAACATGTTGCAACTTTGTTACTAACAGAAAGAGCACAAGATTCTGAATCCACAGAAATTTGAATCATTGAAATTGGAGCATTTTTTCAATTTGTTATTGATTTTACAAATACAGATTTAGTTCTGTTTTTCTGGAGTTCGAGAAATAAAAGAAAATGGAGAAAAAAAGGGGGTGGCTTTGCCACGGGTGGGATTCGAACTCGGGGCTCCAGGGAGTGCGGATCGGTGCGCAGCCACTGGGCTACTGCTGCGTCTGTGATACAAGACGGATCTGACGGAATAAGAGGTGACAAAACGTGGAGTTTTTCCCTACTGACGAAACTGAACCTATGTGCGACGGGGACAGGGAGTTCGCCGGCGATTCACGGCCACCACGATGGTGCTACGCGAAGGCAGGCACCCAGAGCATGGGGAGGGGTTAGGGAGAGGTCCAAGAGGCGGAGGCTCACCTCGAGGAGCTCGGAGGCGAGGCGGCAGCTCGGGGAGACAGCCACGGTGACGAGATGTAGAGGATGGAGGCGCGGTGGTGGTCGCCGGGAAGATCTCGACGGCGCCGACGATCAAGGAAACTCCAGACGCCGTGCTCCTGCAAGGACGAAGAGGAAGGCGGCGCGGTTCAATTCCCACCCTCGGTTGCCCTTCTCGTCGACCATGGCCTTGGCGCCATGACCTACCATCTCCGGCCATGGTGGTACGGTGATGGAGAAAACAAAGGAAGAAAGGAGAGGAAAAGGGTGGCGGCGGTTGGAGAGGAAGAAGAGGGCTAGGGTTAGGGTTTGAGGAGGGAGAGGGCGGCTTTAAGGAGGAGGGGAGAGGGGACCATGGTGGAGGACGTGCTTGGGAAAGGGACAGGGGAAAATGCCTCCTGCATGCGTGCTCCTGTACGGACGAAGAGGACGAATGAGGTGGGCTGGATTGGGTCGTAGGTGGCTGACTGGGCCTTGTGGCCCAGTTCGGCTGCCTCCCCACTTCTTCTTCTTTTTTTCTTGTTTGTAGAAGAGAAAAAGAATAGAGAGGAGAGCAATTTTGAGGGTTTTTATTTATGAAATAATTTTGTTGGATTAAACAGCAATAAAGCCCGAGTGTATGCAACTTTGTTTTTCAAAATTTCAAATTACACCATGTATTTTGAATTTTGGAAATTTGAATTTAAATTAGGATTTCATATAAAAGGAATTTTAAAACCAAACATATTTAATATTTTCAAATCAATTGTAAGTTACAATTTGAAATGATTTGTTTGCATTTTAAATTGGTTTGAAAACAAATGCAATTTATGCATGATGCAATGCATGTTGACATGATGCGAAAAAGAAAAAAACAAACAATTCTATTTGGGGGAAAAACCCCGGGTGTTAAACAGATGAAATAGAGGTACGTACGATGCAGCGGCAGCGGCACCACCATTGTTGTTGTCCATGCTGTCGTCCATGTTGTCGATGAAGAGGTTGCCAAGGTCGGGAAGACATCGTCGTTGGGAAAGTAGTCGCCGTCAGCAGTCGCGCGAGTGCGCTCCCCAAAAACCTGATCGCCCCTCTCCCATACAGGATCACAAGAGACGGGGTTCCGGAGGCCTGCTGTCCCTTCTCGCGGTGCACGCCGGAAGGAGGGATGGAGAAGACTTGATTGGCGGCGCAGTGATTTGGAACGGTGCGAAACCATATGATGAAGTGGCAGCTAGGGTGTACCGTATGCGCGTATTTATATGCGGACTGGGAGAGACGTGGGCGTGACTCCACATCTGAGTCGGTTCGGTTCCACGATCCAAAAGGAAACGGAAACGATTTAGGAATTAGCGCGTCCGTTAATTACCAAATTAATGACTCGTTAAGTTTTTCCCAACCGTAAAAATAAACGCTCTCGGCTCGTTCCTGCAACCCGCGGCGCGGCGAGGCGGGCGGCGGAGGAGAACGCGTGTGGCACACCTCTCCTCTTGCCTTGTCAACTCATACATGAGATAGAATGGCTCACCTTATAAGGTGGTTGCATTCTCTCCAAACTAGCAATATGGGACTAAACTTTAGTCCCAGTCTCTCCACTTATTATTCATGAAAGGGCCATGACAATTTCAGCATTTATTGGATTTTAGTTGGGCCACATGGTGTAGCCCATATAAATTCTCACATAATATAGGGATATCAGGGTCAAATCGACCATTATTTGAGGAACACCAAACCGATAGCCCCCCTTTTTTTTTGTCTATTAGATGATGGACTAGGGGCAATCGGTACCCAACTCCTACTCGGTACATGCACGTATTCTACTCATACACGGAATCATAGCGCCCACGACACCAGGCCGGCGTCGAACATGATTATCATTCTTAACAAGAGATATTTTATGGTGCATCATATTACATATTTTGGAGTGTAGTACTCCCTCCGTTCAACAATAGATGACTTTCACTTATCTATATATGGATGTATCTAGACATGTTTTAGTGTCTAGATACATCCATATCTAGAAAAATGCAAGTCATCTATTGTTGAACGGAGTGAGTATATGCGTAATCCAAGGATCGTTATCTTGGGCCTCAATCCGTCGGTCCATTTATCTCATGTTGGGGCTCGCTCGATTCTTTTCCGATGTTGGGTTCCGTGTGGGGTCATATTGTCAGGCTCTCGGTAATTTCTTATGCCGCCCGTGCAAGGATTTACACATGCAGCTATCTAAGCAGGCGATCCTCTTGCTCGGGTAGCGAGGTGCGACTAAAATACGTGCATGTGCTCTCGTGTATGTTTACTGGTGCGAACTCTACTACTGAATGGAAAGAGGTAGGGTCCACTTGCATGCATGGAGACGCGTTACTATTTTCTTGCCCCACCGTTTTTTCCTGGTAGCCAGCTTAGCGCGTGTCTTGGTCGGATGCATGAGCCTAGTTTTTCCATTGCCCAGCTAGTTTGTGCATGCAAACGAGTGTGTGCTATGTGAAAAAAGCTCTTGACAACTTAGAAGATTAGAAACCATCCGTGGAACAAATAACATATGCGAGTGAAAAAATGAAACCGTAAATTTTAAGAAGTGGAAAATTTTATAAGTGCAACAGAAAAAAAATATACGGAACAAGAGGGAGAACTAGGTATAAAAACATGAACTAAGAAGTTTTAATATGGAAGGGGAAAAAATCACGATATCTAACTTGACAAAATTTGTGCTACTTTTCATAAATAAAGTGAACAAAATATTTCGGAACGAAGGAACAACTAGGTATAAAAACATGAACTAAATTATTTTCGATGGAACAAAAATAAAAAGCTTGGAACAAAATTCGCAAAAAAAAATTGCGGAACTAGTTTTTTTTAAAAGGAACAAATCTTTCAGAACAAAGGAAGTATAAAGTAGGAACTAAATTATTTCCGATGGAACAAAAATAAAAATGGTGGAGTAAAGTTAAGAAAATAAATTGTGAAATTAGTTTTCACAAATAAAAGAAACAAATCTTTTGGCACGAAGGAACAACTACGTATAAAACAGGAACAAAAATATTTCTGATGAAATAAAAATAATTTTTTTGGAACAAAACTAGGAACAAAAAAAATTATGAAACTAGTTTTGACAAATAAAAGGAACAAATCTTTCGAGACAAAAGAACAACTAGGTATAAAACAAGAACACAATTATTTCTGATGTAACAAATAATAAAAAGTTTGAAACAAAAGCTAGGAACAAAAAATTTGTGGAACTAGTTTACACAAACAAAGGGAACAAATCTTTCGGAACGAAGGAGTAACAAGGATTAAAATAGGAAGAAAATTATTTTTGATGGAACAAAAATAAAAAGTTTGGAACAAATCTAGGAAGAAAAAAATTGTGAAACTAGTTTTCATAAATAAAAGGAACAAATCTTTTGGAATGAAGGAACAACTAGGTATGAAATAAGAACAAAAATATTTTCGATGGAACAAAAAAAATAGGAACAAAAAGCCAATGGAGATAGGAACCAAAAAAAAGTCTATATAGTAACAAAGTTCTATAGAGGTAGGAACAAAGGTATTATCAAAAACTTAGGCAACAAAGTTAGGAACAAAGTTCAACAAAGATAGGAACATGAACTCTATATAGCGAGGAATAAATTTCCATGGACATAGTAACGAACACTCAACAATAAAGGGGTAAAAAAAAGCTCCATTGACATGGGACAAATGATTGGGACAAAATTGAGTAACAAATCTAGGAACAAGAAGCTCAATGGAGATAGGAACCAAAAAGTGTATAAATGAACATAGTTCCATGGAGATAGCAACAAAAACCAGGAACAAAAACTCGGACAATAAAGTTAGGAACAAAATTCCACCAAGATAGGAACACAGACTGTATAGAGTGAGGAACGAAGTTCCTTCGACATAGGAACAAACACTTGGAATAAAAGGTAGGGACAAAAAACTCCATTGACATAGAAACAATATTGAGGAACAAAGCTAGAAACAAATATCCTGCAAAGTTTCCCAATGGATATAGGAACCAAAAATATCCTATATCCCAATGGATATAGGAACCAAAAAGTGTATAGAGGAACAAAGTTTCATCAAGATAGGAACAAAAATTAGGCAAAAAAATCGGCCTGCAAAGTTAGTGACAAAAGTTCCTGCAAAGTTAGTGACAAAAGTTCCGCAACGATAGGAACAAAAGAGTCTATATAGAGAGGAACAATGTTCCATAGATATAGGAACAAAAGCTCGGAACAAAAAGCTCCGTCGACATAGGAACAAAAATGCTTGGAATAAAAGCGAGAAATAAAGCTAGGAACAAAAGCTAAATGGAGATAGGAAACAAACATGCTATATAGGAACAAAGTGCCATCGAGATAGGGACGAAAACTAACAACAAAAACTCGGACAACAAAGTTAGGAAGAAAAGTTCCAAATAGATAGGAACATAAAACTCTATAGAGAGAAACAATTTTTTGTAGATATAGAAACAAAAACTCGGAACAAAAAGTAGAAACAAAAAAACTCTATTGACATAGGATAAAAATGCTTGGAACAAAAGAACTCAATAGAGATAGGAACAAAAAGTATATATACAGGAGGAATAAAGTCCCATGGAGATAGGAATACAAACTATGAACAAAAACTCAGATAGTAAAGTTAGGAAAGATAGGAGCACACACTATATAGAGAGGAACAAAATTCCATGGACATGAAAACAAACACTCGAAATAATAGCTAGAAACAAAATGCTCCGAAAAAATATTTATAATTAAAAGAAACACATAGTGATACAACATGGAAAAAAGGTACATTACAGAGAACAAAAGTGTAAACAAGGTACTAAAAAACGTTAAAAAATGAAAAATATTCTGTAAAAAGAGTGAATAAAATATATTACAAAAAAAGGAAAGTAAATATGAAGATAATTTTTTAAAATGATAAACCAAAAATTTGTGAATAAAGGAAAAAATATGGAACAAAAAAGTAAACAAATGGTACTATTTTAAAAGAAAAAGGAAGAAAGATTGAAAAGAAAAGATGTCAAAAGAAACATATAAAAAATGAAAAAGAAAAAATGGGTCACGTACGGAAATGAGCTAGCTATGTTCTAACCTCACTGTGCATGAATGGGTCAGTGCACCTACGGGAAAAAACAATGAAGGAAGGAACGTTAACGTGCACAGAAGTAAAAGTTGCGAGCGAATCGATGTTAACGGGCCGAGCCCATATTACTGTTTCTTAAGCGAAACGGTGGAGGCAATCGCGCTGGCGATGTCGAGGGTTTTCCCTAATCCAATGGCTAAAATTAATTGGGTCAGTTTTAGGCCCAGGGATAAAAATGATTTCTTCTCCGTAATTGATCATCGTTTTCTTTTTTTCCGAGGTTACCCAATTGCGTACCAGAATTTTATAGAAGAAAGAAGATTGAGTACAAGAATTGACAAATCGTTGCAACCAACATCTATCAAACATAAAGCAGCGTCTCAACCGATGACGCACAGCTCCGAGAAACAACACCTCCAACTAGACACTCCAAATCAACGCGCCCTCCACCCTTATGCCTGAAAGGAGGTGGCAAGTGAATGACCACACTTGGTCGGTCCCGAGAAAGACGTCGTCTTGACATTCTCACCGACGAAGTACATAGCTCCCCTGATGATAAACCTTGGATGACGACACGCACCGGAGTAGATCAACATGGAATTCCAAGCCATGTCTCTAAACATGAAGCTCCCAGCGAAGGTACGACATCGAGGATGCCGCCATCATGCCGGTCCAACTCCGGACCTAGATATTAGCCCAGAGACATCAACCAAACCTAAGATAGAGCGGGGGAAGAGTCGACGCTCCTCGGCGACGCCTCCAAGGAGGGAAACGACACCCATAGGCACCATCATCGCCGTCACCATCCGAGAACAGGCACGACTTTCGCCCGTATCGCCATGCCCTCCAACCGTGCTCGCCGGTATGGGGCAACTACCCATGCTGTTCACACCCTCATACGTATAGTGGCGGAACTAGGGGGGACCAGCAGGGGCCTTGCCCCCCCCTATGCATGCTACATCAAGCAATTTTTTATACATATGCTCCATTAAAAAACCGATCATTATTGAAAAATAGGATGTTTTGGCTCCCCCCTAATGAAAAGATTTCAGTTTTGGCCCCCTTAAGCTTAATTCCTGCTTCCGCCATTGCATACGTAGCCACAACGCCATGGTCACTCCGCGATCCGCACGAACAAAAGCCTACCGATCAACCATCTCCGATCTTGCCGAGAACCTGGAGCCCCGCGCCATCTTCCACCTCCTGCAATGAAGGGGACCTGCCGTCTTACTGCTGTCACGCTCCTGACAGCTGCAACACAGCTGGGCCCACTACCCCAGCTCCACCTCCATGGCAGCGCCTCTCTAGGCTCCAGGGCCTCCACCGGGCCACCCACCAGCACCGCTACAACCGTCCTCCCGCCGGACGTCGGCACAAGGGACATTAGAACCACACCCATCGGTCGTCAGGCCGCTCCCGGCAGACAGCCCATATCGTTTCCCTCAACCCAGATCGGGCCCGGCCGGCTCAGGCCAGCACCTCCATGGCTCGGAGTATCGGAGACAAGACGCGGCAAGCGGCAAGGCCAAGGGACGACGCGTCGCTCGGCCGCTGCAGTGCAGCAGCTCCGCCCCCGCCGCGCCCAAAATCCGCGCCGCCGCATCCAGGGTGCGCCACCGCACCTCCGTTTTCTCCTCCCGGGAACCCAGCCGCTCCCCACCTCCCCGAGGAGAAGCTCCGTCGTGGGCCGTCTCTCCAGCTCCATCGAGCGCCGTCCGTCCAGGCCAACTCCCGCGCCGCCCGATAGACGCCACTTCCCCGCGCGACGGAGGCCCGTCGAGGCGCGTCTTCGAGACATGAAACATCTTCAGCTGCACAAAACCAGCAGCACCAGGTTTAGTTCGGCGGCCTACCAATGCATCTTCCAGACATCAAACATCCTCAGCCGCACTTGCATGCAATGTCGTGAAATCTGCAACCTTGTTGTAGAACTGAGACATGCTTTTACTCCCCTAGGAGGCTAGGACGGGTCGATCTTGGCGAGAACAACAAATGGCGTTTAGAAACTATCCGAAGTCCTCGTCAGAGTCCTTTTCCACTACTATTTTGACGGACACACAACATCAGCAATTCAGCATGTAGCGGCCGTTGCGAGCACGTCTAGCTAGTAACCTGCACGGCGAACAACGAACGTGACCAACCGCATGAACACCTGTGTGTCATTCTCGTGGGCGACGAGATATGACATGGTGTCGCCATTATTGGAGAACTCGGCCTCCACAAACTTGACCTGATGAGACCACGGACGGGGTACAGTCAATGACGACGTCGCCGGGGAGGGACGGAAGGCACTAGCTTGCCGGCGAGATTGACGGACTGTTAGCTAAACACTGCACTTTGCCCTGCAACCTGTAGTTTAGGTTCAGTTCACTGTAGATGATCATGCCGTTGTCGGTGTTGTCGTCTGTCAGTTAAACTGCAGAATAACAAGGGTTCAGTAGCGTGCGCCTGTGCACGTCTGACGCCCTGTAGTGTTTTTACTTTCCATAACGGTAGGATAGGTAGAAGCTACGATCGACTATCTTGTGGGATGGCACGAGGAGAAGTAGTCATCGTGGCTCAGTCGTGGTAGCGTTCGAGTCGGAGTTGGGATGGCAGCTCCATGCGTCTCGCTCGCGATCCACCTTTTCCGTTTCAGTTGTAACAGTCTATATAATAGAAAGATCACAAAAGCTGCAAGTTGGTTGCACGCAGCACAAAATCACTTGTGTCACTCTCTCTGTTCTTCAGTCTTTAGTCGCTGAGCACGTGAGAATCAGAGAGTCTGCAACTACACGGACCAGGCAGAGTAACGGGCAGTGAGAGCAGAGGATCTGACCATGCAGGGGGACGGAAGGAGGTCGGTCCTCACGCCTCGATGTGGAAAGAGTACTCGTGGAAAAAAGCGTCCTTGCGCAGCGGGGCGACCACATCTCTAACCATGACCTAAGATAGGTAGATTCCTATTTTTTATTTCCAGTTTACAGACTAAAATTGCCATCGGGCTCAAAAGTACTACCAAAAATTTGGTGTAGTATATTCGGTCTGCACCGTCAGGTTGCCTCTCTTAAACGGCCCACATAGCGTTGATGTACTGTAAATCATCTCCTTAACAAAGTTAACTTATTCCCTGGGTCTGTGAAATTCAATGGTGATTCATGTGATGAAGGCAAGGAACTCTGTGTGCAAGGGTGAAGGGTCCAGGGTGTCAACTTCTATGGACAAACACTTGATACCTTCCCTGAAAGAGGCGCTTTGTATTTTTTGCCAC
Organism: Alopecurus myosuroides; assembly: GCA_028641055.1. Classification (NCBI taxonomy): domain Eukaryota; kingdom Viridiplantae; phylum Streptophyta; class Magnoliopsida; order Poales; family Poaceae; genus Alopecurus; species Alopecurus myosuroides. Next base: position 132,220,680 of record CM054057.1, on the reverse strand, counting down.
CCATCGACCATGTTTGTGGCGCACTCTTTTCTCCCGTGCTACATCTCTGTTTCAACTCTGTTGTTGAATACAGAGTTCCCACTTGCTCCCACCCGTGTAATTCATGTGCCTCCGTACGAGTGCTCAGTAGGAGATGTGCCGTCGCCTAGGGGCAGCGCCTGACGAGCCTCCAGCTCGTGGCAATGACAACAGCCCAACTTGTGGAGACACTCTACTGGCTGCCATATTCTTCAGTACGTAGGTCGTACGCCTGCTGTCCAGCCAAACATGTGCGAAACGCCACAGCGTCGCCATCCGTCGAAACAGAAATGGCCAAAATACCAAAGCTCTAATCAATTGCTCTCTATGTTGCAGCTGCGGTAAGACAGATCGGAGATATAGGACATGTGTTATGGACTTATGGCTCTGCACAGCTATGCAGCAGAACAAGTACAGAACAAGTAGTGGCTGAGCTTAGGCAGATGCACCCCGTCCTCTCGCAAACTAGAACTAGCCACTCTCGTTATCCTTGCTTGCAGAAGGCTCGGGTTAGAGCCCAATGATCGTCATTTCCGGGGCATTGCGTCTAATGACACCACGATCATTAGACGTTTAAAGGATGATTTCCATATTTGGAAACTTGCTGGAAGTGTAGCAGAGATTAGGGAGGAGTAGTCCCCTCAAGTAGCAGGCCCTGCGCGGTTGCTGTCTGTTTCTCAGCAGAGTAGTGTGTGTTCATGTAAACATGCTCTATGTCTTCTCTTCTTAATAAAACGACATGCAAGCTTTGCATGTTCTTTAAAAAAAATTGCCCGAGTTCAAATTGCATAATTTTCACTTATTCCATTTGAATTACTTGAAGGTTTCTTTCCATTATCAGTTCGTCTCTCCTGTGTTACCAATACAGTAGTTGTTTAATATTTATGACGAGCAGTCAAATAAAGTTGTATTAATAGAATAAACATGCTCCCATATTATCTCGAAAGCACGACCGTGTATTTGGGACTGGTCAGAAAAAACACATTATTCTTACCTACAGTATACCTTAGCACAATCTTCAAAATAAGATGGACAAATGTAGCTAGAGACACTACAGTTTATCATCCTGCAGTTGAGTATCCATACAAGCTATTACCTCACTGTGCCACTTTAGAAAGAGAAATACTACTCAACGTTACGACAAGTTTTACCGAAACAAAACGCTGATAACAAATCAGTTGCACATAGGTCGCTAGGTGCTGGCGATGACAGGCTGTTCACTGTAGATATTTTCCGCATGCCTCTTACTCCGAAAGCATACGTGCACGTCACGGCGCATATGCCACATTCTGACCACGTTATTGACAGGACCAAAGTGATCAACTTTGTATGGAACAAACCAAACCCAGCCATTAACATCGATCATTATCAGATATGAAACGTATTGTAGAGTGGATAGCCCACCGTGACAATCTCATGTCGTGGCAATATCAGGCAGGACGCAAGTACCCAAGAGACTAGAGATAGATTGCGGGAGCACCTATGACCCTATGTAGTAGGTCAATCAAAAAAGGAACCGTCACATCGCATAGGGTGAAATGAACAGAAAGTAATGCCTACATATATGATGAGATCGATTTGGCACAATATCGGCTTTTCGTACGAATAAATGAGCGGTGGTTGAGTCCCACATGTGACATCTAAGAGTTCCATAGCGTAAAAGCTTGACAACTCACGTTACGCTCCTCGGTGCTTGTTTAATTTGTTTGTGGGTTAATTCAACCACGCCGATGAGTTTCATGGAGCCACCATGAGTCCATGACAGAGGAAGAACGTGCCTGCAGGATGGGGCCTATGGCGATTGGTGTCACTGTCTATGGCGATTGGTCTCAGCTGTCAAGCGATCTACACAGATGCCAATGATGCCTTGTACTTGAAGAGACACCATGTTTTGTGACACTCTGTTGGCCATAGGGGGCGAGTTCACAGCAAGATCCAACATCTTATATCTTATATCTTACTAGTTGAATGCCCGTGCGTTGCTACGGTTCCTCAAATAGTAATCGAGCACGCAATAAGAAGTGTGTGGATGCATAATTGGATAAACAAAGAAAATATGCTCACAAACTGTGGTGTGGCAAAATATTTTCCATAAAGCAACTCATATTAAAAGTGGTCACATGAATGAATTTGTATAAATGCAACGCCAAACTGGTTGAGACCAATCAGACATATACATTAACTAAGGCTTTAAGCCGGGTGCCCATGGAGGATTCTGAGGCTATCTGCCGCTTTCCTTGACGCTGCCTTGTGGGACCGGATGGTGCGCGTGCAGCGCAGCTGGCCTGGGCGGGCGTCTAGCATGTGACGATTTGGCCACGCGTTGGTTCCATGAGCGCACTAGGCTGTGGCGACTTTCCCCCGTGCGTTCATCCCTTGACCCTCCCCTTTCTCCCTCCGCTCCGGCCTCTCTTGCCCTCATCGCCGTCGGCCAAGGCCTGTCGCCGGCGGTGAGTAGGAGAAGGTCTGGCAGTGTATAGCTTGTTTCTGTTCTCAAATGATTCAGATCAAAGGCGCATGTCATCTGTTCTTTTCCTTCCGTGCCTAACTATGGATCCATGGTGGTTGGGTTCAAAGCCATGGGTGGAGTGTTTGGCCTCGAATCTGGCGTTTAGGCCCCGGATCCCATGATTCCCCACCCGATGGCGCAACCTTTCGAGGAGCCGATCTGCTGCTGCTTCCGGATTTCGTCCGGGGAAGGCGACCGGGTACAACCTTGTCCATTGTGGTGAGATTTCCGTCAGTTCGTGGAGCTCTGCCTGCAGCAGACCTCACTAAGATCCCCTGGTTAATGATTTGCTGCGCTGACGGCCGCAACTCCAACTGCTCTAAGATGAATCTTCAAGTTGGAAGGCTCCACGTCCTGCTTAGGAGCACTGTTGGATTTTCTAGCGTCTAAACTGGTGGAGTAACGGACGAAGAATCACAGCAGCTCATGGGAGCAAATAGGATGGCTCTGCTCAAGTCAGCATCTAAACAAACTGGGTACATTTCAACCAACCATTGGTGTGGTTTTGATTTGGCCTTTTTCTTGAGGTTAGCTGAGTCGTTGTGTTAGCCCTGCAGTCAAGAAACCAGCAAGTTGTAATGACTATTGTATTCGGTAGCACATTTCTTTTCACAGTTTCTCTCCACATGTTTACAGTTTACTGACTCTTGGTCCCAATATTCTGTTCAGCTATTTTCAAGGATATCAAAGGTGCTGCATTGATACAAAATACTTTTCAAGCATACAAAGAATGCAGACTGATGTTCCAAACTTCTTCAGAATAAATGGATACAATAGTGTGGAGTTCTTATTTCTACTTATTTCATGTTTTGTATCAGAGCATCTAAAGTGCAATTTCTTGGTATGTCTATTGCAAACAACGACTTTAATCAGATGTGCACATTCACTTATCTGATTGTTTCCATGTTCTTTTTTCATCTATTTTGTTTGCGTCTCATGGGATCATTTACATCTTAGATTGGTTTCTTGCCGATTTTACTGTATATCTCCTTCGCCTTGCAATGATCGGTTATGCTTCCTATCTATTTGTTGCAGCGCATGCCATCCAGTGATTACCAGAATTAGAAGGCAAGATGGAGTCCTTGATTTCCAAGATAGTCCCGTAACTGTATGCTACTGCTATCTTTAGATTTTTATAAGAATATTGGTTGGTGGCATCCACAGTCCTTGCTGCATATATGTTCTGTTTTTCATCTTTGATTCGTTCTGTAGTCAAGTAGTGATGTGCCTCCCTTTAGTTTTTCTAGAAACTAATGGCATGTTTTATTTTTTTCTAAACGTTACCATTACTAATAATTAGAGTTGGTTCTTAGCTTAAATAAGCGCCTGCTTTATGGGTCAAGGTAACATGAACTTGATCTTTTATTCCTGTTTACACACAGTGTGATCTGAAGGATTGTCAGATATGTGCATTTTCCAGTACAGGTTGGTGGCAAAATTTATAAATCGCTTTTGTGCTTAAATTGGTCACTTGAAATGCCAAATGTTTATCCGCTCTGCTTTTTGCTAGATTTAATACTTTACTTTAGACTTGATACCGTCAACTCCTTTTTCCCTATGGCATTAAGCTCATTTTTTTCAGCGTGATACGGTTATGACACATGATGCTCACGCGTGACAATGCGTCGATTTTTTTTTTGCTGTAATAAATATTGTCAAATCCTTTTTCCTTATAATATTAAGCTCTTTTTCTTAATTTTTATATAGGCGATATAATTGTCGCATGCGTGACGGTCGCAAGTGACATGATCAAACAGTTAGGTTTGAGCATATATGTTGAGGGTGTTGACAAGATGAAATCATGAACATCAGTAGCTTGGATCAGGTATGACCTTCCCGCCAGAGAGAAGTCTTTCCGATTTACACTCTGAAAAGTCTGCGGAGATCCATGCCTTCTTGATGCATAGGCTTGGGAAAACCTTGGTAAAAGAAACATGTCAGATCGTACTAGAGACCGGATACGACATGGACGGTATCAACTACAGCTTCTGCGATGAAGTTCGACAGCATTTTGCAGAACTGTATCGCTTTGCTGCGGGCGCAACGCTAATGGCTCATTGTGCTAGAGAATGTGAGCGTGGCACTATTAGTTCATTCAACATGGTAATGCACCGTCTATCTTGCACTTTTGTCGAGTTGAAAGACGTGTCGACTTTCTCTAAAGCTAGAGAGACGTTCGATAGTGGATCTTCGTAGCTGGACGGAATAGCTTGCGAACGAATTGGTTAAGCTCAGGCTGGGTGAGGAATCTGGTTTGGACGATGTGGAATACAGAAAGGTAATTCAGCATGCTGATTCAGCTTTCATGGTTACCCATGTTCATGTACATGTCTACCCACCGGTGCGTTATGCTAATTTGTTCTTTTTTGTTACTTTCATAGACCAGAAGGCTTCCAGCATATTTCTTGCTAAATTATCATATTTCCATACCGGAAACAAGCGGTTGATGTTTCCGTGTGTGCCTAAGGGGTCTATCCTAGATTAGGATGTCTTATAGTTCATTAGGAGGTCATGTGTTTAGTTCAGCCGTTCTAACTGTGATCTTGTATTGTACCTAGCTACCCAATATCAGACGCTTGTTTGTGAGAACCTTTATTCACTTATGGCCTGTCGATAATGTCCCGTTCAAAAGGTAGGAAATATCTACTTTCTTAGTTACACCGGATTGAAGCCGAAATTAGAAATGTTTCAATAGACGATATACATATCGTCTATTTGTACACGATAATTTTACACAAAACTATGACTAAATAGCGATGGCATTACAGATTCCATACAATACGCCAACACATTTACATAAGCGACACTCACATAGATGTCGCACTTGCTAGGGGCTTATAGTTGAGTAGCAGGTTCTACTAGATGAACGGCCTGAAGGCAGTGCATCTACCACAAGATATATGAGTAAGACTGCTATCTACTGGCCTAAAGACATTGATGCATAGAGATGACGGATATAACAGTCAGCTAACCCTCCGCTCCAAAGTAATCCTAATCACTACCGCAATACCAAATCCCACACGGCCACACCAAAGTAGCCCCGCGATGCACAAGCGCAAGGAAGCCGGCGCAGCAACGCGCGCCACCCTGTCTAGTATAATTAGTTCCCTTAGTTAAATGGTTTAGAATACAACATCAGTCCAGGTTACTTCGTAATGACACATGTAGGGATATCCATGGACAAAATTATGCTATCGGTCAGGTAAGTGAATCAAGCAGAGCATAACCTAATCCAACCAACATTTGTCCATGTGCGCAATAGCCCAAAGACTCTCGAGTCTTCATAATAAGAAAATTAGTTAAGGCAATGCAAGAAGTGAATACTTGTGTCTTCAATGATGAACTTCTAGAATCTAACCCTTCCCACAACCGCCAAGTGTATACTGCCTTATGTATACCGGTAACAGTTAACACAAAACCAAATTTTTGCAGCCTTAGATACAAACCATAATCTGTTGTAAGAAACTATGGTCATCAAATATACAAAGGGCCAAAAGGTAGAAACTATTAAATTTCTTGCAACTCGACTCAAATTCGAATCTGACTCAAACCGCACGTCAAATTAAAACTAAGCACTCTAATCTGACTCAAATTGCGTGTCAATCAAAAGTAAGCACTATTTAATATTCTACAAAATTACTCAAATTCTAATGTGGCAATTTGATCTTCTAAAATACAAAAAAGATAAAAGATAAAATTCTAGATCTTTTTGAGCATCTATACAAAGAGTCGAGTAACTTTTTGTCCATCCATCGATTTATGTCTTGCCTCCACCATCTTGGATGGAGCAACCTCCTCTTCCATCTATGCCTCTTCCATAGTCTTTGAACTTTTGTGGCTCCCTTGAATCATGGAACAAGATCGGTTGCCAAGGAGCTATTCCATACATGCTCCCCAAAAAATATGACTACATGCACACACAATTCTTGTGGGATTAACGCCAACCTTAGATCTACCCTGATGCAGAGACTCAAATTTCTTCAAGAGAAGTCTTGAGAAAATAAAAAACATGTCTGCACAAAAAAGAAAATAAGAGATGAAATAAAAGCTAGCAATGAGATTATTGGCAACCTCACTATGCTCTTGACCTTGTTATCCAAAATTTTCTATGTTAATTAGGACATGGAAGGTCTTGTCTAGGTACATATGTAGGAATTAATCGCAAGCTTTGTAGTCCCCGGTATTTAATTTAGACCGAAAAACCCACAAAGAAATTTAGCTAATTTGTATGGACTCCGACTTTAAAACGGGGAAATTGTGATTTGTGGGCAGACCCAACTTCATGGTGTGTAGTATTAAGTATGCAAATAATGCCATTGCCCGTTCCTTGTGAATTTGGAAGGTTCCATCGATTTTAATCTACATGAGAAATCCTTAGCTGTGCAAACGCTCATGTACACAAGAACTGGTCTCTAACAACAGCACAACCAAAGCAAACCTTCTAGTGTGTAATATGCTTTATTTGCATCTCTTGCCAGTCTACCACTCCTAGGAAATGAACTGAACCCAAACAATCGCCCCATTTTGGAAACAGATAATCCATTTTGGAAAGTGATGAGTGAAACAAAATATTCAGTAGGAAATTTTTATTCTTCCACAGAGTTACAGAATAATAAGAACAAAATGAAAGGAGATGAACTGCAGCTAATATCACATAAGATTACTTCAGATAATATGCGCTCAGTAGTGTAGTTGATCTGTAAGCTGACATAATATTTGTGAAACTCGGCAACTTTCTCTCCTTACTGAATGTGGACATAAACCTAGCACCAAACACACCTCACCTTTCATACCAATCTAGTACTCCCTCCGTATCAAAATATAAAATGTTTTAGCATTTTGTAGATATAATGTATCTAGACATGTTTTAGTGTGTAGATTCATATGCATCTTACACTAAAACATGTCTACGTACATATTGTCTAGGAAATGCTAAAACATCTTATATTTCGATACGGAGGGAGTAACAAATAAGACTAACAAAATGTGTATGGGCATGGAACTTTCTTTGCTACATATTCTCGTTCCATAATTAATCTCTACAAAAAAAATAGAAGTATCCGGTTACAGATACTTCAAAATTAGAAAATACGAGAATTCACCTAATCGCGGTTGTTATCATAAAATAGGAAGTGCTAAATATCTCATCAGAAACGAATACGGAATAAAATAAGCAGCATATCCGACTTACACTACCACTTGCCAAACTAAAATAGGAAGTGCTGAATTTAATAAATGTCATGAGAATAATAATACGCAATGATTATGCAGCTAATTTTATAAAGAAACCTATAGCTGTTGGGGCACATAGTCATATATAAAGTTATAAACAACTCAACTGATAGCACCAATCACAGACCATAAAATAGCTGACCACAAAAGGTATTGCCTCGATCTTTCTATATTATATTTTACAAATAAGTGATGGTAGGATCAATATCTGGGAGGAAACGGGCTGGCTTGAACTTGATTTCTCCCAGTCTAAAAGCGTCTCGACATCCTTCCCCATGACCTGAAACTCATCACAGTTTATGATTGCTGAATCGAGAAAGATCCTGATGGAGTAGGGGAACCGATCTGGCAAAAAAAATGATGGGTCAAATAATGACAACCGGGAGCCCAGCCACATCCTTAGCCGAGACAAACACACCAACAATGCACAACATGCCCTTTTTCTCTAGACAATTTCCTCAACTATAGAGAATTCCTCATAAGTGTGCACAGTAATAAACAAAGTACCAGTGCATTTGTTTTCACAAGTATAGACAGTAAACAAAGTACTGTACATCAAACAAACAATACATTGGTGGAGAGACTTGGCAGGTCAGGAGGTCGTCTTCCTACTCCTCCGGCGTGTGCCGCGCGTGCTGCACATGCTGCATCAAACGATAGATCTCAGGCCAAGAGAGAGAGAAGCTACAGCTGTGAACATCATGGATAAGCCCCTCCTATTATCAATGAAGAGAGGGAAGGGAAGGAATGAATTAGAGGGGAAGGCGGCCAACGGTGGTGGCGTACCTGCACCGGACGGCGGTTTGTCCCCCTCTCCTCCACTCGATCTGGGCGCCCGTACCCAGAGACTAAAGGGTCGGTTGGGAGATCTGCAGTATGGGGAGGAGGCAGTGGACCAGGAATTTCGGGGATGAGACAGCATGCTGGCTCGCCGGAGAGAAGCAAAGGGCGGCTAACCTGGCGGGCGCTACGCATTGAGGGTTTCCAGCGAAGCGAATCAGTGGAAGAATATAACATTCGCTGGTAATATCCTTCTTGGGCTGCGGAATTAAATGGGCTGAACGCGCGGAGGACAGACGGATGGCCTAATCGATGGCAGACGATTTTTTGACGGTTGACCAACCTACGACCAACTCCCAATTAATAGCAAAGATATCTTACTCAGACACTTAGATCTAAAATTTATGGCTGGAATTAATTGAGGAAGTTGTGATTTATAATGTCACGTAGGCGTTACGTACTCACGTTGGCACGTTTGTTTGCGTGTCTGCATTTTTTACGTGATGTTTCCTCGATTGCATAACAAAAAAAAAAGGAAACCTTCTAGGCGAGGATTATGAATTCGTGAAGCAGCAGCCGCAGGCCACGGCGTTGGCAGAAAAACAAAAGATACCTTCTAGGCGACCATTATCTTTCCGGGAAGCAGCACCGCAAGCCACGGCGGCAGCAACCAGCAAAGTTTGCATCCAGTGCAGCGCTTCAGATTGAGAGCCTGATAATATATATAACGAAGCGCGTGCGCGCAATTAACCATCGCGAACCAAGGGCCCTATATCATGCAATTTGATTGTGAGGCAGCCACAGTGACGCGATTGAGCACTGCTCAATAAGCTGATGGCATCTGATTATCTAGCCGTCTGGTAGCTTGCAAAGGATCTATCTAATCGTAAGCCCAAAAAAGGTACATCTAAGCTTGCAATTTCTAGATAATGATTGAAGAAAATGTGTTGCTACCTGTACGAATTATAAAGCAAGGAACGATTATACTCCCGGTTAATATTACCGATCTATTCCGTGTGATTAGTGAGCAGATGCTTCGAGAGATCATGCAAGGAGCAGGGTTCAATCTGCACTAGATGAGGAGAAGAGGAGCGGTGCATCGGCCCCGGCCGGCCGGAACCTCACCAAGACGAGTATTTATCTTGCACTTTGGAAGCCCAGGTAGGGACCAACCTGTAAGTATTTTGCTAAACATTCCCATGTATCTTCGCATCACACTGTAAGTTTAACATGTCTTGAAACTTACCTTCAAGCCTGGATGAGCAAAAACCTAAAATTGCTTCTGTTTTCTCCAAGATCTCCATTAGATCGACTTCTGCCTTCTACTAGATTAACAATATTTTGGTTTATAATTAGAATAACTTCACTGTAATATGTTGATGTGTTATTTGCACTCTCAAGCTAGGTTACTGTGTGTATTTGATTTTGACAGTCAGTGCAAGTTCACCAAATACTTAGAGAGGAGATTAGCTTGGTTCTGCTGCTTGGAAATAGCTGGGTTTCCTATTAATGAATTATGTAAAATAGCATTCCTTTCAATCTCTATTTGTATATGTCCCAGATCATTCTTTTCTCATGCTTACTCCTGGGATTTCGTTTGATTTTTATTACAGGTCAAGCTCTTCTGTTTCCAATACGTCAAAATAATTCATAAATTAAGATTGCGTATCTGCTGGTGCATTGTTATTCTTTGAGGCTTCATGTTTTGTATTTCTCCGGCTTCTTGCAGGTTATCAGACATGTTAGCTGAAACATTGCAGTATATGTACCATACTGCCGTTGGATATTTATTTCTCTTTGTGGCGACAATTTCTTACCTTTCACTTGCTTTGGAATCAAATATGTTTAGATTTCTTATGAGCGAGCCATACCGTCATGATCCGATTATCCAATAACTAGGTTTTGGGTGAACTGAAACAAATACAAGGGATGAGCCTTTTATCAATTAGTTTGAGCGAAGTATATTAGCTTACATGTATTGGTGATTCCGTGGATATTCATTATTCGTGGGGTACTATTTTAAATTGAAAGTAGTACGTAGCTTTCTTGCACTTATGGTCAATCTAATAACACATTTTCCATTTTAAATTTGTGCATACAGATCTGTTTCCCCCATTTTAAATATATGTTATCCTTTATCATTAGCTGGTCATTTTGTTTCATCATGAAGATTGATCATACAATAAGATATCCTATAATTGAGCTATGGCATCCAGGCATTAACGATATTACAAAATTGTTCTTAACTTTTGTTTTTGAGACATGGTTATTGCCCATCATTATAGTCCTGCAAATTTTGTAAGCACTACCATATCAAAGGGATTTATTGAATACACAAGTTGTACTTAATTCCCTTTACAGATTATTTTTTGTGTGGACCATGCCGAAAGGTTACATGTTGTGCATTGTAGCAAAATTAATATTAGCATATATTTGGCGTTTGCCAAAAGAGTTCAGACCACTCAAAATGTGGGAACTAGAAACTGCTTAAGCTAAGGTCTCCATAGTAGAATGCATAGAATAGGATATCTATGAAATGATAGTTGCAAAAAGCAACAGATAATATATCTTGATGGCTTCCAAAGATTAACTCTGCTTCAGATTTTAGCCGCATAAGCTCAAATACAAAAATGTGTGGGCGGCAACTCAACTTCGTATTTATACACAAGAACTTATTTGTAAAATAAAAACATGGGAGACAATGGGACAAGTATGCACTAAAAGTAATGTCACCAAATTTTTAAAGTAATTCATTCGTTTTTCTTATAAAGATGCACTAATTCATTGTGCATTTGATGTCTTACCGGGATGCATTTACTGCAAAAGAAAAAAACTATTTCGCTATATTTTGCATAATTCATATCATACATTTGTATCATTTTAATGTCTTAGCCAATCCATGTCCTATCTACCTACTTAGTTCTTTGAGGACTAATGTTCATTATATAAGCTATAATGCAGTACACTAAGAATGCAAGAGATTTTTACTGATAGCTTACTTCCTTCCAAAAAGGTCAAGAATTATGCACATATCAGAGATGATATAGATAGTCTATTTTGTGACCACAGTTACGAGAAGGAATTTTTAAACTCTCTCCGTTCCAATATGTAAGGTGCACACGCTTTTCAAAGATTTAAATTTGGCAATGTTTTAACAAATGAAACGTGGGTTATGTGTTAAATAATGGTAACCTTAAATTTGTACTCAAAAGAACTTTCTAATGATATTTTTTTAAGTCACGTAACTTATTTTGTCCATTTAATTCTCAGTTAGAGTTAAAATCGCAAAAAGCGTGCACAACTTATATTGCAGAACACATAGAGTTTATTTATGTCCATGACTTGAAAGAAACTCTTGAGTCGATTTTTTAAACAAGTTACCACGAAAAAACACGGTTTTTAGGTAGGATTTTTATGTGTTGTCAAGAAGGTATTTAGCAACCATGTTGAACATTCCTTTATATTTGCGCTTGGCATTCAATAGATCAATAAAGTTTCTATATGATAAAATGATGGAAAAAAATCTGAGTTCCTTTTTACACGTGCTAAGCAAACAAATAGTTATAATATTTTAGGTTTAATACTTGGAAGGGATATTCCTTCAATTTCTACATTTTTTGTATGGAAGCATTTGATATGCAATATAAATCCTATGAATAATCGTTCATTCTTTTTAGAAAACTAGCCCGTGCAATTGCACGGGTTGACGACTAGTGATATATATTCGAAGTTGCCTTGGTCCTGTAGTTTTCCCGACGAACAGTTGGACAGAGAGTCTGCGGCAAGCTCGGCTATTTTGGCACATTTTTTTTGAAACGGGAACCCTGCCCCAGTCTCTGCATCAAATTGATGCACACATCGGGTTTTTCAGTAATATAAGAGTCGAAGAAGTAAAAAAGCTAACAGAACCGAGACCGTATGCATCGCAACAACACCTCCACCAGACTACCTCTAAAATAATGGCAAACGATACAACCAAAGATACGTACGCAACTTCTAGACGAAGCCTTCAAGAAGGAAAAACCACACGCGCGCCGATGATGACGAGTCCGATCAAGGACCGAGCTCGGGATTTTCATCCCCAAAGTCAAGCTTCGAACCATCACCTTCAGCAAGGTAATGACGCAAGCGCGTGTCAACTTCGCCCGAGATGTTTCCACCGAAGTGTGTATACTCGACACCAAATCTTTTACCATCACCACCTCTCCGGCCAACGAATAGCCAGATACCACTGGAGGAGAAACTAGAGGCCGATGACGTCCCATACGGCCCCGCCTCTAGCCGTTGTCACACCAACTTCTATCGAACAACAGCAGGCATGACTTGACACCTCGGAGAAATGTCGTGCGTAGCACCTGCCAGGATCAGGCATATCGCCACCGCCGGCTAGGCATGACTTGACATCTCCTCTGAAGTCGTCATGCGTAGCACATGCTGCATCGAATAGAACCCTGTCTCAAAATGTAGGGGGCCTCCCATACCGCCGCCAGCCTCGGAACTTTGCAACAATAGAAGAGAACGTCCCATACCGCCATAGACTGTGACTTACGAAGCTAGAGACCATCTCGAAGATCAGCCATCGCATCATCCACATGACCACGAAGACCACAACCGTCGAAGAATCCGGGCCGTCGCCCCATCTCCAAAATCCTGCGTTATCGATGACACCGCAGCGAGCAAATTGCGGCCAGCGCGCCGCCGCTAGACTAGCTGCAAGCAACCAAGCTGCCACGCAGCATCAGCTGCCCACAGCGACCTCCTCCCCTCCGCAAGCCGTTGCAGATCCTGATCCATAGGTCTGATGACCTGGAAAGTCGAGGCTGCCACGAAGTTGGCCCTACCGTCGCTGGTCCCTCCATCCGGTGAAGACTCCAAAGCGATGCCCGCAAGAGGGAATACGAGGTCGGGACGCTGCCATCGCTCGATCCCGATGGGATCTGAGGTTTTCCCCGGAGATGCAACCGGAGGTCCGCCGAATGCAAGCCATCTCCGAGGAAGAAGACGACCGCCGTCAACTTCTGCCAACCACCATCAACTTCTGCCTAGCTTGGGCTCCCCGGGTGCCCTCCACACCATCCTGCTGCTGTGGAGGAAGAAGAACCCGCCCGAGCCCATCTAGGCCCGAGCTGGCCGCTGCTCATCACCACATCTGCATGGAGATGCCACCATCCACTAGTACAGAAAGGGTCTTCGGTGGCGCACCTAGGGGCTAGCGGGGTGCGCCATAGAATTCACGCCACAGAATTTTTTCTGTGGCGCACCCTGGCCGTGCGCCATAGAAATGTCAATTCTGTGGCGCACGTCAGCCGTGCGCCACCGAAATTTGCAATTATGTGGCGCACCAAGTAGGAGTGCGCCACAGATTATTATTTTTAATTTCAAAGAAAAAAGGCGGCCAAATCTGGCCGCGGGAGCTTGTCGGAATTTTGGCGAAATTTCGAAATTTCGCCGGATCTCGATGTGCCGTTGGTCGGTGGTGGGTGGAGGATGGGGGTCACCAGAGTTGGTGGAGGAGGAGAAGGAGGAGCTCGCCGGAGGTGGTGGTGGTGGTGGTGGTGGTGATGGAGGAGGAGGAGGAGGAGGAGGAGGAGCTCGGCGGAGTTGGTGGAGTAGGAGAAGCTCGATGGAGGTGGTGGTGGTGGAGGAGGAGGAGGAGCTCGCCAGAGGTGGTGGTGGAGGAGGATGAGGAGGAGGAGGTGGTGGTGGTGGAGGAGGAGGAGGAGGAGGAGGAGGAGTAGGTGGAGGAGAGAAATGGAGAGGTAGAAGAGAGTGAGGGAGAAGGGGAGGAGGGTAGAAGTGGAGAAAGGAAAAGGAGGTATCGAATCCTGCCGGACAATTCTATGGCGCACCAAGTGATGTGGTGCGCCACAGAATTTTTTTTCTTTTTTTTATTTTCTAGTAAAAAATCTTCAAACGGCCATAACTTTTTTTCCTTTTGGAATTTGGCGATTCTAAAAAAATCTCACAGGCCGAAGGCGAGTGAGGTTGAGTTCCTTTTTCTCTCTAGTTTTTTTTTTTTGATATCTTGATCATTTTTTTCGGACATCGTATGCAAAAGTTATGCCCATTTTACTTTTTTTAACGAAATTTTGCTCAGAAAGTGCATCTATAAAGGATTTATTTTTTGATGCTTTTTAGACCTCCAACTCTACCGAGAAAAACTAGAAAAGGCGTTCCCGGGGGGTGGGGGTGGAGTTCGTGCCTGTGGACAGAAAAATTGGGGATGAAATTATGTGGCGCACAAGACAGTGGTGCGCCACAGAAATGTCATATTTCTGTGGCGCACTAACCACCATGCGCCACAGAATATGAGTGGGGCAATGATTGGGTTGGGCCCCAGCATATTTCTGTGGCGCACCCCTGTCCCGTGCGCCACCGAATTTCTCTTTTCTGTGGCGCACCCCTCTTCTGTGCGCCACGGAATTCTTCTTTTCTGTGGCGCATACCACCCCGTGCGCCACAAAAATATATTTCTGTGCCGCATGGCTGGTTGGTGCGCCACAGAAGTTGTTCCATAGAAAGGCACTTCTCTACAGTGGTCGATCGAAGGTCGCGACGGCTACCTCCGGCGACCTTGGCCGTGCCTCCAACAGCTCCCCGAGACAGCACGCCGCCGTCACCGCAGATCGTTAAAATGGGGAGAGAATTTCACTTCCCGGCCTCTGCACCAACTAGTGATGCACACAGCCATATATGCATGAGTACCAGGATATTTATCTTGATTATAAACCAAGCCTGATCCTCAGAATAAACTGCATGAGTACCAGGAAGACCTAAACACAGACACGAGCATAGCCAGGTGTAAGCGGACGGGCATGCGAGGTCGCTCCCTCTACAGAAGGTAAAGCGTAGCCGTCCGCCACCTTGATGGATATGTTTGAGACCGACATATATA
Source organism: Alopecurus myosuroides (assembly GCA_028641055.1). Lineage (NCBI taxonomy): Eukaryota > Viridiplantae > Streptophyta > Magnoliopsida > Poales > Poaceae > Alopecurus > Alopecurus myosuroides. Next base: position 132,205,246 of record CM054057.1, on the reverse strand, counting down.
ACGCACATTTTGTCTTCTTCTTGATTGCATCCACGGCCTCCATATTTGGAGGGGCATCAACAAGCATAACTGAAGCGGAAGTCGATAAATCCGTTGAACCCAAGCTGCTCCGGCGTTGAGATGGGTATGTTTCGTCGAATGTAGTGTCTTGCGTCTGGGAGCGCCGGCTAGTAAGCTCATTAAGCTGTAGTTGCTGCTTCATCACTACGGCGTCCAAGACACTAACCCTTTCTACGACCGCTACCTCCTTCTTTATCTTTCCTCTCTCTCGGCTTCTATACGGAAAGAGACAATCTTCCGGCTTGAAGCCAAAGCACCACGGATATCTTCCTTTCCCTCTTGTCCAGCCGCCATGTTCTAGATTCCTGAGGGCCTTTGTAAGCTCGTCATTCTCTCGATATGGATTGAACTCTCCCTCTTTAACATCTTTGAACACTTTCTCAAGTGCCGCAAAGGGGACCTTTACTTTTTCAGTCATAATAAGGTGCCCTTCGTCGTCAAACATTGCCCCATGCCCAAGCAACCAATTCCTTGACCTCCGCGGAAAATCCTGAGTACCTGGAATGATCCCCTTGTCTCGCAGCTCTGCCTCGAGTTTGTCAAACTTAGGCACTGCAACTCTGTAGCCACCTGAACCCATCTTATGGTGATATACCTTCCTCTTGGCATTTGCCGCATTCTTGGCAGACCTTTGCTTCCCCTTTTTTGATTCCTTGTTTGCTAGAAATGCTGGCCAGTTTGCCTCTGCTTCTCAAGCGGCCCCTTGAATTTGGGGACTTCTTTTTTCTTCTGATATTCCTTCCATGATCTTTTCTTGTAAGCATTGAAATCTACGACCATCTTCTTCAGAGCCCAGTGCATCCATGCGTAGCGCATTTTCTTATGTGTATTCTCGTCTTCACATTTTGGATGACTGAAATGATTCATCAGCTTGTCGAACATGAGTTGTTTGGACCGGTCTGCGACAAAAGAAACTGCCAGACGGTTAGGATCGTCTTCTTCCTTTGCTGGCTCATTCCATTCTTCAATACTTATTGGGATCATGTCCCTAACAATAATTCCACATTGGCTTGTAAACTTAGTTGCTGTGTTGATGGGCCAAGCAGGTTCGTCGGATCGATAGACTTGATCGATTACCAGATGCACTTTAGAGATCATCTCTTGAGCTGGGCCTCGTTTCGACCTCTTGCTAGACGATGTCGATGCAACCTTCACTAAGGTTTGTTCATCACTGGTTTTCTCCGGTTCCGCATCTGTTCCTTGCAATTGCTCGTCTTTTTCAATTCTCTAACCTGATTCATTTAGGTACTATGAGCCGTTGTCTTGATCACCTCCACCGTCATTAGGTCCACCGGGGAGTTTACTTTCTTCTATTATCGCGAACACATGTTCTTCACCCTCTCTGCCGTCCATATATCAGGTAATACATATGGAAGATAAAATACTTTAGTAAGTTATAAATTTTCTTTAAAAAATTAATATTCCACTAAACAATCATCACAACAGTATACTTTAGTAAGGAGTATGACTAGCAGATCAGATCGAGTCTTGCCAGGTAAAGTTGCAACTCGAACGGGACATAACAGATGTAGCATCCCAGATTATCCATATCAAGTGTGAAAACATTGCAGATATCTCCCTCTTCTTCTTGATTGGCGGGATACAGACGTCATCCAATAAAGAAGAAGAGGAAGAGATCTGCAACATTTTCACACATGACATGGATAATCTGGAATGCTGTTATGCCTCGTTCGAGTCGCAAGTTTATTTGGAAAGAGTGGTCTGATCTGCTAGCTCGTCATACTCCTGCCTAGGCCTGTAGTACTCTGACTCGTAGTGTTCGTCTCGGTTCCCCTCGGTTCCCTCTCGATTCCTAAACATCTAGACGGCAATTCCGCGGACTTCTAGACGGCATCGAAGCTTCACTAGCCGTATGTTTTTAGGTTCTACTTCTGACAAAATATGTTTATGTTTCTATTTGTACAAAGTGTTTATATTTTGGTTCTACTTCTGCTAATAGCTAATTCTCCTAATATATAGCTAATTTCCCTAAAAAATAATAATATCTAAAATAGCTAAGGGTACTAAAATGCTAATGCCCTAATAGCTAAAAAAAATAGTACTTAAGAAAAATGATAACACTAATGCCCTAATAGCTAGCTAAATATGTTAACACTAAAAATGTCCTAATAGCTAAATATGTCCTAATTAATACCTAATGTTAAGACTAAAAATGCCCTAATAGCTAAACATGTTAACACTAAAAATGTCCTAATACCTAATGTAAATTAACACCAATGTCCTAATAATTAACTAAAACAAAAAAAATGTAACGGCGGTGAGCAGTACGTACGGCGAGCATTACCCTCGAGGGCGCGGGCGTGGACGAGGGGAACGGCACGGTGGCGAGCTAGGAAGCTACTTCGAACGCCGCGGGGCGGTGGACGCTCTCCGGCAGCGCGGCGCGGTGTGTCCGGCGGCGCGGAAATCCTGTAGCCTCACGACGCCGTGGGGATTTCTGCGTCGTCGGGACTTAGCCGTTTTTGCGTCGTCTGAGGGTTTGCTCCGGGCGGTTGCTCCGCCCGGGTTACATAGTGGGAGGCCTTTTGCCCCGGTTGGTAACACGAACCGGGGCAAAAGCCCCAAAATTTCGTTTTTTGGCTTCCTGCCGCCATTTTTTTCCCCTGCCCCGTTTAAATACATTTTCAAAATATTTTTTCAATACATTTCAAATGATTTCAAATTAGGAGAAACTTTCAATATTCTAACTATTTAAACTAGTAACAATTTTTAAATACATTTTCAAATACATTTTCTGTTTAAAAAAATAATTATTCTAACTATTTTCAAATACATTTTCAATATTCTAACTGATAAACTTCAACGACTGCCACACCCTGTGGGAAGCGGAGGCTAGGGCCCCGACTCCGCAGATCGTCACTGCCGCCGACCACCGCCACCTCAGGCACCGCACGTTTCAGGGACTAGTCGATGCCAGGGACGACCGCGTGTATTACTGGAACAATCTGGGGGAGGAGACGCCGGCGAGGAGCTCTGGCAGACCCGCGCGGCTGAGCGAGCGAAGCGGCCCCTCGAACGCCACCTCACGTTAGATGCCGCTCAGGAGGTGAGGACGAAGGTGTTGCAAGAGCTCCGTCGGGCCGACCACGCCGGCGAAGTCTGGGCCTCCGATGATCCGAGGTGGGGGTCTTTCTCGGACATACCATCATGCACCTCCGACGACGACGACGAGGTCACCGAAGAGTTCGCCGCCGCCGACGACCAGGAGGAGGTCACCGACGAGTTCCCCGACGACGAGGAAGAGTAGTGTTCGTCTGTTTTCTGTTTTTAATAAAAGTATTTGTATTCCGGGAAACTGCGGCGCGCTAGCGCGTCGGTTATCTTTTTTCTGTGATTCTTTCTGATTGGTGGGATTCAGACGCCAGAAAGAAATACACCCTCATCCAACGACTCACATTACGGAGGGGGGGTGTAAATTTGTATAGATAAACAAGGCATAGTATATAATGACAAGAGTGGATCTAAACCTAAACGGAGAGCATAGATCTAGATAAACAAGGCAGTACATAATGGCAAGAGTCAATCTGATCTACCAGTCATACTCCTGCCTAGGCCTATATTACTCCGACTCGTAGTGGTCGTAGTCGCCTCCGTCGTCGTTACTACCGTCGGACGGTGCTCTGGACTCCCTCGGAGATCACGACCCCAGGAATGGGCGTGAGGGTAGCGCAGGCGGGGGTTATTGCCGGCCCTGATGTAGTTCATGACGCTCTGAAGAGTCCGTCCGCTGCCCAACCACAGCTGACGACCGGCCTCGTTGAAGTTTCAAAGGAGGCGGGCCATTCTCCTCGTACCTGTTGAGGAACTCTCGCGCCAATTAATTGAGAAGGCGTCCCAAGTAGGGAGGTAGTCGGGATTCCAACTGGGATTTCTCCACTGCTCCGGCGTGAGCTCGTGGTAGTAGTGGTTCGTGATGGCCGTCTGACGCGCCACACCTTGAGGAACAGGAGGGACCGGCACTCGTCCGACGCTAAGCATCCAGCCGGCGGGGACGCTGTAGCCGGGCGGGCAGGGGTAGTTCGAGGCGGGAAGTGCCTCCGCATGCCGGAAGGTTAGAGTGGGTAAGGTAGAAACCGTGGGAGAGTGGTGAGTTTATATGCGTTATGCCAATGGTGGCAATGCATGCATACATATATATAGTGAGAAGAAACAGACCCCTTTAGTCCCAGCCCGTTTTACCAACCGGTACTAAAGGGTTACGGTTTCGTTCGGACCAATCACAAAGAATCACACGGATCGTGTGCTTCTTTGAAGCGCTTGTGAATCGTTGAATCAGAGGTGTGTTTCTTTCGGACACTTGTCAGCCGTTCGATCAGGGGTACGGTGTGTTTGTTTCGAGCGCTTGTTAGCTGTTGGATCAGGGGTGTTTCTTTTGAGCGCTTCTTAACTGTTGGATCGAAACCTAGCACAACACTTTGTGAGCCAGAGGACCCTATATATAGCCCACCTCTCGGAGTCCCTTCATACATGATTCAGTTCATCCACCGAATACAAATCATTCGGATTCGCCAGCATATGTCCTACCGTGCATTTGATATGCATATATGCACTTCAGGAGCCACGGTGGGGCTGTATGCTGGCGATACCGATTGTTTTCTTCTACATCCCCCATTCATGGTTTGACAAAAGGTTTGATACATCATTCAGTTCATCGACCAACTACAAATCATCCAGATTCGCCATCATACGTCCGACCGTGCTTTCGATATGCATATATGCACTCATGAGCCACGATCGGGCTGTATGATGGCGACACCGGTTGTTTTGTTCTATATATCTACAAATCCTCCACTTCACACGCCCGACATGTGGACAACAGAGGTAGACTAATCCAACTACATGAACCATGCAGGTTTGATACATTATTACACAATAGTCTAGCAATATTACATGTTTGTTTTCTGCGAGCTCAGATGTCATTATGCTCTTGGGCATTTCATCGAACACCTCTTATGCATATGAGGGAAAAACAAGTGAGCACACCACACCAAAAAGTGAGTGGCATGAGAAGTGGAGAACGCTGACATGTAGTGTTTATAAAAAGAGAAAAAAATTGGATTTGAAGAAAAAAAGAATTCTATTAATTTTCATTTTCCATCTATTGGGAAAGTTTTTCTTAATGAAATTGAAATTATTAACTAAACGGCATTATATAGAAATAAAGAAACAACTTTTCATCTAGGGTTTCGAGCGCTTGTTAGTTGTTGGATCTGGAGTGTTTCTTTCGAGCGCTTCTTAACTGTTGGATCGAAACCCTAACACAACACTTTGTGAGCCAGAGGACCCTATATATAGCCCACCTCTCGGAGTCCCTTCATACATTATTCAGTTCATCCACCGAATACAAATAATTTGCATTCGCTAGCATACGTCCTACCGTGCATTTTATATGCATATATGCACTCCAAGAGCCACGGTGGGGTTGTATGCTGACGATACCGATTGTTTTATTCTACATCCCCATTCAAGCTTTGACAAAAGGTTTGATACATCATTCAGTTCATCGACCGACTACCGATCATCCGGATTCGCCATCATACGTCCGACCGTGCTTTCGATATGCATATATGCACTCATGAGCCACGGTCGGGTTGTATGATGGCGACACCATTTGTTTTGTTCTATATATCTACAAATCTTTCAGTTCACACGCCCGACATGTGGACAATAGAGGTAGACTAATCCAACTACATGAACCATGCAGGTTTGATACATTATTACACAATAGTCTAGCAATATTACATGTTTGTTTTCTGCGAGTTCAGATGTCATTATGCTCTCGGGCATTTCATCAAACACCTCTTATGCTTATAAGGGAAAAAGAAGTGAGCGCACCACACCAAAAAGTGAGTGACATAAGGAATAGAGAACGCTGACATGTAGTGTTTATAAAAAAAGAGAAAAAAATTGGATTTAAAGAAAAAAGAATTCTATTAATTTTCATTTTCCATCTATTTGGAAAGTTTTTCTTAATGTAATTGATATTATTAACTAAACGGCAATATATAGAAATAAAGAAACAACTTTTCGTCTAGGTGGGGCTCATTTGCCCCGGTTGAAGCCACCAACCGGGGCAAAAGACCCCCCACGACGCGCCTGCACGCGCTCTGCTCGTTGAAGGCCTTTAGCACCGGTTTGTGGCTCAAACCGGGGCAAATGACCACCCCCCCCCCCACCACGCGTCCTGCTCGCCCGGGCCTCACCTCCGCAGTCTTTTGCACCGTGTGGTGGCCGAGCAGGGGCGAAAGGGGTGGTCGCAAGTGAGCAAAAGCCCTGTTTTCCACTAGTGTGAGTTGGCTACTTCAGCACATGGCCCAACCACCACTCTCCCTCTTACATGCTCCCTCGCCCAGGGCCGCGCGTTCATGTATCATGGGAGCTTCCTAACTTGTCGAGAAGCCCATGCTGGCATGCCGTATTCTGCAGTTTGTAGGCGTAAAACAATCGTTACACTCGCTCGCGCTGATACGTAGGCATAAAATGATCCCTACACCTGCGTCAAAAATGGAGATGAGGGGTATCGATCAAGGTGCCTCTCGCATGCTAAGCGAGGGCTCTACGATCTGAGCTACATCCCCTTTGATGTTATCCTCTTTTCCCTCTTTATTTATATACTTATTTAACTATTAATTACTATGCTATCAGTATTTCAGTTGCGTCTTGCGTGTCAGGTCACAGATGATACACAAAGCTGAGACACGCGCATGCACAAAAGATGCACCATGAATATTCTATCAATCATATTCATCCCTGGGATTTTGATGTGCACAACTTATCCCAAACTGTTTCGCAAACTGTGTATTTTTCTTATGGTTAAAATGCATCTGGTTATGGGATAACTCGAACCGAGCCACACGAGGTTCTTACCTTGATGACAGACTAGCGGCGGCAGATGACACATACGGTATCATTGTTCTCATGCCATGTGTGGAGAAGGAAAGGATGACTGCCATTTGCTAGCCATGCTAATTTATCTTAGATCTATCTATGAAGTTCGATTGTGATGCATGAGAAGCAATCAACTCCTTCTGCAACAGTACGAACTCCCGACTGCTCTAGACACGTCAAGGTACAATTCGGCGGAAGATGCACTATGTATTTTTACCACCCTTCCACCACATTTGTGACACACTCGGCTCTCGCTACTAGTTCCTTCTTTGATGCAGTTCGGTGGTTCGACACTTACACAGTCAGCTAACGAAATCTCGAGATCTTTCCATTACCAATTTTTTTTTTCGAGATAACTGAGCCTCATCCCTAGTTTAATCTGCTTGAATATTTTGTTGCTAGAACTGCTTTATGGTATCGTACACTACATGACACCCTGACCGGATGGTACTAAAGAAATCAGATACCATGTTTCTTTATGCTTGGTATAACAATTATAAAAAATGATTGTTTATGCTTGGTATAACCATTACAAACATTTCATTTTTTAGAAAATTTTACTAAAATTAAAAGGCTCGTGTCCAAATTGCTAATATATGATTTTAACAATTTGAATCCCACAAAAAATTATTTGTTTTAATTAGTAGTTTGTACCTTGTATTACCAATACTTGTTCAATACTAGGATTGTTGGTCGAATAACACAACAACACTTGTGAAATCAAGTTATACACATAGAACGAACTTCCTCAACTCGAGAGTCATTCATGTATATGGGACTCATAGGAAAAGAGAATCCTTTAATTTCTTATGAGCTAGATGAACTACTTTGACCACCACATTCGAAAGAATAGGAGAAGGGACACCTCGTACAAGTCGGGGATCATCCTCTCTAAGTCGTGGACATCATCAATATTATGCAAACTAGATATTACCACATTTATCCCAACAAAACCAAAATACTAGCTTAATATTACAGTTTGTACTAGCAAAGTAAGGAGCTGAAACCATGACAGTTCGGGTGATGCGGCTAGTCGCACACTATGACCGAGATTTCATCGTTGATGTTTTCCATAGACCTCTCATTCCAAGAGATATGATGCACAATGCTGCACATATGCCACATTTCGATCTCATTGGCATGGCCGAAACCCTCAGTTGTACATGGACCCAACCAAGTCAAACGATTAAAAAAAATGAAAAATTTCGTTGAATGTATATCCGATCATGATATGGTGTTTTGGAAATATGCGCCTAGGATTTTCCCAATATGCTAGAGATAAATTATGGGAGAACTTATATGTGACTGATTGAGGAGAAGGGCCGGTTCATATATGATGAAGAAACAAGAAGTGATGCGTGCATATATGATGGAACAAAATATCGACTTTGTGTAACAATAAATTAGAATTATGTGAAGTGGGTGAGTAGCACATGTGTCAGGTCAGAGTTCCCTTGCATGAACTCTTGACAACTCACACTATATGGCTTTGTGCGAGTGTATTTGAGTTCTGGGATAATTCGAGTTGAGCCATGAAGCTCGTTAGCAGCGACGATGTGGTGCATGGTGGCTCGACGACCTAGAGGCACATCATGCGATGATGCAGCCTATGGTGATTGGTATGTGTTGCAATGTGTTCTTGTCTCGCGGGAGAACATAAGAATGTCTACCTCTTTCTAACCAAGTTAACTTTAACCCCTTGATCTCTTAAATTGGATGTTAACTTATCCTGTCGATCTGAAATTCGATGGTCATTCATGTGATGCAAGCAACTATTTGTGCAAGGGTTTTAAGGGTGTCAAGTGCAATGGACAAACACTTGATACCTTGTGTGAAAGAGGCGTTTTGTATTTTTCCCACCCACCCACCATGTTTGTGACACACTCTGCTCTCCTCTGTTGCCTCTCTGATTCAACACTGCAGTCGACCACTTGGGGCATGCCGCAACTCGCCACCACCGCTGCCACTTTCTCACACTCGTGCAATTCATGTGATGTCGTACGAGTCCTCGGTAGGAGAGGCGTTGTTTTCCAATCCATGCCGTACCTGTACATGCGTCCTCGCCCAATGTCCGTGGCAATGACAACAGCCCAACTTGTGGAGACACTCTACTGGTTGTCGTATTCTTCCGTATGTAATCCTACTCCCGCCGTCCAACCAGCATGTACGACATGCCACGACGCCGCTGCCCGTCGAAACAGAAAGGGCCAAAATATCAAAGCTCTAATCAGTAATTGCTCTCTATGTTACAGCTGCGCTGAGAGTCCATGTGTTATCTCGTCTCTCTCCACATATATCCCGCTAAATAAATAAATAATATTAGCAAAAAATAAAAATCAATTGAAATTGAAAACTTGATTTTTTTTAAAAAAAATAAGAATTATGATATGTTCCGTTTGATAGGAGTTTTACTATTTGCTAAAATGACGACTCCCAAGTTCAAATTGCATAATCCGAGCAATGGTACCTAGTTTGAGCACTACCTTCCAAATAAGATGGACGAGCAGAGCTAGCGACACTACAGTTCATCATCCTGCTGTTGAGTATCAATACAAGCTAGTACCTCAATATGCCACGTCCAAAAGAGTAATACTACTCAACTTTACGATAAGTACTCAAAAATAAGAAGGTCAAAACTTATATATGGTGCACATAGGTTGCTGGATGTTGACTCAAGATTTTTTTTTCCGAGGGTACACAATTGCATACCGTAATTTTTATAGAAGAGATAAAGTTGTATTATAGAAGATCAGTGATAATAGAAGTTGCAGATAACTTTGATGTCACCTACATTCGAACTCTACGCCCCTAGAAGACTACTCCAGGACAAGGCCTTTAACTCCTGCTCCCGCAGCCACCCAGCACCGTAGTTCCTCGATCACGTAGGTGGTGAGAGTATCTCCTCATTGCAAATTTGGACTCCTGTGGGCCTCTCATTCTGAAGACATACATGCACGTTACCGCACGTGTAACACATTTCGACCACATTGACATGATCGAAGTGATCAAGTTCACATGGACCCAACCAAGCTCAGCGTCTGACATCGATCATTAATAGATATAAAACATCTTCTAGAGTGGATAGCCCACCGATTTGAAACATATGAGGCGGGATGCGAGGACCCAAGAGACTACAGATAAATCGTGGGAGCACATATGTAGAAGGTGGAACCGAAAGGAACCATGACATGAGATAGGAATAGGATAGGATGAAGTGAGCTGAAAGTGATGCCTATATATATGACCAGATTTAGCACAATATCAGTAAATGAGCAGTGGTTGAGTTGTACATGTGACATCTAAGAGTTCCATGGGCGTAAAAGCTTGACGAGTCACGTTAGGCTCCTCGGTGTTTGATTATTTTCTTTGTGGGATAATTCGATTACACCGATGAATTTCATGGTGGCTCTACCACAGAGGAACAACGTGCCTGTAGGGCGCCGCCTCTGGTGATTCATGTAGACGTGTATAATTGTCATATGAGAGAACGGAAGGATACCCGTTGCTTGTTGTTGACTTATGTGCAAGATCCATCAGTGAAGTTGTATTGTGATACATAAAATGTAACAAACCCCTTACTCAAGGGTCCAGCTGCCAAGCGATATAGACATGTCAATGATGCCTTCTACTCAAAGATCCACTCTGTATTTTATTTGTTTGAACCCATTGACAATGTTTTGTGACACTCTGTTGGCCGTAGGCGTTGAGTCCGCGACGAGTTCCAACGTGACACTCGAAGCTGATGCATCTATCTCGACGAAGGGTTGGACATCGGGTCCGCGGCGAGCTTGGCTACCTTGGACAACACTGAAGATACCAACGGCCCCCTTACCGTCGGGGAAAGTAGGAACCCCGTCGGTGTAGTGGTAAGCCAACGGGGGCTGTCGGCGTATGTCCCGTCGGCGTTTTTCCCTGTCGGTGTAGCCGCGGGGCCGTCGGCATATAGGTAGGCCTAAATTTTTTTTCAGTTTGTTTATTTCACTTGTTTAACCACTTAATCACACTATAAAAACAGTTATATTTTTCCCTAAGTATTTTTTACTTTTAATATAAATTACTCGCTTCTACTATCACTTTTCGATTGGTCATCCATCATGAGATTTCTCTAGCCCCAACACGCTTAACTTTGTAGTTCCTTCCCTGTGAGCAGCCTAGAAACCAGAGATGTTTTGCTGATAACAATATCCAATCAATCATGTTAACCCTTGGACCATCATGTCACATTCTTTTATTTTGTGAATTCAAACAAATATTTAAATAAAAATAATAACTAATAATAATCTTGAATTTAAAAAATAATTAACATTTTTGACTTTTCTATTTAATATTGAATAATTCATATCTATAAATATGTAAATCGAAATTTGACAAATAATATGTCCATATCGATTAGAAAAATGAGAGAAATTCAAATATGACAGTTGACATCCATATAATATTTTCCTTCATGAAAGAACTTTACTAAGTGATATGTTTAGTGTGTGGACTATGGTCACCCAACCAAATTAGGTGTCGAAACTAGAGTTCATGGAGAAAACATGTCAAACTTGGGCACCAAATTAGCAAACCATCTTGAAATGTGCCAAGATATGGAAAACTGGAGCACAATTGTATTGCAAACAAACATAGACCTGGGTTTGTAAAGTTCCAAACAAACAATATTTTTCCTTTTCATTGTAAAACAAATCCATTTTTCATTTTCCGAGTGAAGGACCTACTACAAATATGTTGTAAAACTTGAGATACGCATTTTTTAAAAATAATAGACCATGTTATATGCAAAAATAACCAAATTTTTTACTATGAAAAGGTTTCCATCCACCTCTTTTAAAAAACACAAGTTTCTGTCGATTCAGTTGGAAACGTGTAAAATTTGAACTACAGGTGACTCATAGTTTGCTCATGATTTTTGGCGAAAATCATTATTATGTACATAACTACCTATTTTATCATAGATAAACCAAGATTTTACCAATATTCAACCCCTAGCTAGGAACAGTCATCCCCCCCCCCCCGTCTTGACTTTTCCTTGAAACCGGCTTAGAAACTTCTAAAAAAAATTAAAAAACACAAAATGATGCAAGGCCTTCACGTGTTGTCATTATATATGTCCTAGTATCTATAAAAAATAATAAACTTGGAATGCGACAATTGTGTTGAAAATGTGTTCACAAAATGAGCTATCTCCTCTAAACATTCTAGGGTTTCGGGGCCAAATGACGGGTGTTATGGCCAAATCCATGGCATACTTTGTTTAAATGTGCCCATATTCCACACAATTATGCATCTTGGAAGCACAGACAGTGTTGACGGTGGAATTTTTCCTTTTCATTGAATAAAAAAACCATTTTCCATTTTCCGAGTGTCAAAAATGGGTTTTTTGTGAAGGATATACCACAAATATGTTGCAAAACTTGGGAGATGCATTTTTTGAAAACGCTAGACAATATTATATGCACAAATAAAAAATTTATTTTTATAAAAAGGTTTCCATCCACCTATTTTGAAAAACACAAATTTCTGCCGATTCAGTAGGAAATAATTCAGCTTTGAACTACACGTAGATCATAGTTTGCTCATGATTTTTGGAAAAAAAATCATTTTTAGGTATACAACTACCTATTTAGAGAGCGCTCTACCATCTGATCCCCATGCCTCTCGCATGTTAAGAGAGAGCTCTACCATCTGACCTACATCCCCTTTTGTAGTTATTTTATTTTTTACTACCTATTTATATATCTATTTAACTATTACCATGCTATCATTAGTTGTTTCTAGAGACCTCTCTAGATACACCACGCACAGCACGCCGGCTGTCCGACGTGGACCAACGTGTACATTTTAAAAGTATATCCATCTTTGAGGCCCAAATCAGAATTCGATCTCCAGCGGCCCACCCCCACACTCCCCTCCACCGCCAAAGAATTTTCTTAAACCATTCTGAAAAATAGAAATGTGGATTTTCTAATATTAAATCGTCTAAAAATTAACAAGTTTCAGTCGCCTTCTTACCGGTTGGGAGTGATATGTGCTAGTGTGTTAGTTACACATGATTTCAATAGTGTGCAACTAACCGAGATTTAGTTAATTATTAGTCAACTATTTAGCGAAACTAATAGTGTTCATCGTTTATTTTCCTACCACTTATAAAACTATGTCTACTATTTCCTTTTTTATGCAATTCGAATGTTGCACACTAAGGCAGACAGATAGCGAACACTTGATATTTTTTCCCATCATCAATCGTTTCCGAGAGCCCCATCGCTCGTTCGATCTGTAAGTATTTTGTTTTCTTTTTCTATAGAATGGTGTTACGATAATGTACACTACATCAGTGGGTCGTACTTAAGAAATCAGACACCATGTTTGAAAATGAGTTTTAGGTCCCGTGCAAACCAAAATAGTAAATTATGAAAACATGATTTATTTTACTTGTGTTTGGAATAAACATTGTGAGAGTTGTTTGAACATACAATTTCCTCAAATTGCACATATATGATTTTGCCAATTTGAATCCGTCAATAGTTTATTATTATTATTGTGTACCTTGAATTACCAATACTTGTTTTTTATAGTATTTATGATTGTTGGTTGAGTAACACACTAGGGCTTGTGAAATCAAGTTGTGCACACATAATGAACTTCCTCTACTATCAAATCGAGACTTAGTCAGGCATATGTGATCGATCAGAACGGCGGCCGAACGGGCTGCGAAGAAGGAAGCAGACGAATGCTTAGCTAACTTAAAACGAGACGAAGAATCTAAGTGGGCACAAAGAGCGAAAGTAAAACATATCCAAGAGGGTGGGAGTAACACGAGGTATTTCCATCTTATTGCTAATGGGAAGCATAGAAAAAAGAGAATTTTTCAGCTCGAGCAGGATGAGGGTACGATTGTAGGAGAGGCGAACTTGCGGGTTTTTATCTCTGAATACTATAAGAAATTGTCCGGCGCATCGGCACCGAACCATGTTTCGTTGGTTGAAGAGATGACTGATGATATGCCGCAGATTTCCCCTGAGGAGAATAGTATCCTTACATCTCCTTTTACCGAAAAGGAAGTATTCGATGCTATTTCTCAAATGGAGAAAAATAAAGCCCCGGGACCAGACGGGTTTCCTGCGGAGTTTTATCAAAAAATTTGGCCGGTCATCAAAGATGACTTGATGTCTATGTTTCGCCAGCTGCACGAGGGCGACTTACCTCTCTTTAAGCTTAATTTTGGGGTAATCATGTTGCTTCCAAAAAAAGAAGACGCGAGTCGTATTGAGCAATATCGCCCAATTTGTTTACTAAATGTCAGTTTCAAAGTGTTCACTAAAGTAGGAACTAATCGGGTAACTTCTATTGCGAGTAGAGTTATCCGACCAACTCAATCAGCGTTCCTACCAGGTAGAAATATTTTAGAGGGTGTGGTCGTATTACACGAAACGATCCATGAGATGCAACGGAAAAAGATGGACGGGGTCCTGTTTAAAATTGATTTTGAAAAAGCGTATGATAAGGTCAACTGGTCTTTCCTACAACAAGTGTTAAGGATGAAAGGTTTCTCAACGGTTTGGTGTGAATGGGTGGCTAGGTTCGTTCAAGGAGGAAGCGTGGGTATTAAGGTCAATGATGACATCGGTCATTATTTCCAAACTCTAAAAGGATTAAGGCAAGGGGACCCTCTTTCCCCTATACTTTTCAACCTGGTTGTCGATATGTTGGCCATCCTAATTGAGCGAGCAAAAGAGGATGGACAAGTTGGAGGGTTGATACCACACCTTGTCGAAGGAGGGGTTTCAATCTTACAATATGCGGATGACACGATTCTCTTCCTTGAACACGATATACAAAAAGCATTAAATATGAAGCTCATACTTGCGTTGTTTGAGCAATTATCGGGCCTTAAGATTAACTTTCATAAGAGTGAGATTATTTGTTTTGGGGAAGCAAAGAATACACCACACGAGTATTGTCAAATTTTCGGGTGTGAGGTAGGAAGTTTACCGTTCAAGTATCTTGGTATCCCAATCCATTATAGGAAGCTGTTAAAGAAAGAGTGGAAACCGGTGGAGGATAGGTTCGAGAGGAAACTAAGTTCGTGGGCTGGGAAAATTTTATCTTATGGGGATCGCCTCATCTTGATTAATTCAGTCCTTACGAGCTTGCCTATGTTCCTTCTTTCTTTTTTCGAAATACCTATTGGAGTTAGGAAGCGATTAGACTTTTATCGCTCAAGATTTTTTTGGCAAAGCGATACCAAGAAAAGAAAATACCGTCTTACGAAATGAAATATCGTGTGTCGACCAAAAGATCAGGGTAGTCTAGGCATTGAGGTTTTAGAGATTAAAAATATGTGTCTGTTGAGTAAATGGCTGTTTAAGATGATGCACGACGAGGGAGTTTGGCAGGAGTTATTATCTAACAAATATTTAGGGACAAAACGTTGTCCCAAGTGAAAGCCAAACCGTTAGACTCTCCGTTTTGGAAAGGGATTATGAAGGTGAAGCACGAGTTCTTTTCACGGGGCAAGTTTGTTCTTGGGAATGGACAAAATATTCGGTTTTGGGAGGATACATGGTTAGGTGATGAACCGTTGTCACAATCATACCCTTCGCTATTTAATATAGTGTCGCACAAAAACGTCACTGTGGCGGATGTGTTAGCACACAACCCCCTGGAAATTCGTTTCAGGAGGGCTCTTCTAGGTGATAGAAGAGGTCTGTATTTACAACTGGTCGAGAGGTTGATGGATGTCACTCTCAATAACGAGACGGATATGTTCCGCTGGAAATTAACATTGGATGGATCTTTTTCCGTTAAATCATACTATGCTGACTTGCTTCATGGTTCTACAAGATTTTTGCGAAAATACTTGTGGAAATTAAAGGTCCCTTTAAAAATTAAAATTTTCTTATGGTTTCTGAATAGAAAAGTGGTTTTAACCAAGGATAATTTGTTAAAGAGAAATTGGAATGGTTGTAAAAAGTGTGTTTTTTGTGATACGGATGAGTCTGTTGAGCATTTGTTTATCTCCTGCCCTTTTACTCGTGATATTTGGCGTCTTCTTCACTTCACTTTTAACATTTACCCACCGACTAACATTGCGCATATGTTTGGTAGCTGGCTAAATGGCATTGATAAGAAAACTAAGGCACGCGTTCGTGTCGATGTGGCTGCGTTCCTGTGGGAGATTTGGAACAGCCGTAATGATATGATTTTTAACAAACGAAACAATGTTCACTTTTTGCAGGTTGTAAACAAGGCGGTATATTCCTTACAGACATGGTCCTTCCTTCTCCCTGTCGACCAGCGAGGACTTATGGATTCAGGCTGTACCCGGCTGCTGGCGGTCGTGCGGGCTATCTACAGCCGGGGTGGGTGGCTTAATGCAAGAAGGATAGATGCATAATTTACTTTTGTTTAAGTGACTGATCTTTGTGGCCACCTTGAGTGATCCGTAAACTGTAACTGCATTTGTCTCTGGATGTTTTTATTCTTTTAATAAAGTCCGGCTGTGTGCATCATTTTGATGCAGAGGCCGGGGCAGAGGCTCCCATTTCTAAAAAAAAATGTGGTC
This sequence comes from Alopecurus myosuroides, assembly GCA_028641055.1. NCBI lineage: Eukaryota > Viridiplantae > Streptophyta > Magnoliopsida > Poales > Poaceae > Alopecurus > Alopecurus myosuroides. The sequence goes on along the minus strand of CM054057.1, from coordinate 132,188,712 downwards.
GACCAGAAAAGATAAATCTTTAATTTCTTACAAGTTAGAAGAACCGGTTTGAGCGCTATCTTCGAAACAAGATGGCCAGACCGACCTCATGGAAGTTGTGAAACTCTAGAATGTCCAAACTAGCTACTACCTTATTCTACCACGGGAAAAGGAAATACTAGCTCGGTTTCACTGTACGAAATACCAGCGTAAGAAAAAGAACACTTGTCAGTTGCAAAGACTGTTCAGATTGGACACTATGATCGAGTTTTCATTGTGGATGTACTCTGTAGGCCTCTCATTCCGAACATATGCATGCCGAATTTCGATCATGTTGACATGACCAAAATCCTCAATTGTACATGGACCCAACGAAGTCTAACAATTAACATATATGAAAAATATTGCTGACTAGATATGCGACCATGATCTCGTGTTGTGGCAATATGTGCCTAGAAATTGCACAAGAGGCTAGAGACAAATTATAGAAGAGCTTATATGTGGCTGGTTGATGAGAAGGGTTGAAGTAACAGAAAGTGATGCATGTAAATATGATCGGGCAAAATAGCAGCTTTGTGAACAAATAAATTGAATGATGAGCGGTGGTTGAGTAGCGCATATGACAGGTCAGAGTTCCATGGCCTATAAGCTTGACTACCCACGCTATGCTGCTATGTGCCAGTGTATTGAGGTTCTTGCATACTTAAAGCCAATCCATGAGGCTTGCTAGAAGTGACGATGTGGTTCATGTTGGCTCGACAACCAAAAAGAAAAAATCGTCCTATGATGTGGCCTATGCCGATTGGTACACGTGTTGTGTATCCTTGTTGCGATTCATGTGAGGCTACGAACTATTTATGCAGCCGTACAGGCGATGGCCTCCAGCGTTTCAGGGTTAGCGATTCCAGAAAAATTTAAAACTGATGCTCCCATATAAACTCCATCGTGGCTTCGGCAAATAGCAGCGACCACCCCGCTTTTATCAGAACGAGAAACTGCAGCATGAAAATTTATTTTTGGATATTCTCCACTAGGAGCAATCCATGCAGGAGGCACCGCTCGAACAACATGTTTTATCGTTCTTGTCCGCGGAGGTGTAATCATCAAACTCAAGTATGATATGAAATTTTCAATGATTTTAGAGACTGAGAATAGGATCTGAAAAATCTCTTCGTGGATTGCCTTGGGCCGAACTGGCCAAATAGCCCCGAAGTTACTACCGTTTGAATTAACCGAGTATGAGATAAAGTCTAAATAAGAAAGAAGATCCAATCTTTAGCATCAGAACATCGGCTAACTGAAATATGCTCTACCAAATCTTTATATTGGAGGGCCCAAACACTTCCAGCCATAGCACAATCCAAGAAGGAATGCCTAGCCGAGTTGGTTGGGATGCTTTGATGAGCCAATCTTTAAAGGAAAAGACGTATCTTGCTAGGTATTTTAACTCTCCACATCTTGCACCAAAGTTTCTGCTCACCAATCCTCTCGGACATTAAATAACCATGTCTTTTCAAAATGTCAAGCCGAAAAATCCTCTTGTGATGATGCGCAAATTGGAATAGATTTAATTGCCTCAATATCCATCGGGATAAAATGTTGCTCTAATCTTCCATCGTGCCAATACCTGACGAGTGATATATCAGTTCTGGAACCCGAATAGGAGGAGTTTGAGAGCATCCAACATCCTCAAATCCCCCGGGATCCAATTGTCCTGCGAGATCCTTGTCTTTTGCCCATTTACCAATTAGTTTTATCAATCCAATTTTGAAAGCATCTCGTCCTTCCAGTACCTGCGTCGTCTCCAGGGTCGTAAAAATGGAGATACAAGGTATTGATCATCATACCTTTCGCGTGCTAAGCGGGCGCTCTACCATCCGAGCTACATCCCTAGTACATTGTTAACTTTATTTAATTAGTAAAACATGAAGTTAATTCGTGCACAATATTAGTCGAGGATATGATAATGAGAAAAACATAACTCGCAGGGGTTTCTCTACAAAATTTCCCCCGCTAGTGGCCTTTACGATGCTCCTAAGGGCTAAGGTGGCTTGATAGGTCCTAACGATGCCATGTATGCGGCTTAAAGTGTAACTTCTGCATATCTTCCTAACCAATTTGCTACAAATTTTGTGCACTACCTTCCAAATAAGATGGACGCGCAGAGCTAGCGACACTACGGTTCATCATCCTGCTGTTGAGTATCAATACAAGCTATTACCTCAATATGCCACGTCCTAATGAGTAATACCACTCAACTTTACTATAAGTACTAAAAAAATAAGAAGCTGAAAACTTATATATGTTTCACATAGGTTGCAGGATGTTCACTCAAGATTTTTTTTTCGAGGGTACATAATTGCATACCGTATTTTTATAGAAGAGATAATATTTAATTATAGAAGATCAGTGATAACAGAAGTTGCAGATAACTCTGCTGTCACCAACATTCGAACTCTACGCCCCTAGAAGACTACTCCAGGACAAGGCCTTTAACTCCTGCTCCGGCAGCCACCCAGCGCCTTAGTTCCTCGATCACGTAGGTGGCGAGACACTAGTAGAAAAAAGGCCTTCCATACGCCCCCATCTGTCCCCAAAGTTTGCGCACCGTGACTAAAGGGGTTTTAGTCCCGGGTCGGGAGGAGAGCCGGGACTGAAGGTCATGCGTCGCGGGTTGGGAAGCGCGTGGAGGCGCGTGGGGGGCATTAATTCCGGTTGGCGTCGCCACCCGGGACTAATGATGACAGTCTGCTCGCCTCCCTGTCTTTAGTCCCGGTTGGCCTGGCCACCCGGGACTAAAGATACAAACTCCTCGCCTCCCGCGCGGCGGTTTTTATTTCGCGAGCGAGGCAGAAGGGCGCCATTGGTACAGTGCGCCCCCGAGTCTCTGTTTCTTCCTCTCTTCTCTTCTCTTCCCTCTCTTCGATCTTCCTACACCAAGCACCATGGTTGAAGTTTGGGAGAGATATTTTGTGCCCACACCATGCGGCAAGCGTCTCGACGTGTGCTACACCGACAATTGCGAGAGGCTCCCCGGTGCTCTTGCGCATGTGAGCAATCTCTATTTCTCCTCTCCCGTTGAACACCGGTTCTTCGAGCTTGATTTAGAGTATACGGCGGATCAACGGGATGTTGCCGTCATCCAGATTGCATTCAAGGAGGCTGTTTTGGTCTTCCAATGGTCAAGGTAACGCACACGTACAATCTTACATCTTCGATTTGTTTGTTGCATGTGAAGAATACATGTGTTTCAACATATCTAACACGTATCAAATTTTTGTTGTTGCAGTAGTTCAAAGCATTCTCCGGCACTTGTTGATTTTCTTGTCAACAAGGGGTATGACTTTTGCAGCGTTGACATCACTCAAGGCAGTCAGAAGTTGATGCGCTTGGGTATTGTGATACCTGAAGATCACTACATTGATCTTCAGGATCTTATCCATTTGAACGGGCCAAAGACCGGGATGGCTCGCATGGCAACTGCCTTCATCCACGAGGGCTACGAAACCATGAAGTCTCATTTCCCCTCGAGGAATCACTGGTATTGGGAGAAGAACCCACTGGACTGGATCAACGTCAAGTATGCAGCCATAGATGCATACGTCTCCTACGAGTTGTTCCGCATCTACTCGACGGAGCCATAGATGTATGCGTTCGATATATGCATGTAATGGATATCTTAGTATGTAATGGATATCTTAGTATTGTGAGACTTATGTTTGTGTTATGTGTGATCGTAAGACTCTATGTTATGAATGTGATATGATTGTGTTCTATTCATGATTGTGATGTCTCTACTCGTATCTTACTTGTGATTTAATTATCACTTGTCTTTTGTTGTTCATAAAACTATTTTTGTTTCCTAGTTCTAAATGACTTGGAAAAAATTGCAAAGTGTTGCAAAGTGTAATGGATATTATTTCTATATTAATTCCTAGCTATACTATTTCTATATTATGTCAAACACACATTTCAAAACAAACAAAAACAAAAACACATCAAAAAACAAACAAAAACACATCAAGAAAACAAACAAAAACACATCAAGAAAACAAAACAGAAAAACTACAGTTTCTATATATATGTTCACCAAAAATTAATCTAAGCCATGAAAACAGAAAAGCTATTTGTATTTTTAAGATTTTAAAATGAATTAGTATTATTTTTCTTAATTTTTTGATATACTATTTGTATTTTTAAGATTTTAAAATGAATTAGTATTATTTTTCTTAATTTTTTGATATACTATTTGTATTTTTAAGATTTTAAAATGAATTAGTATTATTTTTCTTAATTTTTTGATATACTATTTGTATTTTTAAGATTTTAAAATGAATTAGTATTATTTTTCTTAATTTTTTGATATACTATTTGTATTTTTAAGATTTTAAAATGAATTAGTATTATTTTTCTTAATTTTTTGATATACTATTTGTATTTTTAAGATTTTAAAATGAATTAGTATTATTTTTCTTAATTTTTTTATATACTATTTGTATTTTTTAGATTTTAAAATGAATTAGTTCTATTTTTCTTAATTTTTTGATATATTATTTGTATTTTTAAGATTTTAAAATGAATTAGTTCTATTTTTATTAATTACATTATTACTTTTGTTTATTAAAAGATTTATTTGAAATTCAAACAATAAAGAAATGTGGCATCGACCAACATGTTAATAAGATTGATATGATACTACTATCACATACATGCGTGCGAAACACTTGGATGCGGGACGGTATGAAACTCGGAAGTTAAGCGTGCTAGTGCTAGAGTAGTGGAAGGATGGGTGACCGAGCGGGAAGTTTGACCATGAGTAAGTAATTTGACTAGAGATAATTGTAGTTAGACACTAAGCAAATAATACAAATTCTGAAAAAAAAAGGGAGTGAAAAAAAGGGAGAGAGAAATTGGTGTGAAAAATAATTAGAAACCAAATGAATTAAAAAAAATTACGAAATACAGTCTAGTCCCGGTTCATGTGGCCAACCGGGACTAAATGTCCTCCGCCCCCCCCGGCTCCGCCACCCGCCCACGTGGACGGGCCTTTATTCCCGGTTCTTAATCGGCACGACTATAGGGGGGTCTTTAGTCGCGCATAGCTAGTCCCGGTTGCTCGGTTGGGACTACTGGCCCTAGCGAACCGGGACTATAGGCCTATTTTCCACTAGTGCGAGTATCTCCTCATTGCAAATTTGGATTTCCGTGGGCCACTCATTCCGAAGACATACATGCACATCACCGCACGTATGCCACATTTTGACCATATTGACATGATCGAAGTGATCAACTTTACATGGACCCAACCAAGGCCTTGTCCAACAAGATTTCATTTGTTGTAAGGACGCAGATTTGGCCAACAAGCACAACCAAAAATTCGGAGAGACTCATAGTTTAGTTTGGTGTTTAGGATCAATAGGAGTTTCAAAATTAATTACTTTACTAGGAAGTAAATTAATAAGAAACGTAGCTGTAAGAAAGACGACATGCCAAAACTTCAATGGCCTGGATGCATGAGCTAGAAGTGCAAGTTCAACTTTAACAATGTGACGGTGTTTGCGTTCAATAGAGCCGTTCTGTTGGTGAGCATGAGGATGATACGTCTCCAACGTATCTATAATTTCTGATGCTCCATGATCATATTATGCCAATTGTTACATGTTTTCTCCCTTATGTATAGCATTTTTATACATTTTCCGGGACTAACATATTAACAAGATGCCAAGTGCCAGTTCCATGTTTTCTGCTGTTTTTTATTTCAGAAAAGTTGTTCTGGAAACATTCTCGGAATTGGACCCCACAAAGCCAGAAGTGCCTATTTTCCCCGGAAGCATCCAGAAGACCGAAGGAGAGTCCAAGACGGGCACCAGGGGGCCACACCATATGGTGGCGCGGCCTCCCCTCTGGCCGCACCAGCTATGGGTGTGGGGCCCCCTGGCCTCCACCGCCTTTGCCCTTTCGCCTATTTATCCCCCCCCCCCGGATGGAAAACCCAAAACACCTAATAAAAAATCCCTGAAAAGTTCCGCAGCCGACGTCGTCATCAACCCTAGATCAGGGGGATTCTCGAGCTGTCTCCCGGCACCCTGTCGGAGAGGTAATCATCACCGGAGGCTTCTACATCACCATACGTGCCTCCAGAGTGATTTCTGAGTAGTTCATTCCGGGACTACGGGTAGCAGTAGCTATATGGTTGTCTTCTCCTCATATGTCTCCATTTTTAGATCTCGTCAACTGTCTATCATGATCGAGATTGATCTTATGTAATTCTATATGCTGTGTTTGCTGGGATCCGATGAATATTGAACTTATGCCAAGTTGATTATAGTCTTTATTGGATATGTTATTTGTGATTTTGCATTCTTTCCGGTACTAGTGGTTGCTCTGGCCAAGTGGTTGCTAGTGACTCCAAGAGGGAGTATTTATGCTAGATAGTGGGTTCATGCCTCCTTTTCGCCTGTGCTCGAGTGATAGAAAGATGACGGGGGAGGATGTGCTCTTGCCACTATGGAGAAAACAACGGTTTGAGTGCCCACGTGTACAATCATTGCTTACATTACTCACATTGTTTAATGCAGTTATATGTTGCTTGCAACTTAATACCTAAGAGGGTTTGGATGATAACCTGAGGGCGGATTATTAGTCATAGATTCAGATGGATTTCGGTCTATATATGTATTTTGTTGTAATGCCCGCACCAAATATCATAGTAGTCATCATCATGTTATAATGTGCACTACGGTGCAACCTCTATTTGTCAATTGCACATCTGTAATTTGTTCAACCAACATGTTATCTTTTATGGAGAGACACCACTAGTGAACCTATGAACCCCGGTCCATATTCCACACTGTTAAACAAAGCATAACAATTTTCTGCTTTCTTTACTTACTGCAAGCTTACACCATTTTCCACACTATACGTCTAATATTTGTTTTCAGCAAGACCGGTGAGATATACAACCTCACTGTACCGTTGGGGAAAACTATTTTGGTTGTGTTGTGTGCACGTTCTACGTTGTTGCTGACAGCGGTGAAGCGCCATCACCACCGTCAGTGGCATCAACCTCCGAAGTTCCTCTTTCTCCTACTGAATTGATAACATTGGTTCTTAACTAAAGGAAAAACTCCTACCGTTGTGCTCATCACACCCTCCTTTTGGGTTCTCTCAATGAGTGCACGATCTGCACTATTAGAGGACATGAGACATGATGTGTAATGCCTATCTTTTGAAGGAAACTATGCACTTTTTCATACTCACACCCCAGTCAGTTTGCATGGTGAATATTTTCCTTCCAAATTTTCGATCAACAAGGCTTGGAAATTTCGAAACACTTGATATACATCAAAACTGTTCTTAAGCAAGTAAATCCAAATGAATTTGCTAAAATCATCAATAAAGCTCACATAATAAAGATGTTTACTAGTAGAAGCAGGTGATGGACGCCAGACATCAGAAAAAACTTGTTCAAGTGGAACAGTAGACACACTAGTGGACACATTATATGGTAACTGATGACTCTTAGCCAATTGACAAGAATCACAAACATAGGGATTTGTCTCACGGGTGTACATAAGTTGATGCTTCCTAAGAATTTTATTCACTACAAACGAAGAAGGATGTCCTAAACGGCGATGCCACATAGAATACATTGGCTTTATTGATACGAAAGCCTGATTGGAAGACCCGGTAGACTGGGACAATAGAGGGTAGAGGCCACCATAACATGGTCCTTCAAACAGAACCCTTCCCGATGCTTGGTCCTTAATAAGAAATAAATATGGATGAAACTCAAGGAAGACATCATTATCACGTGCGAGTTTATAACGGAAAGTAGGTTTTTAGATGCATTAGGAACATGAAGAACATTATTAAGATAGAAAGTACTATGGGGAGTATGCAACATTAAATAATCAATATGGCTTATACACATACCGTTACCATCAGCTGTGTGGAAATGATCACGTCCTCTGTATTTGTCATGGGTAGTAAGCTTGTTTAGCTCACTAGTGATGTGGTTTGTGGCTCCAGGGTCAGGATAAGTATCAACTCCATAAGAGGCAATGTTTGTCTTCTTCTCATTGTTGTCATGACGTCCATCATCATCATCAGAATCATTCTTGCGACGCCACCAAAAATCTGCAGCTGAGTGTCCATGAATTTTACATATCTTACAAGTGACATCCACATAAAGAGGAGGGGCACACCCGTGTCCACGGCGGTGCAACTTTTTTCCATCCGTACGTCGATCATTGCGATGATCATCATAGCAACGTATGTCGTCGTACGAGCGTCGATCATCACGACGCCAATCCTCCTCCTTGCGCTAGCCATCACGACGGCCCATCGCATCATCACGACGCTTCTCAGAATCGTAACGCACTCGACGCCCCTGATCGTCCTGATCAGGGGAGCGGCCACGGTCGCCACGGTCACCATCCCGAAACAGAGATTACACAATTATTGTGCATTCAGAACATGTTCTATAAGATAAATTATTCATTGGGTTGGACAATTTAGAATTTCAAAATGTGATACAAACTAATACAATATCACTATTGTGTGGCCAGTTTCAATGAACAAATTCAGCTCAAGATGCGGGCCGCACATACTAGTTCTCCTCTTTCGCCTAATACATCTGCCATGAAGAGCGCGCAACAGCGGCTTCCTAGCCAGAAGCAACTCGGACCATGGTGGGTGGTCACATGGATGAAGCGAGGGGGTTTCCGGGGACGCACTATCGTCGACGACCACCGGAATGCAAAGCACCAAGAATGAGGGTGTCGTCGCCTCGTGAGGGATGAAATGGATGTTACGGCTTCAATTTTTCAAACGACATAACCAAAGGGCCCTATTGGACCAGACCACCTACGACATTCTTTTTGGCGAGGCAATGATTCCACGCTCGGTTTTAGTCACGTTTTCTGCACTAGTAAGAATCGGTATTAGTCTTTGTATTGACCCAAATAAACGTTCTTGTTCGTTCGAGGGTGCCAAAAAAGAGCTCTTTTATGCAATTCAGCATTTGCACATAAGACAAGCAGATAGTGGAACCACGGGATTTTTCTATTACTAATTATTTTCGAGATAATATAGCCCCATCCATCGTTTGATATGAAGAACTTATTCTTCTAGAAATTTCTTACATTGACCTATACTACATGACACCATGACCAGACCATATACTTATAAAACCAAATAACATGTTTGAAAATGAATTTTAGGTCTTGTGCAAACAAAAATAGTCAAATATAAAAACATCATTTTTGTGTGATTGGAATAAAAATTATGAAATTTCTCATTTGAAGATACTATTTTCTAAAATGACATCTCAAATTGCACATAATAATTTTGCCATTTTTAATTTCGCAAAAAATTATTTGTATTATTATTGTGTACCTTGTATTGCCAATACTTGTATAATATTTATGATTTTTGGTTGAGTAACACACTAGCATTTGTGAAATCAAGTTGTGCACACACAATGAACTTTGCTCTCCCATCAACTAGAGAGTTAGTCACGTGTATGGGACCGATCGGAAAAGACAACTCTTTAATTTCTTATGAGTTACGAGATCTTTTTTGAGTGAACCCGTGAGTTTTACTTATCACGACAAAAAGTGTTCATACAATCTTCGACGAGTCTTTCCTAACTGCACTAACATATGTACTCCGAGCTCCCCTTGGGCAAGGTTAGACGGCCGCCCTACATTGACTCTAGGTAAAAATTAACTTATACGTACGTGAGCAGGGCCGAATCTGGCAGCTCGCGACGGTGGCATTAGAGATGTCCTTTCGTGTAACGGGCGCATGCATCAACTCGGTGGGTCCAAGTCGAGGTCCAGATTCAGCTGGCGCCAACCATATTTTTCCTGCTAAATCGTGTAGTGTCGCTAAAAAAAACTAAAACGAGTAGTCACGTGTTTTCTACATTACTGTTTGTCGTTTTTGTTGTTCTATTCACTACCGTTAGGAGCCAACCTGTTATTTTACCTAAATTTCTTAATGTACCCAAATGAGCAGTTTAGTCCCTTTATACTATTTTGTGTTAACTAGCCAGATGGCCCTCGCAAATGCGAGGGCGTCGTCTAAAGAATTTATCACATAAATAATTTATTGTACTATAGATACTAAATGTGATTATAACATTATGCCACCATCATACATCAAACTATCGTTGTAGAATGCTTTCCTCCGGACAAATATATTTTAAAAAATGTTTATTTTTAATATTATGATTCATGTTATTGATAATGAAAATTTAACCTCAATACTGAATTCATCTGACGATAATCCAATATATTGGTATTGAAGTTTCATTATGTGATTCCAATCTTTGTCGCATAATCTTTCTAAGAATATAAAATAAATTCATAGGGAGCACTATGGAAAAATAGATAAAGATTGACGTCATTTCACCTCGTGAAAAGTTTTATTAGGGAAAACACAACCGGGTAGCAATAATTATGTGTTTCCTAGATCTATGGTCAAAAAAAATAACGCCAAATACGAATAAACATTTGCTAGTAAACAAATCCAATATTAATATTCCCAATTTTGGTATGTTCAATATGTTTCTGGATTTTGAATAAATAGTGGATATCATATAGAACATACAAATATAGTGCAATCCAACATACCGCGCATTTGTGTGGCTAGATTTTATATTGACATTTAATACTTTCTCATATTTTTCATGATGCAAACTAAGCTATTTATTATTCTATGTTTTGAACAATTCAATTCTTTTTAGTATTAAGGTTTTTATTCTTCTAGTTGTGTTTCTTTACTGAAAATATTTGTTTTCTGAAATAAAAGTCTATACCCAGAAAATCGAGCTCAACATTCATGTTAATCCTTTTGAAAAGATTAGTTACATTATCCTTATTTTGGCATTCATTATTCCTCTCACTTCTTAGTTTTGTATATTTCCTTGTTCAACCGGAAAATTGAGTTTTCCAATTGACTAAGAGTGTGCATGGGTAGAATTGTATTTTTTTATTTCTAATAAAAAAACCAACAATAGTGTTTTTTTAACCCACCATTTTCATTTTGAAATGTATAGAGTCAATATATTTGGGTACACACAATAGGTCGTTTTTAGTTTCCCAACTTAGAGTTCCTCCATCTTATATTAGTTATCGTTCAAACAGATATATCCACATATTAAAATACTTCTACATACATATGTTTGAGCGACCACTAATATCGGGCGGAGGTGTATTTTTTAACGTGTTGTTGCAACACATGGTCTTGAACCATATTGTAAAATACCTACTCCTTTTTAATGGTCGAAATAAATATATTCAATGCGCCTAGCCACTTTATCTCTGTATAATATTCCTATGGACGTGGAAAACCCCAAAAAACATATCCGCTTTGTGTTCTCATGGAGCGATTCGGCTATACCAAATGATCGTCGTGCCGGTGCATCACCAAATATTGGCAGCATTTGCCTTTGGAGGGTAGGTCTTTTTAAGGCTGTGAGGTGCGTCGGTTGATCCAGTAAGTCAGTATTTCATCAAATATTGGCACCGCTTACTCCTCAGGTTCTAGCAAGTCCCCTTCTCATTATTCAGATTTACCAAAAAAGAAAAAAAAATCAACCTGATGTGTTGGTCTGGTCGAATAAATTTGTCATTTATGTGTATCGTTGATAGAAACAACTTCCATCCGTTCTTCCCTCTATTCACAAGTTCCATGCATTATGGGTTTAGCAAAAATGGAACTTTATAAAGTTTGACCAAATATGTAAAAAAACGTATTAACACCTAATATTTAAAATCATTATTTAGTAGAATTGTCATAAAATATGTTTTTAAAATAGTAGTGTTAGTTTTTATATTTATTGCTACATATTTAGTCAAACTTATAATTAATGTTGACTTTGACAAAATTGAAAACGCACGGTAGATAGAACAGGGGATCAGTACGTAATGATCACTTTGTTTTAAAATAGTCTATTACCTAGCAGCTCCGACCATTGGCCACCACGGTCAAGCAAGTTTTTTTTCTGCTTGGAGCTGTCACGTTTTAGCCAAGTTTACCCATTACGTTCGAGCAGTGATTTTTGTTTCTTGCGTATGTCACGTTCCAGCCAAGGTGTACCTAATCTCGTGCACTTTTGCCACCAGGTTCCAGCAGGTGTTTTATTTTGTGCACATATCACGTTCTAGCCAAGCCAAGTTAGATAGTCTCCGGTTTAAAAATAAAATAAAATAAATGTAGCTAGTTTTTTTTTTTTCTAACGGACACCGCTAGAGAGACGTGATCTATATAACTTTTTTCTTTCTTATTATGGTTGTACGCGGCAGATATGCTGTGTACGTTCAGAAAATATTGTACGTGTCAACTTTTGCGTAACACGAATTGTGTTTAAATCTGAACCATTAAAATTAAGATCGATGATGCATGTTTTTTCAGCCTATGTGGATTAACGTGGTGTCTTCATTATAGTCTCGTATATTGCTTTTAGTATATAATAGATTTTAAATCTTAAAAGTAACTCATCGTGTAATATGCCATCAATCTTGCCGTCGGCGTCTGACCGTTTTCCTCTAGTGATGGACGGGTGGCTAAACCTGACACCGGGCAGGCTTGCAATGTGTGAAGGTGGATTACACTTCTATTTACTCAGTGATTAAGTTTAGCATTACATAGTCTGCGTTTTTTCTTTGGCTTTACGGTTCGCCCGACCTCAAAAAAAATTCTGTCCTGTGCCACTGAACATATGCACACACTTGCTGAATACCTAGTCATTTTTGAATATACTGAAGAGGATGTAGCTTCGTAACTACCAAAATAAGAAAGATAATACATTAAGACTGCGCTGAGAATGTCGGCTGCCCACTATGACGGAGTTTTCATTGTGGATGTTTTCCATAGACCTCTCATTCCGAAGATACGCGTGCATAATACTGCACATACCCCACTATATAATGACGTTGGCATGATCAGAATGCTCAGTTGTGCATGGACCCAGCAAAGTCTAGGGATGAACTCATAAACATATCATATGAAACATAGTGTAGACTTGGTATCCGACCATGCCCTCGTGTTCTAGGAGAAGTTAGAACTCACAATGACTGAAGAGGCTAGAGACAAGTTATAGGAGAACTTGTATGTGGCTAGTTGATCAATATACCGGGTTCGTTCATGCTATATGATGATGTAACATAGTGTGATGCGCGTGTATATATGGCCCCGAGAGAATATTTATCATCTTTTTGTACCAATAAATTAGACTTATGAGCAGTAGTTGAGCAGCACATGTGACATGTCAGAGTTTCATGGCGTAAAAGGTTGACGGCCAACGTTATGCAGCTCTGTGCCAACATATTAGTATGATAATTGGTGCCAAGACACGACTATGTGATGGATAGTGGCTCCGTGCACTAGTGGAAACAGGGCCTTTTATCCCGGGTCGTAAGGGCCATTTGTCCCGGTTGCGCAACCGGGATGGGCTAGCCGGGACAAATGGCTCTCCCCATTGGTCCCGGTTGTGCCAGGATCCGGGATGGTAAGGCTGGCCCACGTGGCGACTCTGGGCCAGGGACCGCGAGGGAGTTCGTCCCGGTTCGTTTTAGGGACCGGGATGGATGCCTTCTTAAAAAAAGAATAAAGTCCGCCCATTTTCCCTGCCGCGGCAGGTTTTTTTTGTTCGTTTTTTTTTCTCCTGCCTCGCAATCGCCAACCGGCCTCCCCTTCCCCAACCGCTCCAGGCCCACGTCTTTAATTAAGCCCACTGACACATTGTTTAGTCAAAAAGGCCCACTGGCCCGCGTCTTTTATTATGGACAGTCAACGGTTCGAAGGGCCCACTGGCCCGCGTCTGTTATTATGGTCAGTCAACAGGGGCCACTGGCCAGCGGCCTGGTGGCTGGTTCGCCTGGTCCCTTAAACTAAGACCGAAGGACGGTCAAAGGGCCGCTGTCCGCCTCGTCTTCCCGCCCCGCCTCGGCTTCCCGCGCCCCACTCCCCACGCGCCACGCTTCGGCTCCCCGCATTCATGGCCGCCTGCAACCGCCGCCACGTTCAGGCCGCCGGTTGGCATGCCAGCCCACCCCGGGTCCTTTTTAAAGGCCCCCCGCCACCCGTACAACCCACCCACCCCGGACGCGTCCCTGGCAAAGCAACCCTAGCCGCCACCATGTCCCGCTGGTTCTCGAACTCCGGCAAGCGCCCAAGGAACGATGACGGAGGCTCGTCGAGCGGCGCCGGCCGCATCCCGCCCCCGCCGGCGGAGGCCTTCGGCTACGGCCCTGGAGGTGTCCGCCTCGGCGGGGCGCCGCGCGTCCCCGCGCCACCTCCGGCGGCCCGCCCGCCGCCCCGCGCCGCGCCCCCGGGCAAGCGGTTCCGCCGGTACGTCCGGGTGGACGAGGCGGAGTGGCACTGGAACAATGCCACTCCGGTGTTCTACAACGACGTGCACCTCCCGGACGGCTGGCACCTGAATCCCCAGCGGATCCCAGTGCCGCCGGCCCTGACCGGCGCGGCGCTGCTCGAGGAGATCGACCGCCGGCGCGAGCTCCTGCCGGCCCCCGTCCGCAGGGAGCGGCTGTACGCGCGCGGCTCCCCCTACTGGGCCGCCTGGCTCGAGCAGGAGCACGAGCAGCGCCGCCGCTCCTTCATCCCCGCCCCCCTCGAGGCCAACGTGGACGACTACCCCCCGCCAGCGCCCGGCCGGGAGAGGGAGCTATGGCTCCTCGTGGACGAGCCGGAGGACTTCTCCGGGGAGGAGGACCCCGAGCTCCGGGCCGCCATGGAGAAGGCCTGCGAGGCCTCCCGCCGCTCCCTCGTTGACGACGAGATCAAGAGGTGGGAGCGTGTCGTGGCCGCCGCCGCCGCCGACGCCGCCGCCATGCCGCCGCCGCCGCCACCCCCTAACGAGCCTGCCATCCCCTGGTGGCAGGCGATGAACGCCGAGCTGGAGGCGTCCGAGGACATGCCGGAGCCGCAGCCGCTCCCACCAGGCCTGGAGTATGGCATGACCTGGGCCTGGACCGGCGGCGTTTGGGCGCCGGGGTCGCCGGAGCAGGAGGAGGAGCTGCCCCCGCCGCCGCCGCTGCCGCAGGAGGTGCTGCCCC
Organism: Alopecurus myosuroides; assembly: GCA_028641055.1. Taxonomy (NCBI): domain Eukaryota; kingdom Viridiplantae; phylum Streptophyta; class Magnoliopsida; order Poales; family Poaceae; genus Alopecurus; species Alopecurus myosuroides. The sequence goes on along the minus strand of CM054057.1, from coordinate 132,173,647 downwards.
CGCCGCCGCCGTACGCGCCCCCGATGCCCCCGATGTCTCCAGCCCCGGCGAGCCCGGCCCAGCCGCCTGCCCACCTGTGGCAGCCACCCGCCTATGTAAGCCTCTCCGACGACGAGGACGACTAGATTGGCGCCGGCCGCTTGTGGCCGCGCCGCCGCCCCCCTATTCTATATAGACAACGCCCCTAGCTACCCCCCCAAGAAACGGCCGGCCGCCTGTGGCCGCGCCGCCGCCCCTTATGCAAGTACGGCCGGCCGCCTGTGGCCGTGCCGCCCCTATGTAAGCAAGGCCCCTGGCCTTATTTTAATATAAGTTGTGTTCCCCTAATCTACTGTGTCCCTAGTCCATCCCCGCCGGCGGAACGCCGGCGGATCTGTCCACTCGTTCCCGCCGCCGGCAGGGCTTCGCCCAGCCATATCCACTCGTACCCGCCCCTGGGGTGTCCGCTCGGCCTGGAGAGAGGGCCGCGCTTTTTATACACTTGGGCCTTTAGTCCCGGCCCGTGCCACCAACCGGGACTAGAGCCCCTTTGGTCCCGGTTGGTACCACGGCCCGCGACCAAAAACAAATTTCGAATTTCGGTGTCACCCCTGCGCGCCCAAAAATTTTTAGCGCCAAAATTTGAAAAGTGTTAAGTTTGCACATTAACAACTTTTATATACTTCCAAATTTGACAAAAATTCCAACATGAAAAATGCTAGAATTTGCAAAACTAATTTAAATCCATTTTTCGTTTAACTAAATAATTATTCTAACTATTGAAACTATTAATTATTTTTTCATTTGTATATAATTTGAATATAAATTATGGAAGTTATGGATGTAGGCTCTTTCTTGAGCAGCTGCACAGAAGTGCTTAGAATCCACAAACTCCGGCTCTGTGTCATACAAATTTCTGGAAATTTCCACCCATACACTTTTTGGAGCTAGGGCCTCATTTTCATAGTAGAAGTAGGGTGGCTTGTTCATCCTCTAGAGTCGATGTCAGTCCTGGCTGCTTGTCCATCCTCTAGAGTCTGCTCTGCTCTGCTCTACTGCTCCTTGCGGCTCAGGTTGGTAACGGTCAATGTTTGCGTATGCTTTGTGAACTTATGGTTTGATTTGAGAATTTCAAAACTTTGATTTGATAATCTTTTGGCCGGAAGCACCTAGCAATATCTTTTAAACCTTTGTTCTCTCCATATGCTATTTGTACTTCTCATCGGCTCTAATGTTTCTCTACCTGATTCTACTTCTCCTCTGCCTAGTTTACAGATGTTTGCTCTTTTCTGTAGATGTTTCTACACTGTAAAATGGGCATGTCCTGCGAAACATGCAGACAAGGCGCTGAGCACCACTACTGGGACATCTTGGACGATCAAGGCAAAGGTTTTTTCAAGATTATGCAATTCTATCATTAGTGAGAGACTTCACGTCGGCAATCTCAATTAAAGTGCCAGTTTGTGTCTGATCCCACCAACCCCTCAGAATCCTCCTATTAACTTCACCTATCTCAACTGAAATCACTGTCTTCATGTGGATGCCAAGCCTGTGCAAAGCTATCTCTTCTCCTCCAATGCCTCAAATTAATATGGTGTGCCTGCAATATGTGCGCGGAATATATCGCTTGTTCTATACCGTGTGTCAACAGATACTACATATTAAAAGTAGTTATAATCCTGCAATATCTGTCAGGATGTTATCCGTACTATCACTTCGAAATGTATTCGGACATGGGTCATAGTTGTCAGCTATTTACCGGTCAATACAAAATACTAATCAAACAGAACTATATGATCATGTATTCCACGCTTATTATTACACATCACCAACATACGGAGGAGAGAGAAACAGAAAAGTGGGATGGTGGAACAATAATGCTTGCCAGCTTTTCTTCGTGTCCCTTGCTTATGATCGCTTCGGCCGTAACCATGGAGCATCTTCATTATTTAACGGGATGGTGGGGTCAGATTTCACTGTGAAGGGTGGAATTTCAACAAACTTATTATAATCTTCTGACATGTCTGTCGTGTCCTCGATTCCCACGATGTTTCTTTTCCCTGAGAGAACTATGTGACGCTTCGGCTCATCGTATGATGAAATTGTTCCCTTATTTTTTCTTTTCTTCGGTCTGGAAGACATGTCCTTCACATAGAAGACCTGAGCCACATCATTGGCTAGAACGAATGGTTCGTCATTGTAACCAATACAGTTGAGATCCACTGTTGTCATTCCATAAAGCGGGTCTACCTTTACCCCTTCTCCATTCAGGTTGACCCATTTGCACTTGAACAAAGGGACCTTAAAAGAAGGTCCATAGTCAAGTTCCCATATCTCCTCTATGTAACCATAGTATGTGTCAGTTTTTCCATTCTCGTTTGTTGTATCAAAGCGGACACCACTGTTTTGGTTGGTTCTCTTCTTATCTTGGGAGCTCGTGTAAAATGTATTTCCATTTATCTCGTACCCTTGAAAACTCCCAATAGTCGAAGATGGTGACCCTGCCAACATGTATAGCTGATCTTCAACAGTGGTGTCATTTATAAGACGTGTTTGCAACCAACTTCCGAAAGTCTCCATGTGTTCGCGTTTAATCCATGAGTCATCCTTCCCCGGGTTTGCAGACCGTACAATATTCTTGTGTTCCTCGACATACGTAGCCATGAACAAAGAATTTTGTAGAACTGTGTAGTGTGCTTTGGTCAAAGAATGCCCGTCCCTAGGTATCATTGTTTTCTTTCCCAGCGTTCCTTTTCCCCTCAGTCTCCCCTCATGCCGCGATTCAGGAACACCAATTGTCTTAAGGTCAGGAATAAAGTCAACACAGAACCCAATGACCTCCTCTGTTCCATAGCCCTTCGAGATGCTTCCTTCTGGCCTAGCACGGTTATGAACATATTTCTTCAAGACTCCCATGAACCTCTCAAAGGGGAACATATTGTGTAGAAAGATTCTTTCGGAAGAATGTTCTCTGACGTTCCGACAATCAACACATGGGCAACACATGAAGCCATTATCTTTGTTCGCCTGAGCTACAGCAAGAAATGCATTCAGGCCTGCCATATACTCGGAGGTGCGTCGGTCACCGTACATCCATCGCTGCCGTGCATCCATCTGCATCATATAATTAAGTTTATCAAAATACATATTAATACAGAGATAACCACAGGACATCGACAAATAATACTTTTTTATGTATCAGTTACAGATGAAAAAGATAATTTGTTAACCTCGGTCGAAGAAACCATTTTCAGTGAGCTTGTGTGCGTCTCGGGAATTTCGTCGAACACCTCGTGTGCATAGTAAAAAAAAAACAGCAACACCACACTCTCTCACACCTCCAAGCAAAAAAAAAAGATGGAAGGAGGGGGGGCTGGGGCAGTATATATAGGGGAAGGGGGCATTGGTCCCGGTTCGTGGACTGAACCGGGACAACAGGTCATGCGCGTGCCACGTGGCATGTGGCTAGGCATTGGTCCCGGTCCGTGGCACGAGCCGGGACCGATATGCCCCCCACGAACCAGGACCAATGCGCCCAGGCGATTCCTGTTGCCCCGGGCGCACGAACCGGGACCAATGCAGGGCATTTGTCCTGGATTTGGTTGCAACCGGGACAGCTGCCCCCCGGCCCCCTGGACGAGAGGGGTTGTTTCCACTAGTGGTGGCAGAGGAATTAATAATGTGCCATGATCCCCCCCAATATATATGGTGGATTTTTGTGTCGTATGAAAGAACCTCAAGATGCAGTGAAAGGGTCGCTGCTGTCAAGTCACGTACACACTTTGACAGGGCCAATCATACCTTCTACTCGGCTGTAAATTCTTTTGCCACCGGGCGACTGTGTTAATTTGTGTCCCCACGAACATAGTACCAGCTTCATCAGGCTGAATGCTAGTTACAACGAAAGCGGGGTAGAAGTATGAAGGGCCAATATACCAAAGCTCGATTCATGTAATTGCGCTCTCTATGCTGCAGCTGCGCTAAGACTGATCGTGTGAGTTTCCAAAACAAAAAAGACTGATCGTGTGCACAAGACATGCAATCAAATTAGCAAAATGAAAAAATAGTTGGATCGGAGATGCGGGGTATCGATCCCCGTACCTGTCACATCGATCCCCGTACCGCTCTACCATCTGAGCTACATCCCCATTGTACATTGAATAATAGTGTAACTTATTTATTAGTTCAGAGGTACTATTCAGCCGCACATCTTCCAACTCGGAGATGCACAAGAAGGATGGTGTACATACAAATCTAGAGACTTTTTTGGATTTACGAACTACTCCACAAAAACACGCGCCAAGGGCATCTACAAGCATACGTCGACAGCTTTTTTTGGGTTGAGATTTCCATCCTTTGGCACTCTGACTTGGCCAAGTGATACATTTTGCACAACTTATCCAAACTCGAGGCCCAAACTCCCCCGGCCCCATGATCCCATCCGCCCCACAAACTATCTACACAACCGCAGTTTAAGTTTGAACAGTACTGGTTATTACGCGATGGTTTTGATGAGCTAGTTAAGAGAGTGTGGGGCACACCAGTCTTCGGGAATAACCCAATCCGGAGATGGAATAATAAAATTTCTAATGTGCGTAAATATATCCGCGTATGGGATAGACATACGACTGAGATGCTCAAAAAAGAGAAAGAGTGTCTTTGTTCCATTATCAATGAGTTGGATCGGATCGCTGAGACGAGGTTGCTATCTATGCAAGAGATTGAACTTAAAAGTCAATCAAACGCAAAGGTAGTACAAATGATGCGAGAAGAGGAACTCAAATGGTATCAGAGATCCAAGGCTCAATTCATCCTGGAAGGAGACTCGAATACTCGTTATTTTCATAATGTCGCCAATGGTAGACATAGGAAAAAACGTATTTATTGTCTTCATTAGGATGAAGAGCTGATTGAGGGACAAGAGTGTGTCAAGGCCTATATCACAAAATTCTATAAAGGTTTGTTTGCGGCTCCTGAAGTTAGTGATATTACTATGGATGAGACCCAGACAGATGATATTCCCCAAGTCTCCAATGAGGAACATACTTTTCTTAATACTCCTTTCTCGAAAGAGGAGATTAAGAAGGCGATTTTTCAAATGGAGCATAATAAGGCGCCAGGCCCAGATGGTTGTCCCGCATAGTTTTACCAGCATTTTTTGGAGGTCATTAAGGATGACCTCATTGAGATGTTTAGTTGCTTGTAGAGTGGACACCTAGAGCTGTATCGTCTTAACTTTGGGGAAATTGTTTTGTTACCTAAGGTTTTGGAGGCTGAAAGATACAACAGTATAGACCAATATGCCATCTTAACGTTAGTTTCAAAATCTTTACAAAGATTGCAACCATGAGGTTGAATTCGCGGTGGCAGATCATGTGGTAAAAGCTACGCATACTGCATTTATGCAGGGTAGGAACTTCCTTGATGGGGTCGTTATTCTACACGAAACCATACATGAGATGCATTCGAAAAAGCTAAATGGAGTAATACTTAAAATAGACTTTGAAAAGTCCTACGATAAGGTGAACTGGGAATTTCTCCAACAAACTCTGAGAATGAAAGGATTCTCAGAGGAGTGGTGTAATCTAGTTCGCAGTTTCGTGGAGGGAGGTAGTGTAGCTATCAAAGTCAATGACCATATTAGCCGCTACTTCCAAACCAAGAAAGGTTTAAGGCAAGATGATCCGCTATCGCCCATATTGTTTAATATTGTGGCAGACATGTTAGCGATCATGTTGACAGAGCTAAGGAAAGCGGTCAAATTGAGAGAGTAATTCCACATCTTGTCGATGGGGGATTTTCTATTCTTCAGTATGCAGATGATACAATTTTTTTATGGAACATGATTTGGAGAAAGCAAAGAATCTGAAACTAATCCTTTCAGTGTTCGAACAACTATATGGATTAAAAATCAATTTACATAAAAGCGAATTGTTCAGCTTTGGCGAGGCACGTGATGCAGCTGTATAGTACGCTGAGATGTTCGTCTATGAGCAAGTTCAATTTCCCATACAGTATTTGGGTATACCAACACATTACAGGCGGTTGACTAATGCAGAATGGGGCCACGTTGAAGAACGTTTGCAGAAGAGACTCGCTAGTTGGAAGGGGAAATTGTTGTCACTAGGTGGAAGACTGGTACTCATTAACTCGGTACTATCAAATATGGTACTGTACATCATATCTTTCTTTCAATTGCCTAAACGAGTTTTGAAGAAACTGGATTATTTCCGATGAAGATTTTTCTGGCAGGGTGACAGCGAGAAAAAGAAGTATCGATTGGCCAGATGGGATGTAGTTTGTCGTCCTAAGGATCAAGGAGGGCTTGGAATTCATTATCTAAAAGTAAAAAACTTCTCCCTGCTTGGTAAATGGATGTTCAAACTATTGAATGGCGATGGTGTTTGGGAAACCCTCTTTAAACGAAAATACATAGGTTCGAAAACAGTCTCACAGGTTATGTGGAAACATGGTGATTCACACTTTTGGGCTGGACTTATGGCGAACAAAAGTTTTTTTTCTGCTATGGGGTATTTAAGATTAAGGATGGATCGCAAATACGGTTCTGGGAGGATAAGTGATTAGGTAATACCACTCTTCGAGAACATTATCCGGCTTTATACATTATAGCGCGACATAAGGATGATACGCTGGCTACGGTCATGCAAACATCACCTTCTAATGTTACGTTCAGACGAGATTTAATCGGGCCTAGACTGACTTCTTGGCAGATCCTGGTTAATAGATTAACTATGGCTAGTCTAACACCAGGTATCGATGAATTTCGTTGGAATCTTACAAAGGACGAATGTTCTCGGTAGATTCCATGTATAGTGTTATGATCGAATCGTATATGCCAGTCGATAGTTTTAGAAATGTATGGCGTCTGAAGGTACCGCTTGGTACCTTCGGAATGGGGTTACACTTACTAAGAATAATTTTGTCAAACGTAATTTGCATGTGAGTTCTAAGTGTGTTTCTTGTTTTTATGATGACACAATTAGACACTTATTTTTTGATTGCTCTTTTGCGTGTTCTATATTGTCCGATATCCAAATGGCTTCGGACATTTATTAGCTCACATCAGTTGCGAATATATTCGGTAACTGGTTGAATGGGATAGATAAACAATTCAAGACTATTAGGGTAGGAGCGCTTGTCATTATTTGATCGCTCTGTCTTTGTAGAAATGACAAGATTTTCAACGATAAAAATTTCTCTCGTATGCAGGTTCTATTCAGGTGCACAGGTATTCTCCGTTCGTGTTACACATTACAGCGGGGGGAGTTTCGAGACCTTTGTATGGAGTCATGTGCACGGCTGGAGCAGGTGGCGAGGAATAATTTTATCCCACATGGATGGCCGCTTGATCTACGGATAGCAGCGCCATAGCATCGTCAGTCTACGTCTACATGATTTGTTTAGACTTATCGTAATCTTCTTTCGTTTTTTATTTCGTCTGTGTGCATTGTCATGATGCAGAGGCCGGGTGTAATGCTTAAACATTTTAACTAATAAAAGGCCTTTATAAAAAAAAACAAAGTTAGGCGGACACATGGTTGGACGGGACAGTAGGACATGTTCTTCCAATATTTTTGAGAGGTCGACTAGCACTCGGTCCACAAAAATCACTAGAAAAAGGCCAGTCTTCCGGAAGGTCACCCCGCGCGTGCTCTGGACGCGACAAGTGTCGCGCTCTACTTCCTCCCAGCCTTCCACGGGTGCTCGCATGCGCGCCAAGTGTCGCCACCAGAGAGTTTTGGAGGGTTTTTCCTTTCCCCGCGCGCGCGGAAAGAGGATGGACCGGCACGCATTTATTTCAAGATCCGTTTCTTCAAAATGAAATATCTCACGAACCGTTTTTCGAAATTACGAACCGTTTTCATACTTGAGATCGACGCGTCGAGACTTTTAAAACTAGATCTCACGTTGATAGGTTTCGATAAACCTTTTTTTCTACGCCCAGAATCAACAAACATGTACGTCCAGTTACGCACGGTTGTACGCCCATGTGCAATGTACGAAGTACGTCCCAAGTTCATGTGCTGATTTACACACACGTGCACCAGGGTGTACGCCAAGACGGCTGTACAACCAGTTACATGCGGATGTACACACATGCGGATGTACACTCACGCGTTTTGTACACCCAGACGGGTGTACATCCAATGAAGGGCCGGCGTACACCCATGCGGTTGTACGTCCAGATGGATATGTACACCCACGCGGATGTACACCCAGCTACACCGTGCGTATACTTTCCAGAAAAGTTTTTTATATACTTTTCAGAACAGGTTTTTTATATACTTTCAGTAACTTTTTTTTATACTTTTCAGAGCCATTTTTTTTATACTTTTAGTAACATTTTTTTTATAGATTCTAGAACAGTTTTTTTATACTTTCAGTAACATCTTTTTAATAGTTTCAGAACAACGTTTGCATATTTTTTAGTAGCAATTTTTTTATACTTTCACATACAACGTTGTTTGTATACTTTTTAGTAACTATTTTTTTGTCCTTATTAGATACTACACATGTGTACATTTTTTACGAACGCCGTAGGCGTTTTGTTCGAGGCAAAGCCGAGCGGTAGTACGAGGCAACGCCAAGCCGTAACACGCACTACGACCAATGCACGTTTCGACCAATGCTCACAACGACCTATGTACCCCCTTCAAGATCTTTATAAATGGTTATCGAGGCGAAGCCTAGCCGTAAAAATATATCGAGGCGAAGCCGAGCATCGCGCTACTAGATATATATGGTTTATATGGTGTACACACGCGTTTGCGTGCTACCGAAAGTATAAAGTATAAACAACAGGGTGTACAAAGTTCGAAAAAAAAAGTTTCACGAAACCTATCAACATGGGATCTAGTTTTGAAGATCTCGACGCGTGGATCTCAAATATGAAAATGGTTTGTAATTCCGAATTACGATTCTAAAGATATTTCGTTTTGAAAAAACAGATCTGAAAAGAAACGCGTGTGCTCCTCCATCCTTTTCCTCGCACATGCGCCCGCCACGTGTCGCGCTCGCGGGCGCTCCTTTATCCCTTCCATTAGCTTCTGAGAGGTCGGACTTTTGCTAGTGGCACCCTCAGTCCACCACTAGAAATACGTATTTCCACGCATTTCAATACCTCTCGGCCCACTATGTATTATGAGACAAACTAGACGGAACAAACAATTTTACAACTCATATCCTCTTCTCTGTTGCAACCCATGTGTGCAACTCACTTAATTCTCGAATTGAATGAGTTAATGAGATCAGAACTGAGTTGCACCGTTTGGTACATATACGTAATGAGGATATTTTTCATAGCTCCGGACGGGGCTATGGAGAATATCCCCATTATGTATGTGCACGAAATGGTCCAACTTTGTTCGGATCTCAAAAACACTTACGTATGTGATTTTGTTTAGTTTCAACGAAGTTCAGAAACCCTTGTCTTCATCCTTCTCTAGATCGCCATCACGTGTACTACCTCTAAACAAGCACAAGATATGAAGGGCCAATTTGATCCTCTGTGTTTAACTTTCATCTTATTTATGTCATATTTCTTCATTTACTACCTCTAAACCCGTCGCGCCGCCTCCGATCCCGCGCGCCCCGCCCTCGATCCCGTCGCGCTGCCTCCGGTCTCGCGCGCCCCGCCCTCGATCCCGTCGCGCCGGCCTCCACTGCCTCGCGCCGCCGCTGCCCCGCGCCGGCTGCCGCCCGAGAGGAGGTAAGGCATGCCTCCATCTCGCCTAACCAGGGGCCTTTTTTGTTTTTTTTTCCTTTTTTTTACTTAATTACTGTTTTTGTTTTTAGTTATTTATTAGTGTTAGAAATGTTAGAATCATTAGTTATGAATGTTAGAAATTTTAGATTTGTTTAGAGTTGACACAGGAAATGTTAGAAATGTTATGAAATTTAAGAATGTTAGAAATGTTATGAATGTTAGAAAATTTAATTAAGTTAGTGTTAGAAATTTAAGAATGCTAGAAATGTTATCATACGTTTAAATATTTCATGAATATGTTGCTCTTTTTGTGTATTATCTATAAGCAATTTTGTTGAAAATAATTGATCATTAGTTATTATGTATAAGCAATTTTAATGAAATGGATCTGAAACATATAATTACTCTATTTGTATAGTATGGAGCCAAGAGACGAAGATGCCTAAAATTTGATCGAGGGTTTAATCCGCGGGCCCGACGTAGAGACCGATGTGAGCCAGTGGATGAACAACTCCGGTGAGGGAGATCCGGAGCTCACCCAGGGAGACGACTCCGATGAGGGAGAAGCCGACGGCTCCGATATGGGAGCAGCCGTCGGCTCCGGTGGAACCATACGAATTACAAACACCGGCTCCGAGGTGCATATATAGATATGTTAATTAATGAATCATCCGTTGTCTATATACATGTATTAACAGTCTTTATATATTTAGCCATCCGGTTCAAGCATATCAACCGGAAAAAATACTAAACGAGACGCAACAAAGAAGTTGAAAGATACAGAAAGATATAGGATCGACACGATCACAGCAGACGGCGCACCCGAGCTTTCCGCTGATGTTGCCCAAAAATTTGTGAAGTAATGCGGAGTGCTAGTTAGGGATCACATCCCGATCACTGTTCATGAGTGGAATAAGCCAAAAGATCCGCGGAAACAAGAAATTTCATATGTCAGCAAAATAGCCAAAGATCATCTTTTCTCGAAGATTTTGGCTAATTTCAACTTACCCTTGCCGGAGGTGGACGAGAATGAAGCGACTGTGAATGAGGCCGATGTTACTAAAATGAAAAATGAGATACGGGAAAAGGTCAAGGCGTGGACCCTAAAAAATATGGCCGAGCAATTCAAAATCTGGAAGAAAAGATTGAACCTTGACTATGTTAAGAAGAACAAGACTCCTGATTTCACTGAAGGGTATGAGAAAATAAAACCCATATGAGAAGATTTCGTGAAGTACAAGCTGTCAGAGAATGCACTGGAAAGGACAAAAACAAATATGAAAAACGCCGCCAAAAAGGTATATCTCATCATGTTATGGGGCAAGGTGGCTACAAGGGTTCCAGTCCCAAGTGGGAGCAATGTGAGAACGACCTGCTTCAGCTGGGGATCACTCCCGAGCCATTCTTGTGGGTCGAGCGGACAAGGTCATGGTTCTACGGGCATGGGGGCACGTTGGACGCCGAAGGAAATGCAATATATAACCTAAGTCATAAAGAGAGTCCTCTACCCATAGAAAAGCTGAGAACCGCAATAAAGGACGTTAAAGAGGGGAAGTTCGTGCCAGATAGAGAGAACGACGAGCTCACACGCGCCTCTCGGGAATAAGGAACACGGAGGGCGTACACGAGACACAAAAGGCACTCCTCCGTGGAGTATTGGGTTCGAATCCACCAAAAAGTTATACCCCGATAGAAGCCGTCAACGTAAAAAGGACGCGGAGGCAGCTGAAGCAGAGAATCAGACGAACTGGAGGCGTCAACTTGAAGAACAGAAAAAGCTGACACGGGATGTAGCAAAGAAGCAGCAGGACCAAATTAACACACTTAGCCAGCAGATAGTGTCTACTGGCGCATTAGTACACATGGTAGAAGTTGAAGTCGAGGCTACCGACGCCGCACATTCTCATCGCAAAATCAGCGTTGCGTCCACGCAGCTACCGGGTGATGATGCACCGCCGATGATTCACCCGGTGGATGATATCACGGACATGACAACCTGTGAGCTCCACGTGAAGGTCGTCAATATAACCATCAAGGCGGTGGCCGGCTATGTCTTACCAATTGGCAACGAACCAACTCACCATAGTCTTCCGGTTCCACGGGGCTACGCTGTTGTTGGGGTCGATGAAGTTGTCAACGGATTCGAGCGGGTAAAGCTTGATTTCCCTGAAGGTGAAGACGAAGAGTTTACTGGAGTCGGAGAAGCCAAGAACTTGACCGTTCTATGGCTAAAGGAATGCATTGTGCTCCCAAATCAGACGGCAAAGCCATCGATCCTCGCCATTCTCCAGCGCGGTCGTCTTCGCTATGCATGCCATCTCCGGCGCGGTCGCCTACGCCGTGCACGTCTCCAGCGCGGTCGCCTACGCCGCCGCGTCAGCCTTCTCCGCCTACTAAGTTTCTGCCGAAACGTAAAAAATCACCGAAACGTCAACGGTCACCCCTCCCGAAGGTACCAAAGGAGGTACCCAAGTTACCTTACGACTATACTCCCGAGGAAAACCAGCAAATCGCAAAGGACGATTACGAGGCGTGGAAATCGAAGCGAAAGGAGAAGAAAAAGGTAGATTTCCCCGAGACCGAAGAAGAGATAGAACGAGCTTGGAAAATGGTGAAGACTCTTCATCAACCCGAGCCGAGTCTGTCATCTGACTATGACCGCTCTATTCTGAAGTCACACCAGGAAATGGTGCGGTCGACGAAGAGTAGTAGCGCAAGCGGGAAAAGGGGAAAATCAGTTGCTCAGCTCGGAGAGCAGAAAAAACAATCCACGTCCCCGCTCAAAGTGATTCCCAATACCCAGGTGGGGCCGAGCACTAATATTGCTGACGAGAAAATTGATCCGGAGTTTATAACACTGTACGCAGACAAGTCAGCTGATGCGGGTTTGTCCATTGTTGAGTATATGCAAACAGTAAACTACTTCCCCGAAGCTGAATGTGCGTACAAATACCAGTACGGGAAGTCTCTTGTCAAACCCGAGGAGATAAAGGATCTACGAACGAAAATGTGAAGAGTGCATAGTTGGTATATGGAAGCCTTTGAGAAATCTATGGACCGGATATGTCTCAGCGTTAAGGACGAGCACTATAGGTATGGAAATGGATTGGTTATGATTCAATTTGACGAATTGTTTCAGTTATACCAGCGGCAAGCCCTCGACAAAGCTGTCCTTAGTGCCTATTGTCTGTAAGCACTATTTCTCTAGCTCACCTCATTCATTTGCATATTCATATATATATAGTACACTCATATATTATAATTGCAGAATGAAGATTCTCGAATGCAAAAGAGGTGAAATCTATGATATTGGGTTCATTGATCCAAATATTGTTTATGAAAAGACTCTTCAGCTATCTGCCAAGGATACAGAAAATAATATTCTGAGGGCAATAATGTTTCACCAACACCGACGGGAAATACCATTTCCTTACAACTTCGGGTTAGTGTTACTGTTGTAAACATTCTGTTTTCCTTACTCGATGTTCGCTGTATAATTGATGAGTTCTGCGTGCGCAGCTTCCACTATATTCTGCTAATCTTCCAAGTTGACAATGGAAAATTAATGGTACTGGACCCAAAACGTAAACCCCTAGCGACGTGGGCTGACATGCAAGAAATGATCCAGCGGTAATCTCAATCTTTATTAATTTCAGTATTTATATATGGCACTATATCGACTATTTTGTTTCATTTTCGGACCCGGGTGGTCCGGGGAAGGGCCACCGGGGCACCTCTCTTCTCATGGGATCCGGGAGGTCCGGGGAGGGGCCGCCGGGAGGTCTGGGGGTCGCAAAATGCAAATCGTAAAATTTCTGCCGCGGCAGAAGGGGCATGCATCCCGGGTCGTATTGAGAACCGGGACTAATAGCCCTGGCCAGGTTCCAGCTCACGGGCCACGTGGTCAGTCCCATTTGTCCCGGGTCCTGGCACAACCGGGACCAATGGGGGAGGGGTATTTGTCCCGGATGCCCCATCCCGGTTGCACAACCGGGACAAATGGGGTTTACGAACCGGGACTAATGCCCCTGTTTTCACTAGTGGGATCCAATTGTCCTGCGAGATCCTCGTCTTCTGCCCATTTACCAATTCCTTTTGTCAATCCAATTTTTAAAGCATCTCGTCCTTCCAGTACCTGCACCGTCTCCATGGTCGTGAATTCCTGGCAGGGGGCCAACTTTCCAAGAAAACAAAATAACAAAGGAGAAAAATCGACGTAAAAAATGAAGATACAAGGTATCGATCATCATACCTTTCGCATGCTAAGCGGGCGCTCTACCATCCGAGCTAAATCCCTAGTACATTGTTAACTTTATTTCGTTAGTAAAACATCAAGTTAATTCGTGCACAATATTAGTCGAGGATATGATAATGAGAAAAACATAACTCGCAGGGGTTTCTCTACAAAATTTCCAGCGCTAGTGGCCTTTACGATGCTCCTAAGGTGGCTTCCTAGGTCCTAATAATGCCATGTCTGCGTCTTAATGTGTAACTTCTCCATATCTTCCTAACCACTAGCGCTAATTGCCATGGCTGCTCACTATGACAGAGTTCTGATTATGGATGTTTTCCATACGCCTCTCATTCCGAAGATATTGGTGCAGGATACTACACATGCGCCACATTTTGATGACGTCGACATGATCAAAATGCTCAATTGTGCATGGACCCAACCAAGTCTAGCGATAAAAATATCGTATGAAACATAGTCTAGACTGAGTCTCTAACCATGCCCTCGTGTTATAGGAGAAGTTAAAACTGGCAATGACCCAAGAGGCTAGAGACAAATTATAGGAGAACTTGTATGTGGATAGTTGATCAATATATAGGCTTGGTTCATGCTATATGATAAAGTAACATAATGTCATGCGCGTGTATATATAGCCGAGCACATTATCATCTTTTTGTACCAATAAATTAGACCTATGAGCAGTAGTTGAGCAGCACATGTGACATGTCAGAGTTTCATGGCGTAAAAGGTTGACGGCGACCGCTACCCTAAGTAACAGTAAAACTCGCCTATCTAGGAGCCACCACAGCGTTTTCACGTCCTAAACCGTCGGATTTGTGCAGCTGACGCTTGAGATCAACTTGCTAACCCCGAACCGTTTTTTCCTCGTTTTTTACCGTATTCATCAAGCTAAACGGGCCACAATAATTGTTTGGGCAGCTACTCCGCATATTGACCTAGCCCACACCTGGTTAGTCGGTCCCCAAATCTGTTATATGGGCCTTAACGACTGGCCTTCTCTATTTTACTTTCATCGGCCTATCCAGTTTCGTCCCTCTTGCCGTCTTGCCCTGGTCGCACGGACGCATACAAAGCGCAATAGGTGGAAGTTCTATTGTGATAACATGAGATGCAATGAAAGGCCCGGTCGCTGCTGTCTAGTCACGTACGGACTTCGACATCAACACCGTCATCAGGCTGAATGCAAGATACAACGAAGGCAAGATCTAACCCGCGCCTTCGATTCTTTATCGTGGGCCTTCCTGCTGGAGGTGCTGGCCACGATGGGTTTCCCCGCGGCGTGGCTACGCTGGGTCTCGATTTGTCTTCGCACTTCAAGCACCAGGGTCGCGGTGAACGGAGTCCCAGGTGGGCGGATTCAGCATGCGCGCGGATTGAGGCAGGGAGACCCCCTCTCCCCGCAGCTCTTCGTCTTGGCGATGGAGGTCATCTCTCTCCTCTTCGCTAAGGCCACGGAGGAAGGACTGATCTCGCCATTGGGAAACTGCACGGCCACCCAACGTATGTCAATCTATGCTGACGACGTGGTCGTGTTTGTCAAGCCCCTGGCGCAGGATCTCGCGGTGATCAAGGAGCTGTTGGAGATCTTTGGGGAAGCATCTGGCCTCAAGGTGAATTATCGAAAAACCACTGCTACCATCATCCGGGGGGGCGAAGTGGAAAAAAGTCGAGTCGCTTCCATGTTGCAGTGCAATGTCTGTGACTTTCCGATCAAGTATCTAGGGCTTCAGCTAGGGCTTGTCCCTCTCACCAAGGCACAGTGGCAACCCATGTTGGATGCTTGCTCGAGCATTGCTCCGGCATGGCAGCGGGGCCTGATCAGTAAGCCTGGGAGGCTGGCGCTTGTCAAAGCGGTCATGTCTGCCAGACCGGTACATCATCTTCTCATCGCCGAGGCTCCGTGTTGGTTGCTCGAGGAGTTGGATAAATGCTTGCGTGGCTTCCTTTGGGCCGGCAAAAATCGCGCCACGGGAGGACAGTGCCTGGTTGCGTGGAGCCAGGTGTGCAAACCTCATGAGTACGGTGGGCTGGGTGTGAAGAATCTGAGACTCCAGGGGCTGGCCCTGCGTGTTCGTTGGGAGTGGCTACGGCGCACGGATCACTCACGCCCTTGGTTTGGTCTGCCGATGGCGAAAGACTTGGAGGCCCGACAGGTGTTCGACAGTTTGGTCAGCATTACAGTTGGGGATGGCCAGGAGACGCTGTTCTGGCGTGATCGCTGGCTAGATGGGAGAAGTGTGGACTTTTTCGCGCCAGGTTTATCGCGAACTGTGAGCAAGAGGGCGCGCAATGCTCGGACAGTGGCGCAAGGAGTGCGCGGGAATCGTTGGCTTGCGGACATCCCAGGTATCATCGCACGTCAAGGGGCTAGGGAGTGCATTGCCTTGTGGCTTGCGATCAGCCGTCTGCGTCTCGACCCGCACTCGAAGGACAGGTTCACCTGGCCTTGGGAGGCGTCGAAGGAGTACACGGCGAGGTCCACCTACAGGCTCCTACTGCAAGGCAATATCGTGATGGACTGGAGCGTGGCGATCTGGAAGAGTCGGGCAACGCCTAAAGTGAAGATGTTCTTGTGGCTCGCGGTGCAGGGACGAATCTGGACTACGGAGAGGCGGGCTCGTCATGGTCTGCAGGTGAACCCCGATGCATGTTTCGTTTGCTTGCAGGAGGAGGACAATGTGGACCACATCTTGGTGCAGTGCGTGCACGCAAGAGAGGTCTGGTTCCGCTGCAGGAGAGCCTTGGGGCTGCGCTTTGTAGAACCTTCCAGCACCTGTACCCTATACGGCTGGTGGTTCTTGGCGAGGAGAGGTTTTAGCGCAAAGGATAGGCGCTGGTTCGACACCTTAGTGGGCACTGCCTGCCACGCCCTGTGGAAGAACAGAAACGCCTGGTGCTTCTCAAACAGAGGGGGCCAATTTGATGCCACTACGATAGCAGCTAGGGTGTTGGAGGAGCTCAACGCTTTGAGGTTTGGTACTGAGCGAGGAGTTGGAGTAGCACAGCTTGTAGCGAGAGAGTAGCTTTCTTTCTTTCTGTTGGAGAACTCCTGGCTGCTCCCTGTGGGCATGCCTGTCTTGTAAATTTGGCTCTCTTCTTCTATAAAATTAAGGTACGCATTCGCGTACTCTCAAAAAAGATACAACGAAGCGGGGGAGAGCTCATCCATCGGATGCCTATTTTTTTAGCGACAGTGTGCAGACATGCTTGGCCACGAGTCACATTATCAGCTTGTTGTTGAACCAATAAACTGGGCTTATAAGCGGTGGTTGGCACATGTGACAGGCCAGAGTTTCATGGCGTAAAAGGTTGACAACCAACGCTACGTTGCTCCGTGCAAGCGTTAGTGTGACAATTTGAGCAAAGCCACGATGATGTGATGGAGGATGGCTCCGCGAGAGAGGAATAATGTGCCATGATGCGGCCAATGGTGCTTGGTGCCGGTGGGCATCCTTGTCATATTTTCTTAAAAGGGAAAACCAAGCCTCTGCGTCGCATTGATGCATACGGTTTTTATTAAGGCAAGTTCTACAGTGTCTTTTACTACTCACAAATTATGACTAGTATGGTTTGATCGTACGGTCAAGAGAGATTTGGCCACGAAGGCCCATCGTAGTTGAACTTCAGATTAGCGATGCAGGCAGACTACACAGCGCCGGTGATGCGTCATCAGAGCCCAACGGCCGGAACCAAACGATCTCGACTTCCACGATCTGCCCCAGCAGCTCCATCTCAACTATGTGTCTCAACGACCAGCACCAATACGGAGACCTCAGAGATCTTTGTATAGTCGAGCACGTGCAGCCGAAGGAGGCCGGGCACGTCCACCTCCAGGACGGTCATGTCATTCAAGTGCCGCAGAGGGTGCTCCTCCAGCGTGTCGACGACCTCGAACTAGAGATTGGAGGCCGGCGACATGGTCGAGGCAGGAATGAGGTGGAGATCATGCGTCCCAGGTTGGCGCCCTTACTGGGCTCGAGCCAGCAGTGGTCGAGAAAGAGACCGGTGTGTGCGCTGAACGCGCCGGCCCCAGCGATGGGGACCATGATCTCGGCGTCGGCCAGAGTCAGGCTCACTGTCTCCAACCTCGCCGATGCCGGCAGCTCGGCGCAAAGCTCCCTGATCTCCCGCACTGCGGCCGCATCATCTAGTTTAAGGAGTCATAGCATGCTCTTGTTCCTGCACTACCCGTGGCAGGACCGTGGAACTGAACGAAGATCCCAGTGACCCGGCACACGGGAGCGATTTCGGCGGCGTAGAAGTGGTTGTAGGGTGAGGAGTAGAAAAAGAAGGTGTGAAGCGCCTCGACGCCGGCCGTCCTCGGCTATGGCCGTGTCGTGAGTAGTGGGCACCGGGGACAACGAGTCGTCTCGTTAGGTCGACCGCCTAAACGCGGCGGTAACACAGATGCGACAGCAGCAAGTCATCTCGTCGGAGGCGTGTCCAGCTAGGCGTTACATTCGGTGATATCTTGTCGACGAAGGACGAGTTTTAGTAACTCCGTCATGGCACGCACCAACCTATATATAGAATTGGGCTGAGAATTAAAGTATTTTATCATGGTCCAGCATCCTTCTACGGCATTGGGCCACAGCCCATCTACGGGACGTGCGGATTTTCGGATTTTCCAGTAGTACGATAATTACTAGTCAGTTTTAGCACTAGTATGAAACGTTTTTAGCCTTTAGATCAACAAAAATTAATGTCAATGCTTCATTTAGGGGTACCACATAAGGCCTCTTTATTAAAAACATCATTCGAGAGTATAAGATTACAGTACCAATAAACCGAACAACATCTGTAAGGGCTTATAGGCCCTTATAAGAGAACCGAATGATGCTTGCACCTTGCTGTTTCTTTTTTAAGAATACGTCATGGAAAGACATATCGGTTTCGAAGAAGGGGGCCAAGGGCCAATTACAACGCGTTCTGGCACAGACGTACAACACACAACCACACACACTCTATGAAGGGACTACTCGCCAAACCTCCACTTATCTACCTGCCTAAGACTACCCTTGAAAAACCCAGCTGAGATCCATAAGGCCGCTTCTGCTTCAATCAACTTTACCACCATATGAACAGAAGGTTGGTGCCCATCAAAAACCACCACGTTGCGGTGCCACCACAGACACCAGCTCGCAAGGGTGATTGCCGTCCACAGGTGTTTCTGGTCTACCCCACCACCAGTCCTGGCAGGAAGCCACTACGCCACCACGTCTTGTTGGCTTGGGATCCAGTCCCTCAAGCCCCACCTGTGAAGAAGCTGAGACCACACTTGCCTAGTCAGGACACAACCCAACAAAAGGTGATCCACATCTTCACCCTGCTGATCGCAAAAGGGGCAAGATGGCAGGTGCGGGAGGCCTCGACGGTCCAGTCTGTCAGCTGTCCAACACCTGTTCTTTAGGGCCAGCCACATGAAGAATTTGCACTTGCTGGGGGCCGAGAATGCCAAACCTGATCCACGTCCTCAAGACCTACGGTCCCTCTAAATAAGGCGAGGTAGGCCGAGCGAGCAGAGTAAGTATTATCTGGTTCCAGGACCCAATGGACTTCGTCTTCCACGAGTACGAATTCCGAAACAAGGTCTGCCAGATTGAGCAACTCCCGTAAATGTCCCTCGTACCTAGCTTGCTGTTAAGTGGGATTTGTGGAAGTTCTATTGTGATACATGCTATGCAATGAAAGGCCCGGTCGCTGCTGTCAAGTCACGTACACACTTTGACACGACCAACGATACCCTCTACACCAAGAGGCATGCTGTAACTTTATTTGCCACCGGTGACTGTGTTTGTGACACACTCGGCTCTCCCCACGTTCCTCTTTGATGCAACTCTGTCGTCGAGCACTTGGGCCGCCAGTCCACGGCGAGGTTGGCTGCATGCGCCCCACCCACCACGTGGCGGACATGCGTGTCGTAGCCACCTCATGTTCTTGCACATAGCTCAGCAGGAGGGGTGCCACCGTGCAATCCATGTCGGACGTACCTGCACCGTCATCACCACGGCAGCGCGCGAGGTGCGACATGCTGCCCAACATATTTTTGTTTTTTGCGGCAAAAATATATAGAGCTTTATTCCACAATCATAGTACCAGCGTCATCAGGCTGAATGCAAGTTACAACGAAGCGGGGGAGAGCTCATCCATCGGATGCCCTTTTTCAGGGACAGTGTGCACCCATCACTAAAGGAATCAGCTTATACGGCCTGATACCGTCGGCATAAGGACGAAAAGCCGTCGGCATATAGCTATGCCGACGGTAAACATGCGTCGGCAACTTCTTCCTAAAACCGGCTTCTTGCCCGCCTTCTTGACTTTTTCCTAAAATCGTCTTAGAAAATTCTAGAAAATTCAAAAAATCTTTAAATGATGTAAGGCCTTCGCGTGGTGTAATTATATATGTCCTAGTATCCACCAAAAATAATAAACTTGGAATACGACAACTGGGTTGAAAAGGTGAGCATAGAAATGAGTTATCTCCTCCGAAGATTCTTGGGTTTCGGGCCAAATGACGGATGTTATGGCCACACTCATGGCATAGTTTGTTTAAGTGTGCCCATATTATACACAAACATGCATAATGGAACAACTAACAATGTTCACGAAGAAACTTTTATTTTTCATTGCATAAAAACACCATTTTCCATTTTCAGAGTGTCAAAAAAGGTTTTTTTTTTTTGTGAAGCACCTACCAAAATATGTTACAAAATTTTACAAAGTGAAATTATAAATATATTATGTCATATTTGATCTACAAATAAGAAATTTACTACCTCTCAATAGCTCAAAATACATCTTTTTTGAGATACACCAAAAGTTTATCAATATTCAACATCTAGCTACGAACGGTCATGCCCACCGTCTTGACTTTTTCCTAAAAGTTAGGTAAGCCGGTGGCCAAAGGTATGCCGACGGCCACATAGAAAGGCCGTAGGCATAGCTTTTGGTGGACCCACACTGGACACGCTGGCAGCTAGGTAAGCCGACGACCAAAGGTATACCGACGATCGCACAGAAAGGCCGTAGGCATATATGTTATATGCCGACGGCCAAAGGTATGCCGACGGCAAAAAAAAAGCTGTAGGCATAGGTCCTATATGCCTACGGCCAAAGGTACGCCGACGGTTTTATTTTGGCCATCGGCATACCTCCTTGTATGCCGACGGCCCCGACTAAAAGCCGTCGGCATACCTTCTGCCGTCGGCGTCTAACATTTTTCCTATAGTGCATGCTTCGCACAAAGGTGGCATTCCTCTTAGCACGATATCAAGAAACCCCTACGTACAGTATATATATGTAGAGCTGCAGTATATGTAACTATGTACTAGCAGAGTGCCCGTGCGTTGCCACGGAATAACAAACTTAGATATAGACATTGATCAAAACAACAGCATAACTTATATGAGTATGTTCTTGCATGTGGCTTATGATTTCCATAAATATCGGACTAAACCATACTACCATACAACCTAATAATTGAAACCTGTAGTACAAATAAAAATGTGACTCGAAAATTAACCCAGTGGTGATATGTATCTTGTAGATGCTCTTCGTAGTTTACTTATATATCTAACTTTATGTTGACGATATCATAAGAAAAACCTTACTTCCAATAAGTGGATGGCAAAGTAGCTACATATGGACAAGGCATTGCGATGGATTCAGCGCATGGGGTGTTCTGCCTTTCCGCGAGTCTTGCATTACGCTGAGCTAGTAGTGTCCGCCTTTTCTCAGGTGGTATGCTCTGCCAACTTTCTCGTCGACGGTCATTCATCTCTTGTCTCTCATGGTCTGGTATGTTTCTCCTTGCCTGCCTTTGGCGGGCATTCCTCTCATCTATAGTCATCTTTTGCCTAGCTGCTCTCCTGCGGGAATGTATCTCCTCCTTTTTGTCGGGTGTTAAACTATTGCGCCGTGCTCTGTCTCGTTCCCGTCTTACTTGATTTCTGTCTTTTCTCATGTATGTAACTTTTTCCCGTTGACCAATAATTGGGATTGTCAAAATAAGTTCACCGTTGCTTGGTGTGGTTTGGAGCATTGCAAGGAAGCAAGCAGCTTGAACCGTAGCACCTTCATAAAATAATTCTATGTATAAGTTTATCAATCTTTCCGGTTGATAATTAACATAATTATATCCAGATACATGCAATGTTGAAAATCCACCAGGGTTGTATGGTACCGTTGCAACCTTCAGCAGAATCCGTTAGATGATCTGACGTGAGGGTAGTGTTTACTGAATACGCTTGAGCTGGCACGGCGTTGTGGTCATTGGCATGTTCTTGTGGCTGTGACATCTGCATTAAATTTTTATATATGTGCACGGTTATGTAGTACTCAATCATACATTCAAATGGAAAATGGAATATATGGAAACAGAACAGAGAGTCAAACACCGATGCAAGGCTATAGAGAGGTAAGTTATTTTGGAGTTCGGACACCGGATAAGCAAGATGCAGCTGTGAACGTGGAGTAAAACATCAGTTTAAAGGCAACAAACAACCAGTAAACACAATAAAAAAATTCCATATATATGCCATATATACATGAACTTGCAAGCCCGTAAGAAGCCATATTCTAGGGAACTAAATCGGATGGGAAATATAAAATAAAGGGTGATGCTTTCAATTCTTAATGGACGGTGGAAATCGAACCCAGGAACTCCAGGAAGAACGAATAGTTCTGTATTAACTGGGCTTGAGCTCTGACTGTGTATGAACATATGGACAAAGCTTGTAGACGCTTGGTGCGTCTTGGATCTACACATGGGAACGGGGAAAAATACAGGACTTCGGCCATTGCCGGCGACGAGCAGCGTCGCTCGGACGGGAGAGGTCTACTGCGCGCCAGAGGCTACAAACAGCATCGCTCGGACTGGAGTGGACTCCTGCTCGCGAAAGGATGCGGTGGTCGTGGGTTGTTGAGTTGTGTGTGTGTGTGTGCGCCCTGCAGAACGGCGAGAACAGTAGCGAAGGAGGCGACATGATGAGCACGAGCGAGCCAAGCTTCAATGGCGAACGAACACGGGCGGACACGAATCGAAAGCCAGAGGATGCAATTGAGAGGGGGAAGACCAGGAACGGATCAAGGAACTCACGGTGGGGCTGCGATGGCAACAATGTCGGGCTTGATCGGAAGTTCCGCCTGAAATCAATGTGCTGATGTTTCTGGATTTCGAGTAGTCGCTTGATTCTATATGTGCGCACTTCTATCGATCGATCCCGCGTTTCCTTTTTTCACCTTCTATAGATCAGCTATTGAGCGGACCCAATCTGGCTCGATAAGTGTTCATATGCGATACGTTTTATATGGTGAGGCAGGACGGCGACCTACCACGGACGTACGTACGACGTGACGTACAATCACGGCACTAAGCCATACTATAGTATAGATTCTTCAGTACGTAAATCTACGTAGAAAGGGGCAAAATACCAAAGCTCCATTCAGTAATTGCTCGCTATGCTGCAGCTGCACTAAGACTGATCGTGTGAGTTAAAAAAAAACAAAAAAAAAACAAGACTGACCGTGTGCCCAAGACATGTAATCAAATTAGCAAAATGGAAAAATAATTGGATTGGAGATGCGGGGTATCGACCCCCGTACCTCTAGCATGCTAAGCGAGCGCTCTACCATCTGAGCTACATCCCCAGTTCTGGTACTTAATTTTTTCCCAATGATTCAAAATAAAGTTAACTCTTAACGTGTTACACATATTATAGTTGCGTGCCAGGTATCAGACGCATACGTATGATGCTGTATGCACAGAAATATATGTTCCTAGATGTGTGCCAGGTATTATCCACCGTTAATGCCTATAGAAGATGGCAAGCAAATGAAGGGACTTCCTCGGTCCGGAGAAATACATCATCTTGGATTTACCCGCGACGGCGTACATGGCGCCTCTGAAGAGCAATGTTGGACCAATATGAGTAAACATATATACTAAACGTTGTCTAGATATACATGCATGTCGATATTGAAAAAAGGCTAAAACATCTTGTCTTGTGAGAGAACATAAGAGTGCGTGCCACTTGCTAGCCATGTTAACTTTACTAGCAAAATACCCGTGTGTTGCAACGGGTAAACGAATGATAAATATTTATCATAAAAATTAAAATAAAAATAACGTCAAATCGTTATTTTTCTTTGAAGAACCTCACCTCCAAGTTCTGGAAGAGAGAAGCGTGCATTATTTCTATTGCAACATAAAGTAAATAAAATATTCAGCTTACATTTTTCTTGCAGAATTGGATTATTTTCCGATCGTGGGAATTCGCTGTGTCGTTCTTCTCTTTTTCTATGGAGAGAAACATGCACTATTTCTTTTGCAAAATAAAATAAATAAAACACTCAACCTTTATTTTTCCTAGAAAATTGGATTATCTTCCGATCGTGAGAATTCGCCATGTCGTTCTTTTATTTTAGATCCGGAGAAGCATATAATGTTTTGGTTACAAAATAAAATAAATAAAATGTCCAGTCGACTATCTTACGATCGTGATAAGTGGCGGCGGCGGCGTTTTTTTTATCAAGATAATCATGCATTTTTTCGTTGCATAAAATTTAAGAAGTGGCCATTCAAGCCTATATTTGATAACATTATGGTATGAGATAAACATAAATCAAGTTTCGTAAACTTTACTCGTGGCCACCAAAATTTGAAAATTATTACTTCAAAATTTGAGAATAAGTTGACATTCAAGCCTTGGAAATGATGATCACAATATGGTATACAATAAATCTAATAGTCCCTCTGATCACAATAAATGATGTAGGCAGCGATAGTATTAAGTTGCACACAATGAGCTATATTCGAGCGACATTCTATGGAATCCGAGAGAGTATAAAATTTCATGACTTAGATATTTAATGGGGGAAATATCTAGCACGTGCGGAACATTGAAGCTAAAAGGGCGCATCATATAGTCCTTGCACATACTTCGGGCTCTTCTTGCTATTCGATTCCTACACGCTAGTTGTACGTGCGCGTAGAAAGAAATTCCTAGCTACAATAATACTTCCCATCTTGAGTGAAGAGGAAAGATCCGAATTCGACTCTGTTTATCCATCGCTGGATTTGTGGGCGTGTACGGATCGATGGACATAGTTTAGAAAACGGGAGCTAAGAGGATTGCTATTCTTTTAACACAACGTGCTAATTAAGGCTGGTCACAATGGGGAGGAACTTAGCAGTAACATCACACACTTCGATACAACTTTGCTTATGTGGCACGTATTTAATGAAGAGAGAGGTGCTTATGATAACTAGCTAGGTTACCGGAACATCACACCCTACAAGAAACAATGAGTCTATAGCGTAATAAAAGCATCGTTGCATGACACTACATACATGTTACTCCCCATTGTTGAGATAGGAACATAGTCTAGGAAAGTGTGTAGGTTACTACTGTATGTTACTCCCCATTGTGACTAGCCTAAGATTGCAAGCTCATTTGATCGTTTATGTTTCTGGTCAAGTGCTGACCGCAAAGCTTGCTACGATCAAAGAAGTGCCGATCGGTTCCGTGTCGTATAGTTCCATGGGTGACTATCCTTTTATTTTCTTTAGTAAAGTTTGTGAGGCCGGTCTGATTAAGAAAAGGCAGATCGACCAACCGAACAAATCATATCAATCGTTCCTTTTCAATCCAACGGTGGAGATATGATGACCTACCTTCAGGAATAATCACCTTACGCCGCATTATATAGTAGAGATTCACTCTTTACCCGCAAAAAACAACACCTAATTCACTCTAACTGTTAAGCTGATTGTTCTTGTAGGAGCACAGAAGGATCGCTTTGTATTTTGCGGTACAAAGTCATAAAGCAATTAGAAGACCTGCACGCGCCTAATCATGTGGGGACTGACGAATAGGTAGCAAAAGAGAGAGGAGAAAAATGACGTCGAAAAGTGGACATGCGGGGCACAGAACCCGTGCCTCTCGCATGCTAAGCAAGCGCTCTACCATCTGAGCTATATCAAATTTGATGTTTATTTATTTTTGTCTGTATATTTATTGACCTATTTAATTACTATTAGTAATTCAGTTGCGTGCTGATTTGTACAAGAAAATGTTCCGAGAGACCTCTCTCGATACACCAAGCTGATCAATTTGAAACACGCACACTCACAGTAGCTACATGCTTACATCAGCGGTCCGACGTGGCCCAATGATACCTTTGGAAAGCCTATCTACCGTTGAGGCCTAAATAAGAATTCCATCTCCGTCTCTGAAACAAATACAAAAAAAAATGAATTTGGTAATTTTAAGTTGTCAAAGAAATAACAAGTCTCGGTGGTTGAAAGTGATTTGTGCTAGTCCGGGGGTTACACATGATTTGCAACGGTGCGCAACTACTAGTTAAGATTTACTAAAGTATTAGTGTCATTGATGATTGTTTGAAGGTTTAGAATAAGGAGAAAAGAAACATTACATGTCAACCGAAAAGAAATCAATCATGGTGGTAAGGCTTCTGTTGCCTCGAGTGGTGAAAGTTCTGATTCTAGAAACGCTTGTGTTGTATTTAAAGGTTGTATTGCTATTCATGATGAATTGATACTTGATTCTGCTTGCTCGTTTCATATATGCTCTAAAGTTATCGGTTCAATTCTTATGAATTTTTGCAGAATGTAGATGTTGTGCGCATGGGAGATAATAAACCACGTTACATCATGGTCAAAGGACTAGTTCGTATCAGGACACATGATGTATGGCACGTACTAGACATGCTAATTAATATGATATCCCTTAGCAATCTTGATGTTGTGGGGTATAAGCACACCGGTTCACATGGTGTGTCGAAGGTATCAAAAGTTTCTCTTGTTCATATGATCGGTGATTTAAATTCAGCTAAGTTATATGTTTTTAGAGGAAGTACATTACATGGTTCGGTTGTTGGTATCGTCGTTTCTAATGATGAACAAAATAATACTAACCCGTGGCATATGCATCTTGCTGACGAGTGACGTTAGTATGGCAGAATTGATAGAGGGAGTTTCGATAAAATGTTGCACCATGGGTAAGATGAAGTTCTCTGAGAATTGCGTATTTGGTAAGCATGAGAGGGTAAATTTTCATGCTTCTGTTCACAACCCTAAAGGTACACTTTATTATATACATGTTGATTTGAGGGACGTTTTCGTAAGCCCTCTTATGGTGATTCTCATTACATACATACTATTATTGATGAATACTCTAGAAAAGTGTGGCTTTATTTACTAAAAACTAAAGATGATAGTTTTGCTAATTTTACTAGGTGGAAAGTTATAACATAATGGCAAACTGAAAAATGTGAAATTGCTTCGTACTGACAATACGGCTGAACTTTGTTCGCATGCTTTTAAAGATTATTGCGGATAGGAATAAATCTTCGGGCACCACACCATCCCGTACACTCCTAAACATAATGGTTTTGACGAGCACATGGAAATAACTATCTTATCAAAGGCTCTCTTCATGTGGTAAAACGCTTGTATGAACAAGAATTTTTGGGAATGAGGCATCCTCTCCACTGCCTGCTACATAATAAACATGTTTCCTTTTGTTCCACTTAATAAGAAAACTTCCATTAATGTATTGTTTGGTACATGTGTTGATTATTCAGAGTTGAGAGTTTTCAATTGCACTCCATATGCTCATGTTAATAATGGAAAGGTAGAACTTAGAGAAATTAAGTGTCTGTTTCTTGGATTTAGTTCTAGAGTAAACGGATATAATTTATGTAATCTTGACACTAAAAATTATTTCATGAGATGGAAGGTTGTTTTCAATGAATATGTTATGTTTAATGATAGTGTGTCCACAAATGTTCAATAGATATTTCTGATGATGAGAACGACGTGTTAGAGTGAAGGTAGAGTATGTTTATGAGAAATAAACTAATTTGTTTAATGATGTTCAACACTCACCTCCGATTTTGCAGCCACAAACTCAGTCTAACGCAAACCACAAAACAAAAAGGAATTGTGGACCTCGTCCATGGTTTTTGTAAGAATGTTATATAGTTCATTATGCTTTTTGTTGTGTTGATAAGGTGAAGAGAAATCATGAGACTTCTACATAGACCGAAGCTATTTGTTCCGATGAACGGAAGAAGTAGATTTCCTCTATGCAAGAATAGATGTAGTCACTCGAGAAAAAGGCACATGGAATATTATGTGGTTGACTAAACAAAAGAAGGACGTTTGCTGCGAATGGATCTATAAGTGAAATGAAGGTTTATCTCTTGTCGATCCTCCGGGGTTTAAGTCAAGGTAAGTAGAAAAAGACTTTGTTGAAATTACATATGTTGATTATAATGACGTGTACAAAATAAAAAGGTAAAAAATGAAGGTATAAGAAACATTACTCAATGATCTGAAACTAATATACTCAATGAACTTTGTGTACATGTATTAGTTTGCTCTTTAGCATACGGGGTGCATGCAACCTCCACCTACACCTATCATATGAATAATAAACTGTGAATTGTCCTGGCTGTCCTTTTAATATTATAGGTATTTTCAGTTAGAAGGAAATATGTAGTCACTGCATTTCGACAGTCCACCTTTGATTGGAATGTGGTGGCTTCAGTAAGTGAATTGTCGGCATGTCCTCACGATCATATTCATCTAGAATTGAGTTGACATAGTTCTTCTCATTCTCTTCATCGTCAGTGTCATCAAACGTAACTCGGTTGATGGGCTCCTCCAGATATTCATCATCCACTGCTTTGTGACTGGCTCTATCTACTAGTTTAGGGTATATCATCATTTTTAGGCACATCCTTGTCAGGTTCTGCATCTATTTCGACAACATACTTTTTCTTGCTCCAAGATACACTCGCTTTATTTGGTTTAACCTACAACGATTGTCGGGGTGTTGGCTATTAGTAGAGGCAGATGACTTTTGAACACCCGTCCCCATGACCAGTTCTACGCGTGGCTGAAGCACATCGATATGAAGTTTGCCGAAACAGTTGTCATCATTCAAATTAGTAAAAAGGAAATCCTAGATGATCGTCACAAGTTAGTCGGAGAAATTTTTCCCATAATTCCTAAAATAACTCAGTTCTACATCATCGGCGTCGCTTTAGGGATAGGCTGTACGGAGGGTAGCATGCAAATCTCTGAATCAAAAGTTGGGTTCTTTCACCAAAGGATAGAAAATGAGGTTTAGTACCGCGCAACACACTAGTTTGTATTCTAACCGCCAGCCGGAAAGCCAGCGCATGATCTATTCAAAAAAATGGTGCAGTTAGGCAAGGAACAATGGAGCAAAATTAGAACGATTCAAGCTACTGGAAGTCAAATACGACCTAATTTACAAGCTAGAACATCAATTTTTGGGGAAGTGTTGCTTACCCGGGTCTAATCAATGAAGTATCTGCCGTTGATTCGACCCAATCCTCAACATGGTCGAGGGCTTTCCAGGCGTCCTCCCCCAACATCGCTTTGCAACCGCAGATGGTAAGGTGGGGTAGATGTGGCGGAGATGCGCAATAGGTTACTGGGTAGAGGGAACGATGACGGCGGACAAGGTACGACGGCGGTGAAGGTGACGCGCCGCCGGCGGAGGGGCGAGTGTGGCAATGACGATCTATTTCAGGTTTAGACAAGCTGCTCTTACGTGTCTCCTTGCGGTCCACCCAGGCCGCAAACAACGGTTAAAGGAGGACCCGACCTCACTCGTCAGCACGAAAGACCGCGCCCCACTCGTCGGCGGTTAACACTCAATGCATTGACCCAACGACAAATATCTGCTTCAAACATTTATGAGAGTTTCAGCTAAGAGCATGGGAAAAAATTGCGCATAATTATATATAGAGCGTGGTGAAAAGTGAGGACAACAAATGAAGCATGGGCACATAATTAAATATCCCATTTTTAATCCCCGTGGCAACTCCGTGAGAGGTGGGCAGCCAACCCAGACTCGCGTAAACCCCACAAACCAACCCAGCCCTTTATATTCCAGGGATCGCCACGGTGCAGCGCCATCAGAGTAGCAGCACGGATTTTAAATCTTCCATAGCGATCCATCTAGAGGCACAGATCAAAGGGCTAGAGAAACGCGTCGACGAGTGACCAGCCGAGCAACATGTCGCAGCTGATGGACAAGGCGAAGGGGTTCCTGGCGGAGAAGGTGGCAGGGGTGCAGAAGCCGGAGGCGGACCTGTCCGACATGTCGGTGCAGCACGTCGGCCGCGACGGCGCCACCCTGTCCGGCCGCCTCGACGTGCGCAACCCCTACTCCCACACCATCCCGATCTGCGAGATCAGCTACTCGCTCAAGTGCGCGGGACGGGAGGTGGCGTCCGGCACGATGCCGGACCCGGGGTCTCTGACCGGGGACGGCACGACCAGCCTCGACCTGCCCGTGAAGGTGCCGTACGACTTCCTGGTGAGCCTGGTGAAGGACGCCGGGCGGGACTGGGACCTCGACTACGAGATGCGCGTCGGGCTCACCGTCGACCTCCCCGTCATCGGCAACTTCACGCTGCCGCTCACCAAGGCCGGCCAGCTCAAGCTGCCCACGCTCTCCGACCTGTTTTAAACTCTGCCTAGTAACCTCGACTGTACCGTACGTGCTGTACTGGCTGGTGCGCTCCATCGCACGTACGGGCCCGGGACGCTGTCGACGAGTACGTCGGGTAGTAATGGGTGATCGATCAGGACGATCGATCCCCTGCTCTGTTTTTTTTCACAAGTACAGTACTCCATATCATGGTGTGAGTGTGCATGACATATGATGTAAAATGTGTGTTAGTACTGTATTTCTGAACTTTTGGGTGAGTAAAATAAGCACACGAGGATGGCTATGCTGCGGTGGCGAGACGTGCTACCGTGGGGACTTCTACGACCGCAGCTCGGGGTGCTACAGCAGGGCTGCCTGCTACTGCACCTCCACGTGTGGCCGTCGTCTTGGCTGCTTCTTGAGGCAGTGAGCGCGGCGACGTTCAAGTGAAGACCAGTGGGATGGTGTTGTTGGAAGGGGACAATGGAGGAGTTCTCACTGCAGCTGCACCAAAATCTGCACCATCATCATCGCGTGCGATCGGCAGTGGTCCGATGGCGGTGACGGTGGGCAACGAGCTGAGGACCACTTTGGAGGAAGTGGTGGCTTACGGTGGCATCCCCGACCCGTCTTCTGCTGGACTACGCTCGAGCGCGCGTCTTCGAGCTCACGAATCGGCAGATGTGGCGATTGCGGAGAGGGCTTCTATGCGTGCGGCTAAGAGGGATGAGCTTCTGAAAGGTATGGCTGTCAATTTATCTTTTACAACTTTTGATAACATGTTATAATTGATAAAGTGACTAGACTAGGGGTGTCCTTAGGGGATTCACCTAATGTGGTTAAGAGAACGGTTGATCTCATTAAAGATGTTGAAAATTCTAGACATTCTGAGATTTTTGATGAATCCAATCACAACACGGTGATGCATATGGAATCGAGTTTGTGTGAGGATTATGACCTCGGTGAGGCCGGCATGGAGGATCATGTGGATCCATATGCGCAAGGAGTGAAGGTGACATGCTCCTGTAGAGGGAAAAATAAAGGGGGTGTCTCTAAACCTAGGAGGAGTGCTAGGATTAAAAAAATAAATTCTTAGTGAAAGGTTATTTATGCAATTCGGATGGGTTTGGGGACATGGAAAAACATTGGGCGGTTAGATAGGCAATTGCTGATTTGAAATTAGATTTCATTGCGGTCAGTGAAACAGGTAGGCATAGTTTCGCTTCCACTTTTTTGAATTTTTTGGCGGCTGGGTTAGAGTTTTCTTGGTACTGTTTACCACCTCGTGGAAGATTAGGGGGTATTCTCATTGGGTTTAATTGTGCGTCCTTAGCGGTAGAGTCCGTTACGGCCGGTGATTACTCAGTTAAGTTGCATGTGCAATCAAAGGAGGATGGATTCCTTTGGGCTCTGGTGATAGTCTATGGGGCTGCCCAGGACGATAAGAAAACAGAGTTCTTGGCTGAGTTAGTAAGGATTTGTGATAATGAAACACGACCTATGTTGGTAGGGGTGATTTCAATTTATTCGATCTAGTAATGAGAAAAATAACAATAACTTTAATCCGCGGTGGCCGCTCATTTTTACCGCCATTATTCATGGCCTTGATTTAGAAGAATTGGAATTGTCTGGAAGAAAATAGACTTGGACAAGTAGACGTACTATTCCAACTTTGGATAACTTGGATAGAGTACTTGCTAGTATCGAGTGAGAACAGAAATTCCCGCTTGTGACTGTCCGAGCCTTAACTAGAGTTGGTTCTGATCACAATCCTTTGTTTTTGGACTATGGATCAGCGGCTCATATGGGGAACATATTGTTGTTCTCGTTTGAGCTGGCATGGCTAAAGCAACCCAATTTGTTTGAGTTAGTCAAGGTGGAATGGGAGTCGGTGGTGGCAGGCTCTAATCCAATTGAACGATGGCAGATGAAAATTAGACATCTTAGAAGTTTCTTGAGAGGATGGGCTAAGAATAGAGCGGAAGAATATAAGAGTCTCATGGATAAACTGTTGTTGCTTATTAACGAGCTGGATTTAAGGGCGGAGTGTTCTCCCTTGTCCGAAGCTGAGCGGGCCTAAAGAGCGGAAGCGGAAGCGTTTCTTAACACTTTGCGTCGTGAAGAAGAGTCCAAGTGGGCTCAACGCGCTAAAGTGAGGCATATCCAGGAAGGGGGGAGTAACACTAGATACTTCCATCTGGTTGCCAATGGGAGGCATAGGAAAAAGAAAATTTTCCAACTAGAACAGGATGAAGGGACTATTGTGGGTCAGGAAAATTTAAAAGTATTCATTTCGGAGTTTTATAAAAAATTGTTTGGTGCGTCGGAACCATCCAATATTTCGTTAGACAAGACGAGAATTCATGATATTACACGGGTTACTCACGAAGAGAATTTGCTGCTCACTCAGCCTTTTACTGAAAAGGAGATTCGTGATGCCATTTCTCAAATGGAGCCTAACAAGGCCCCAGGGCCTGATGGTTTCCCGGTTGAGTTTTATAAGTTTTTTTGGGAGGTTATTAAATTTGACTTAATGGCAATGTTTGCTCAATTGTATGAGGGTGATCTTGATTTTTTCAAGTTGAACTTTGGTACGATCATCTTACTTCCTAAGAAGGAGGATGCATGCATGATTGAGCAATATAGGCCTATCTGTTTATTAAATGTGAGTTTCAAAAAATTTACCAAGGTAGAAACAAATAGGGTTACCTCTATTGCACAGAGGGTTATCCGAACTTCTCAATCAGCATTTCTTCCTGGAAGAAATATTTTAGAAGGGGTGGTTGTCCTACATGAGACAATTCATGAACTAACAAGGAAGAAAATGGACGGAGTGCTTTTCAAAATAGATTTTGAGAAAGCATACGATAAAGTGAATTGGAAGTTCGTACATCAGACACTACACATGAAGGGTTTCGACCCCAGATGGTGTAGCTGGGTTGCAAGCTTCGTGCAAGGGGGTAGTGTGGGCATTCGTGTGAATGATGACATTGGTCATTACTTCTAGACTTTAAAAGGGTTAAGACAGGGGGATCCGTTATCGCCTATTTTGTTTAACCTGGTGGCATATATGCTAGCACTCCTCATTGATAGAGCTAAAGAGGATGGGCAGGTAGGAGGGTTGATCCCCCATCTTGTTGAAGGTGGGGTTTCGATACTTCAGTACGCTGACGATACTATTGTTTTTATGGAACATGATCTAGATAAGGCGTTAATATGAAATTAATCTTGTCTATCTTAGAGCAAATGTCTGGGTTTAAGATAAATTTTAACAAGAGTGAGATCTTTTGTTTTGGGAAAGCTACTGATTATGAGGATCAGTATAGAGGTATTTTTTGGTGTGAAATCGGTTCTCTACCCTTTAAGTACCTTGGTAT
Organism: Alopecurus myosuroides; assembly: GCA_028641055.1. Taxonomy (NCBI): domain Eukaryota; kingdom Viridiplantae; phylum Streptophyta; class Magnoliopsida; order Poales; family Poaceae; genus Alopecurus; species Alopecurus myosuroides. The sequence continues at coordinate 132,139,819 of CM054057.1, read as the reverse complement.
TCCCATACACCATCGTAAGTTACTCAACAGTGAGTGGAAACCGGTGGAGGATTGGTTTGAACAAAAACCGAGTTCATGGATAGGAAAACTGCTATCGTATGGAGATCGCTTGATTCTTATAAACTCAGTCCTGTCAAGTTTACCGATGTTTCTGTTATCTTTTTTTGTGATTCCCATTGGGGTTAGAAAAAGATTAGATTTTTATAGATCTCGATTCTTCTAGCAATCAAACCAAACCAAGAGGAAGTATATATTGACCAAGTGGAACATTGCCTGCCGTCCAAAGGACCAAGGTGGATTGGGTATTGAATGTTTAGACATTAAGAATAAATGTTTATGAAGCAAGTGGCTTTTTAAACTTTTAACTGCGGACGGCATCTGGCATGAGTTATTGCACAATAAGTACATCAGGGGGAAACCTCTCACACAGGTGGAGGTCAAGCCCACAGACTCACCTTTCTGGAAAGGAATTATGAGTGTTAAGGTCGATTTCTTTGAACATATTCACAGTTGGGAATGGTCAAGGTATTAGATTTTGGGAAGACCCGTGGCTGGCGGGTAGACCATTAGCTTTGCAATATCCCATGTTGTATAATATTGTGCGTAATAAGAATGTGTTAGTAGCCAGTGTTCTGGGTCAACAAAATCTCAATATTGCATTTAGACGATCTTTATATGGGGATAATTGGGTTAATTGGCTACATCTGGTGGAGAGACTGGTGGCAGTTTCTCTAACCGGGAAGCAAGATTCCTTTTCTTCGAGGTTGACAACCTCGGGTTGTTTCTCAGTTAAATCCTTTTATGAGGAGCTCATGAATGGCAATACGAGATTTTTGCATACGTATCTTTGGAAATTAAAAGTACCATTGAAAATTAAGATCTTTATGTGGTTTCTCTATCGAAATGAAATACTTACAAAGATAATCTTTTAAAAAGAAGATGGACAGGGTGCAAAAAGTGTGTTTTTTGTGACTTGGATGAGACGGTGGATCATCTGTTTGTTTCTTGTAATTTCGCTAAAAAGATTTGGAGACTAGTCAATTTTACTTTTAGCATTACACCACCGGATAACATTGATCACATGTTTGGGACATGGTTAAATGGGGTTGATAAGTCGACTAAAGCTAGTATACGCATAGGTGTATTTGCTTTTTTGTGGGCAATTTGGAATTACCGTAACGATATTATTTTTAACAATGTGGTGGTGAATAATTTTTTGCAGGTGATTTATCGGGCGACGCACTGGATACACTCTTGGTCTCTGCTCCTGTCAGACGATCAGCGTGGACGTTTGGATGCCGGATGTTCACGGCTGATGGCGGTCGTTCGGCCTATCTTCAACCAGGGTGGTTGGTTGCATGATAGGAGACTAGGTTGGATCCAAGACTAGTGGGGACTATTGTTGGATGGCTGATCTCTGTAGTCTCTCTAGTGGATCGGGGACTTCTTTTTCAGATACTTTGTTTTTCTATTACCGTATGTAAAACTGAGATATTATTTTAATAAATAGCCGTATGCATCAATGCGATGCAGAGGCTGGGTTTCCATTTCAAAAAAATCCTCGTCCGTGAGAGAACTCAAGGATGTCTACCACCTGCCTGCCACGTGAAACTTCCTTCCCGATCATATGTTAACTTATCCCCTCTATATAAAAGTGATGTTTGATTGTGAATCATCGGATGTGACGAACTAGTTATGCCAGGGTCACGATTGTCAAGTGTCAACCCATGTGGATTTTTACCACCGATTAGTCAGTTTTCTGAAACACTCGGTTCTCTCTATTAGTTTCTTTTTTATGCAGTTAGGCCGTACGTTGCACACTAAGAGCAGCTACAACACGATGCATGTAGGCCGGTGTCAGGATTACAATCCTACTCAATCACCAGTTACTTCTACCGATCCGGGGCGCCGGACACAAAAAGAAGTCGTCGCTAGTTTTTTTTTTCGGCTCGTAGCAGAGTTATGTGTACGAGCCCTTAATAAGTGTCTCCAACAAGAGCTCAACGTTGTAAGGCCGAGCGCTTGTCTAGCTATTTAATTTATTTGATTTATTTTTGTTTCTTAAGCGCCGAGTTAAGCGTCCATACATTGTAGATGCTCTAAGGCCATATACAATGCAGCCGCTTATCTACATGCGCTAGGAATTTGTTCCCAGTTGGCCGGTAGTTCCGTGATCCGATCCTGGCGGATAGGCACTTAATAACAGGCGTCGACGCAAAATGTAGCGCCAAGCACTTCCTTATAATTTCGCTTGCGGCAGAAAAAACTAACAGAGTAGTTGGAATGGCAAGCGCCTGAAACAAAAGGGGCGCCATTCCCCTCCCGATTCCTTAGCCAAACCTTGAGAAAAAACCTGTGAAGCATGTAGAACACACCGTCTCAAGCATCGATCCAGATCCACCGAAACAAAATCCACAAAAAAAGAAGTCGTTAGTCCCACACAAGTAGCAGAGTTGCATACCTAGTTAACCACAGATCTGCCCCCGCATCGTCCCTTGCATGGGCGACTCGGGTGGAACCCTAGCCGCCACCAGAGCCGCCCCCTCCTCCCCCTCCCTCTCCCTCCCGTCGCCACCGGTGGTCACCGTTGGGCAAGGCCCGGGTTGGTGACGGCGGTGGCGGGGGAATCTCCTCCCTCGCGTGGATTGTGGTGGACGCGGGCAACCTCAGCACACGCGGGAGCGGCTCTCGGCCCGGGCTGCGACGGCGCGCCGGCGTGTCACGGTGGTGGGAGTCGCCGGCAGGAGGTGGTGCTTCGGCCGGTTTTCTGGCCGCAGCGGTGCAGATCGGATCCAATCTGGATCCGGCGAGCGAGAACTTCTTCTAGCAGATCGGCGGCGCGGGATCGGCCTGGAGGTCGTCCTCTTGGCAGATCGGCTACCTGAGGTTGTGGTCTAGGCCGCTGGGCCACCGCCCCCGGTGGTGTGGCGGCGTGGGTTCGATCCCGGTAAGGTGCAGCTGTGGGCGGCTTCGGCTAACCTGGAGGCCCTTCCCGGCGGATCTTGGGAGGCTTTCACGGTCGTCCGGTGAAAATCGAGCTCCAATGGAGTCGATGACGACGGCTCCTGCGGGCGTCGTCACCTTCTTGGAGGCATCATCGCTGTGACTGCTAGTCTCCCACCCTGGCGCTCCGGGGGAAACCCTAGATCTGGCTATCCCGGATCGGACGATGACGGCGCTTTCTGTGTCGTTCAGCCTCTTGGGGCATCGTTCTGGAGCACGCTCTGGTTGGAGAGGTTTGGAGGTGGAGCGGTGTTTTTTCTACTGCTTCGACAACGACGAGTCTTGGCGGCATGGCGCCGCGGAGTCTTGGCGATGGACGCGGAATGATGAATGCGCGCAGGAAGGTGGTGTTGTTTGGTGCCATGGCGGCATCGATGGCAGGCCTAGCATAGGGGCTCCAAAGATCTCTCCAGAAGATGGTTTTGCGGATATCGACGGCAGCGGCTTCCGATTGTTGGCGGCTTCCGATTGTTGGCGGCAGCGGCTTCCGGGTGTGCATATCGGTGTATACTGCGGGCCAGCTGAACCGGATTTGTACTCCCAGTTTGCTATCGGGCGACTTGGTGGAAGCAACCGGATTAGATGATGCGCGTTGGTGTGTTAGTTCAGGGTATCGGCCCCGATTCTGACTACCCGCTTCATCAAAAGTTTGTAGATGTGACGATATTCGTCAAGCAGGTGGCTTTTGGTTGATCGCTGTAACTCCTTGTAAGGTTTCGTGGTACGTTTTTATTATTAATAAAAAACCGGCTGTGTGCATCATTTTGATGCAGAGGCTGGGGGCAGAACCTCCATTTCTAAAAAAAAAAAAAAATGGACTCCTCGCTCGAACAATATGGTTAGTTTTCCCTTTCCCTTCTTCGCTCAAGCGTCTATTCAAGAGGTCAGCGTTGAACATGCCCTAAGACATGTAGATAGCGAAACTTGGACATTTTTCCATATTACCAATCGTTTTCGAGCTAATTGAGCCCCATCCTTCGTTTGATCTGTAGGAATTTTTTATGTGTGGCTAGTACTGTCTTATGGAAACGATGACCGGATCATACTTAAAAAATAAGATACCATGTTTGACATGAATTTCAGGTCTTGTGCTAACAAAAGTAGTCAATTATGATAACATGATTTTTTTGTGACAATTATGAATGTTTTCGTTTGAAGATGCAATTTGCTAAAATGACAGTTCAAATTCCACATATATGATTTTGCCAATTTGAATCTATCAAAAGTTTATTTTATTTGGGAGCGACTATGTAGCAGTCGAGATTTTTTTACGTCTCGGTCGACACAGTAGACATGCAAAAAGCACCATCCGGCCTCCGGCCACACCATCAACGCACAGCAGCATGTGCAGTAAGCAGCATCATGCCACTGGGCCGGATCGGCAAGCTTGCTGTGCTAGCTAGTTACGTGGCACTTAAAACAATACGTCGTATATCATTTTCATTTACATGGAGCTAACTAGCGATAATAGTTTTTATTTCACTTAGACAACTACTAGTTATCATCATAACTTTAAAGGAACTTTACAAAGAAAATAGGTAATGTATTTTAGATTTGTTTTACTAAAAATAATTGAATAGTGATAGTAATTTAAAATACAAGAACAAGCAAAAAGAATAAAAAAAACATGGGAACAAAAGAAAAATGATAGTTGCACATTTCTTAAGACAAATGTAAATTGTATCGAAAACGAGTTGAAATCGAGCATTTCTTGAAAAAAAAACTCAAAAAACATTAGAGTTGCACATTTCTTGGTAAGAAGTGCAACTTGTATTGAAAATGGGTCGGAGTTGCACATTTCTTTTAAAAAAGTACAACTTGTATGAAAAACCTATCGGGGTTGCACATTTTTTGAGAAAAGTATAACTCGTATGTAAAACGGATTGGAGTTGCACATTTCTTGAAAAAAGTGCAACTAGTATCAAAGCCAGCTGAAGTTGCACATTTAATGAGAAAAGTATAACTCGTACGTACAATGGGTTGGAGTTGCACATTTCTTGAGAAAAGTGCAACCCGTATGAAAATTGTTTGGAGTTGCGCATTTCCTTGAAAAAGTGCAACCCATATCGAAAATCGTTTGGACTTTCACATATCTTGCGAAAAGTGCAACACATATCGGAACCCGTTTGGAGTTGCACATTTTATGAGAAAAGTGCAACATGTATGATAAGCCATTTGGAGTTCCACATTTCTTGAAAAAAATGCAACACGTATAAAATAATTTGGAGTTTCACATATCCTTAGTAAAATGCAATCAACATCATAACCGTCTCGAGTTGCACATGTTATGAGAAAAGTGAAACCCGTATGAAAAACCTTTTAGAGTTGCACATTTCTTGAGAAAAGTGCAACCTATATCGGAAACCGTTTGGAGTTCCTCATATCTTGAGAAAAATGTAACCTATATCGGAGACCGTTCGGAGTTGCACATTTCTTCAGAAAAGTGCAACTCTTAAACGGGTTAGAGTTACATATATCTTGAGAAAAGTGCAACTTGTATCAAAAATTGTTTGACATTGCACATCTTGAGAAAATGGAAAATCGTATCCAAAACTGATTAGAGTTCCACATATCTTGACAAAAATGCAACTTGTAAAATCGAAAATCAGTTAAATTTGCATATTTGTTGCGAAAATATAACTCGTTCAAAACCCATCAAAATTGTACATTTTTCGAAAAAGTGCAATTTGTATAAAAATCTGTTGGAGTTGCACATTTCTTTAAGGAAAGTGCAACCCGTATCGAAAAGATGGTTACTTGCAAAATATAACCGTAAGAAAATGGTGACATGTTCTAAGGTACAACTAAGGAAATAAAAAGAAGCATAAACAAAAATAACAAGAAAGAAAACAAAAAAAAAGATACTATACGAGTAGAAAAGATAGTTAAATATTAAATATAGAAAAATAAGAAAGAATGAAAAATAGAAATATAAACTACAAGGAAACACCAAAAATAAACAAAAACTGTAAGTTCCGTTTCTGTTACAAATGTATTGTACTACTCCCTCCGATCCATATTAATAGGTGCTGAAGTGGATGTATCTAGCAATAAAACATGTCTAAATACATCCACTTCAGCACATATTAATATGGATCGGAGGGAGTACTAATTTGCACGTCTGATATATTAGCTAGTTGGCTATGGGGTGTTCTCCTAGTTCAAACTACTGGTCAAGGTTCGATCCGTGAGTCATGCATGTAGTTATTTCGCACCTTTTACTGAACCAAGCCGGCACGAATCTGAATGCACAACGAACGGGCCTGTAGGTTGACCGAGACATAAAGAATTCTCGGGCACCTGAGTATTAGCAAAACCGATTTTATTTTCTACCTTGTATTACCAATACTTTTTTAATATTTATGACTGTTGGTTGAGTAACACACTAGCGCTTGATAAATCAAGTTGGCACACAGAATGAACTTGTTAGTCACGTATATGGGACCCATCGGAAAAGATAACTGTTTGATTCTCTACTACTATTAAAAGAGCAAACATATTCTTTGCTAAACCAAGAAAGCGTACACAGGTTGACCAAGACCATATACTACATTAGGATAAGCCCCACCTAATCAAATCTAACCGTCCACCAAAAAATTAAGCCTTAGCTGGGTATGTTTACCAATTTAGAAGAGCGGACGAAACTCTGCACGGACGAAAGGTTCCATCCGCGTCCTGTTCCCTCGCCTTGATTTCTGGCGTCGGGATAAATCAATCTCTGATTTCACGCGTCAATTTCTCTTATTTTCCCCCGATCTGTAGTCTTGCACCATGTGCAACCATTAAATGAGTTCACGATCCCTCCCCACGATCTTGCTGCTCCGCCTCCCACGCGATTCCCCATCATGGCACCTCCCCATGCGACGGCACCCCGATCCGCGGATGAGGCTGCAGGGAGAGCGGCAGGATAGAGCGGATGTTGGTGGCACCCGAGTACTGTCCGGCAAGGCGGCGGCAGGCAGCTGGGAGGGGACATCCGCGGGCGCCTCTATTTGGCACTTTTTGCGGTTGATTTGAGCATGGCCTCGCCTTTCTACCATTTTAATCGACAATTGCAGGGGGCAACAGTGTATTCCAGTAGTTGTACATTTTTATGCATTGTATACACTTCTAATAGACCATATATGAACATCAAATTTCAAATGACTCTACAAATTTATAACCATGGTTTTGGTATTGCTATATGATGTTCCATTTTTTCCATCATTATTAGCCCTTAATTGGTAGTTGTATTCATTTTACCACTTGTATGTTCATATATGTCCTGCTCATAGTATTTTCCAAGAGGAATAGTTGGAGCCTATGAAGCTATGCCGACCATGGTCGAACTATATGTGGTGTAATACTTTTCGTTTTTGGCCAAATTACAGCCATGCATGTGAGTGTCGGCTGGAAGGTTAGAACTGAAATGGTACGAGAGGGTGAGGGAGAGGGAGAGGGAGTGGGAGTGGGAGTGGGAGTGAGTGAGAGAGGGAGGGAGAGAGGTGATTTTAAGACCCATCTAGGGTTCCGTCCCCCTCGCCGGTGACGCCACTGCTCTGTTTCGTCTCTGGTGGCCTTAAGTGCCTTTGAGGCGTGTGTAGATTTATTTTAATATCTTCTTAGACATAGTGAAGTGGTGGCTACATCTTTTCGTTTTCGTCTGTGTGCTTGTAGGGCAAACTCTTCTGAGCTATAGTTGTCATCATTGACGATGGTTGCTGCTTTTGTGCGTTCGTAAATGAGGGTGTTATCACGACGAATTCATGTTTGTCTACTATAATAAGGTCTACTACACCAAGCTTTATACAGGTCTGGTGAGGGAGGGGTGCGGATGGTCCGAAGACCTATTTGTTACTTTTATTCCTTCTGGGCGTCCATCTTTCATTGATTAACTGCTTAGCACTTGTCTATTCTATTTATTTTTCCATTATATTAATTTACATTAGGTGAGACGTGCATTGCACGTGCAAACTTTACTAGTTCTTACAAGCTAGAAGAACCTCTTTGAGCGCTACCTTCGGAAGAAGATTGGCAGTCAGACCTCGTCTTCAAGACAAGAAGCTATTACCTTATTCTACCACGATAAAAAGGAAATACAACCTCAGTTTTATTGTAAGAACTACCAGAGTAAGAAAGAGAATACTTTATAGTTGCGTCCATGTTTCTGGCCCCATAGTCTGATGGAATTTTCATTGTACATGTTTTCCATAGGCCTCTCATTACGAAGATATACATCTACAATGATGTACATATGCCAAATTTTGATCATGTTGACATGACCGAAATGAAAAATATCACTGAATAGATATCCGACCATGATATCTGTTGTTGCCATATGTGCCTAGACATTGCACGAGAGGCTAGAGAAAAATTATAGGAGAACTTATAAGTGACTGCTTGATGAGAAGGGTTGGTTCATATATGATGAAGTAACAGAAAGTGATGTGTGTATATATGATCGGGAAAATCAAAGCACGAATAAATTGGAATTACGAGCAGTGATTGAGTGGAAAATGTGACAAGTCATAGTTCCATGGCCTAGAAGCTTGACATGTGACATGTGCCGGTATATTTAGCCGCTTACATGATTGAGGCGAGGCATGGCATGGGGGCTCCTAGAAGCGACAATGTGGTGCATGGCATGGGGGCTCCATAGCCAAAGAGAAAACCAACATGCAATGATGTGGCCTCTGGTGATCGGTTCTCGTGCTGCGTATCCTGCTCGAGGTAGAACAGAAGGATGTCCGCTTGCAGGTCTGTTAATTTGGATATTAACACTAGTGGAAACAAGGCCAACGGATTTGACCTTTAGTATGTGTTCAGTTAAAACCGGTAGTAACGGGGGTCTAGTACTGGTTCGAACGGGGAGGGCGTCGGGAACGGATAATACTGGTTTGAACCTTACCTTTGATACCGGTTGGTGGCTATAACCAGTACCAAAGGGGTGTGGCAACCATTCTCCTGGTGCGGGCATCTTTGGTACCGGCTGATGGAAAAAAATGGTACCAAAGGGGTGTGGCAGGGGTACTGTGGCGATGTTTTGCCTAGCGATGGGCACCTTTGGTACCGGTTGGTGGCGAAAACCGGTACCAAAGTTCGAACGGTTTTCCTCTCGCGCGCGTGAAGTCGCGAACTGCGCACGGTAAGTTCTCTGTTTTGGTACAGTTTGTCTCTCCTCCTCTCTTCTCTCTCTCTCTCTCTCTCTCTCTCTCTCTTGGCTTCTTCCTCTGATCCACCATGGAACCAATCACTCGCATTGAGGAAGTTCGCGCACATGGCATGAAAGTTTTTACTGTCTACTACACCAACGAGAGCGCCAAAATACCAGGTTGTCTTGCCATGTTCGAAGGATTGGTTCAAAGCGCGAAGGAACAAGAGAAGTTCATAGGGCTTGATCTTGAGTTCACGCGCGATGCTAAGGAAGTTTCCGTCATCCAACTATGCTTCAAAACGAATGTCTTGGTCTTTCAATGGGCAAGGTACATTTTAATTGGGGCTCTTGATCTATCCATATGTTTACTATGAAAATTGCTTAGGATAGCAACATGTCCGATTTCCATTTGAATCATATATGCGTGTGATATATAGTTAATTTAGTAGTGAATTAATTTTCCCTGGCAAAATCCGTGATAGAAGACATAGTTAGTTTCGTACATATTGGCAAATTGCACAGGATAGCAAATTGTTCCCATTTGAATTCTATATGAAAATGAATACTATTAATGAATTTAATTTTCCTTGTTACAAATTGGGAAATCCATGATAGAACATATATAGAAAAATGCATATTGGCAAATTGCATAGATAGCAAAATGACATATAGTTAATTTACGACATGCATATGGGCAAATTGCATAGGATAGAAAATTGTTCCGATTTGAAAACTATATGAAAGATCAATACTATTTAGTAGTGAATTAATGTTCGTATTGGCATATATATTTAATTCGTAAGTTATTGCTATGATTCTTAATTAACAATTTTTTCCATTCTAATTTCTTGTTGCAGTAGTGACAAGGAGTGTCCATCGCTCATGAACTTCCTTTGCCGCGGCGACATTAGTTTTGTTAGCGTTATATCAATAATGACAAGATCAACATGAGGAAAAACTTCAAAATTGAGATACCGGTTGTCTGCCACATTAATCTCCAGGACATATTCATGCCTTGGCATGATAGGACTTCAATGGCTCATATGGAAATCGATTTGATCGACGACTACCACACTGATATGAAAAGCAAGATCGAGAACCACAATGATTGGGAGACGATCCCACTTCACCGCAAGAACATTGATTATGCCGCCATAGATGCTTACGTTGCATACGAGTTGTACCACATTATTTGAGTGGTCAACCATGGGAAGCGTCACCTCGTACCCCATGTACCAGCACTTGATGACGATGATGATGATTCAGGCGACTCCTACTAGTGTGTAGTGCTTGGGGGTCGATCTTGTGATCTCTATATATAGTATTTGGGATTTATGTTCTTGTGCTTGGGATTTTTGTTCATGTTTAAGTTTAAGTATGATGTGAGTACTTGGAATTTATGTTCTTGTGTTTGGGATTTATGTTTATGTTTAAGCTTAAGTATGATCTGAGAAGATTTCATTGTGATCTATGTAATATCTCTTTTCAACCCCATTTTGACGCCGGTACCGGCTTTATTCGTATAAGCCTGGTTTTTCTACAACGGGGCTAGGGTTGCATCTGAGAGGGACTCCGGTGTTGGGATCCCACCACTGGATAGAGGGAGCCATAACATGTGTGTACAAGTGTGCTATGGGTTTTGGATGACAGACATTGCACTTCAGGGTGTGACCTACTTCACCGGTATCAACTTCTCTAGGGAGTTTCATGACTTGGAGTTTGAAAGTACTAGATCAGAGAAATATTAGAAAAATTTATCAAGAGTTAGGTTATGGATGTCTCATATTTGGATTTGTCTCAGTTTTCTTATCGATTTAGACATATTATTTGTCAAATTTAAATTTACGGATTTGCATATATAAATTATTCAATATTAAATGGAAACAAAATAAGTTAATTATCATTTCCATTTAATAATATTTTAATTCAAAATATTATTAATGATTTATTTCTTTTTATTTAAATAATTATTTTGATTCATAAAATAAATGTGTGTGACATTATTGTCTATGAGTTAATAGGATCGATAGGATATTATTGTTAGGTAACTATCTCTTGTTTGTAGGTAGCTCGGGAAGGAACTACGGAGTTAAGTGTGCTAGTGCTGTAGTAGTGTGAGGATGAGTGACCTCTACGGAAAGTGTTAGTAGAAGGAAGTAATTTATATTCAAATTAAGAATGGTTAGTGATAAATGTGAGTTTAAGTGGTTAAACATTAGAAATAATGAAAATGATTTTTTTTCAAAGTCGAAAAAAGAGAGAAAAAAGACAACCCTTTGATACTGGTACCAAAGAAACACGGACCCGTGGGCTCTTCCTGGACCACCTGAAGGCCTCTTTTTAATACCGGTCCCTAAGGGACCGGTACTAAAGGCTCCTCCTGGGCCAACTCATCACTGTATGTCAAAACAGATACGGCAAGAACACGAAAGCTCTAATCAGTCATCGTTCCTGTCGGGGGGCTGCCCCCGAGTAGGCCTAAGGGAGATGATAAAACAGAGATCAGAGTACTGTTTGCCGGGTAGGCGACTACCCGGGTATCTGGTACCCGGTAGCCGCTACTCGGTGGTAAGTACTGACGGCCAGGAGAAGATAATGAGGAAGATCATAATCATCCGAGTAAAGATCAGGTGGTCCGAGTAGATGGGCAGCGATCCTACTCGGGCACAAAGTCAATGGAGCCGTTCTGACAAGATCCCGCGTATCCCGCAGCTGTACAGGCGTGCGGTTCAACTTACAAGGAACATGATTATCCACGCTACGGCGTGGATATAGTAGGGTAGGCGCCTTTCATGTTCTGTCACTGTCAAGAGGGACAGGACATGTCAGGGACCTACTCTGTGGGACTGACATGGTGGACAAGTCCTATCAGCCGGACGGCGCGGCAACTTCTCGCAACGGCGTAAGCGGGAACACGGAGGCGTGCTCCGTATCACAGTAGAGATGTCACTTCGTGTACCTTTAATCGTTATTTACTCGACTGGGTACCAATATATAAGGTGCCCAGCCCCCTCCTGCACGAGGGACGTTGCCCTGAGAGCATTTATTGTGAGACATAGCACTAGTCACAGAGAGAGAGCAAGCAGCCGGCTACCCGGCTGAGAAAGAACTTGTACTGTGGCTACTCGGTCGATACATATACAGAGAGATAGACATGAGTAGGGGTAGATCGAGGTGTTTGCAGTGTATCTGTGCGTGTCTACTCGACGTGCAATCCCTCACGTAGTACCTACAGCGTCCATCGGCCCCAACTCTTAGCCATCCCATGGCATCTGTCTTCACCACTCTACGATAGTTGGCGCCCACCGTGGGGCCAGCAGCGGCACTGCCTGGGGTTCATATTCGGACGGGACTGATTTCTGAATCGGGGGAGCGCGTGGTCTGTGGCCTTGTCCACAGATTCAGCTTCTTCGACTTCGTCACCAACAACGCCAGCGATTTCAGCGGCAGACTCGTGCCAGCAGGCGGCTCGGTCCTCTCCTTCGGCGCGCATCTAGTGTACGTCGCCACCACCGTCATCCGTGTGTTCCCGGAGGAGGTTCTCGTCGCGGATGATCCTTCTGCTGTACTCGCTGCCCGCGGGAAGCCGGTTGGCTGCTCTACGGACAGCGTGGAGGTGATGATGACGGGCCCGGCTATCGATGCCGGGAAAGGCGCGCCCGCTGCGCCTGAAGTGGTGGACGAGACGGCGACTCGCAAGGTCGACAAGCCCTACGACATGCCCCGGAACATTCCAGGTTATGTGGATCCTTCTACGTCAACGGCCATATCGGCTGCTCGCGTTGGCGCCACGGAGCAGCTGGGCATGCCACCACCCACCGATGCGGACCTCATGGCATTGAAGGCGCAACTCGAGCAGCAGCGTCAAGCGCTACTCGTGTAGGCCTAGGAGCTAGATAAGGTTAGTATTGAGTTTAACCTAGATCAAAATGAGTACAATAGGGCGCATGGCTTTACTCCCGTTTCTAGGCTGCCTAGCAAGATAGGTGTTATTCGTCGTAACTTGGGCGCTGAGCTAGCTAGAGATGGTAGGGTTATTAGTTTATCTGCTAGTTTGAACACTGCTAGTACGCCAAAATACAGCTCCCCTGCCAAAACTCTTAGGGCTGCAGAGGCAGTCGCTGCCGAGTTGCCGCATCTCACTGGCGACGCTCGCGCTAGGCAGCCGGATAGGCTCAACGAGTTAGTGCTAGAAGCTGGCAGGCAGAATGAGGCTTTCCTGAAAGCCAACCCGGGAGCCGACGCTTCCCATGTTGTTCACTCGCATGGGGGCAGATCGGTGGATCAGGCCTCATCGACACTTCCCGGCACTGAGAGCGCCCAGAGTGTGAACTATGGAAGAAATAAACAAATGCAGGTGTACGACCCAGCTATCTCCGGAAAACAGCACGCTGTACAGCGGCAGCCCGGTCAGAAAACCGAGATGGCCCATCTTGGCGTTAGGCTGCCAACCTGGTTCCGCAAGCTGTGCAACCGCAAGCAGTTGTGGCAGCGGCCAGACCAGTTGCTCAACCCGGTCCTGTGCAGCAAGACCGCTATGACGATGGGTACTCGGCAATGGAGCAAGCCGGGTATGCTGATCCAAGAGACGTCAGTGATCGCCTGGGTGGCATGATGCTGGAGCCCAGCGATGCAAGATACAAGTTGGACCGGATTCACCGGTGCGAGCAGATTGAGGAGAAGGGGCCACCCGGCCCAAGCTGTTTCGGTCATAGAATAATTTAAGAGCCTGCTGTAACCAAGTTACAACTGGCCCGGGGGACCAAATCGTATGATGGGAGCACCAAGCCGGACGACTGGTTGAATGACTATGTCACCGCCGTACACATTGCAGGCGGCAACCAAAGATGGTCTATGAGATACGTCCCACAGATGTTGGAGGGCCCTGCCCGGATCTGGCTCGATAACTTGCCGAAGGACAGTATCAATTGCTGGCTCGACTTCTCGGTATCCTTCATCAGCAACTTCACCAACACGTACAAGAGGCCGAATAGGCCGCAACAGCTCTCAGCTTGCAAGCAGCGGGAAGAGGAGACTGACCGAGAATACCTTACTCGGTGGAGCACATTGAGGAACACCTGTGAGGGTGTGAATGAGTCACAGGCAATCGCCTGGTTTGCTCAAGGCTGCAGACATGGTAGCATGTTGTGGCAGAAGCACCAGAGAGAGATGCCGAGTACGCTCGCCGAGACGATCAAGATAGCTGACATGTATGCACACGGAGACCCTACTCATGCTCTGCTCGATTCGTTCAAGCCGAGAAGAAGAAAACAAGATGCCAACCGACGCCAAGACCGCCAAGATTTCCGCAACAAGCGCAGAGATGACCGACCGGAACTCGGTACGGCTCAGAGCAGGTGAACACTGTGAACGAAGACACTGCGGCTGCCGGGAGCAGCCAAAGGCAAAAAACTGCTGGAGCCCAATACGGGCAGAACTAGAATCAGGGCCACGGCTTCAAGAAGCAATACAATGCCACTCAGCAAGGCAACAGCAACCCGGAAGCCGGAGATGCTCAAAGATTTATCTTTGAGAACATGAAGAATGGGCCATGTAGCTTCCATACTCGGCATCCGAGTAGGCGAACCAACCACACTACCCGGCCGGCAATGCAGTTGCTGGGACCGCGTCAAGAGTGAAGGCTTTGGTCAGCTGCCCCCTCCTCCTCCTCTGCAGCCTGGTGGTGCGAATGTGAAGCCTATTTGGGCAGCTCCTCCAAGGCCGACCGAGAACCGGGAAGGGAGAACGTGAATAAAGTGGCTCAGGGAGCCAACCGCAACTACAACAACCGCAACTTCTACACCCGCAACAACAACAGGAACAACAACAACAACAACAACAACAATAACAACAACAACAACAACCAGAGAAGGCGCACAATGGAGGTTTAATGCAGTGATACCAGCTGTGCCGCACAACCTCCACTGGTGCAACCAAGAGATTACCTGGTCCGATCATCCCAAGGTGATGCCCAATCCGGGTACATATGCTCTGGTGGTGGATCCCACCTTCCTGGGGACCAAGAAGAACGTCAAGTTCAACAAGGTACTGATCGACAACGGCAACAGCATCAACATCATGTACCGACATACCCTGGAGAAGCTCGGCCTTGGCGAGAACATGCTGCTACCCAGCAGGACTACTTTCCATGGCATTGTGTTGGGAGTGTCTTGCGCGCCAATCGGCCGCATCTGGATAGATGTGATATTCGGCACCAGGGAGAATTCCCGCACCGAGTGCCTGCAGTTTGAAGTGGTTGATCTTCAGAGCCCCTATCACGCTCTACTTGCCAGGCCCGCACTCACCAAGTTCATGGCCTCAACCCATGCAGCCTACCTGAAGATGAAGCTAACTGGTCCCAACGGTGTCATCACCATCTCGGGTGACTACAAGCTCTCCCTGGATTGCGCATATGCTGCATCTCTGCTGGCGGAGTCCTTGGTCATTGCTGCTGAGAAGAAGAAGATACACGAGGTGGTGGCTATGGCTCAAGCAGCTCAAGTAGGTATGCCTAGCATGTCGAGTTCTCGGTATGGAGCTACTTTCCATGCCTCACAGGAAACCAAGAAGGTGCAGGTTGACCCTGAGTTCCCAGACAGTGTTGCCATCATTGGCGCCGGGTTGGGTGAGAAATAGGAAAGCGAGCTCATCCACTTCCTCCGTGAGAATCGGGATGTCTTTGCATGGTCCAATGAGGACTTGCCGGGTGTCCCGAGGGAGTTGGTTGAGCACTCGTTACATGTGCGCCCAGACGCCAAGCCGATTAAGCAGGCAATGCGCCGCTTTGAGGCAGAGAGAAGGAAAGCGATCGGTGATCAGATCACCAAGCTGTTGATAAGTGGATTCATCATGGAGGTGCTGCATTCGGATTGGCTAGCCCATCCGGTCATGGTTGAGAAGAAGAAGGAGGACCCCAAGGCCGAGGTGGCATGGCACATGTGCGTGGACTACACCGACTTGAACAAGGCCTGCCCCAAGGACCTGTTTCCGCTACCCTGCATAGATCAGGTGATCGATTCCACTTTCGGGTGAGAGCTTTTGTCTTTCATTGATGCCTACTCTAGTTTTCATCAGATACCTCTTAACCCGGCTGATCAAATAAAGACTGCTTTTATTACCCCGTACAGGGCTTATTGCTATCGTGGCATGTGTTTTGGGTTGAGAAATGTTGTGGCTACCTATCAGAGATGCATGCAAAAATGTTTGCATGACCAAATCGGCAAGAATGTGCAGGTGTACATAGATGACATTGTCATCAAAACGAAAGAAACACATACTCTGCTTAGTGATATTGAGGAAACATTTGCCAGCTTGCGCAAATATAGGATGAAACTGTATCCGACTAAGCGCACATTTCGCGTCCCGGCTGGCAAGTTACTGGGTTTCTTGGTATCCAGCCGGGGAATTGAGGCCAATCCTTCAAAGATAAAAGCTATAGAGAGCATGTCTTTGCCGAGATCACAGAAGGATGTGCAGAAACTTACCGGATGTCTGGCATCCCTTAGCCACTTCCTGGGAAGAATGGGCGAGAAGGCCTTGCTTCTCTATCAGCTCATGAAGAAAAGTGACAAGTTTGTCTGGACGCCGCAAGCTGATGTGGATTTCAAGGAACTCAAAACCATGCTGGGTAGCGCTCCCATCCTGGCAAGCCCTCTACCCAAGGAGCCAATGATGCTCTACGTTGCAGCTACCAACCGGGTAGTCAACATGGTAATAGTGCTGGAAAGAGAAGAGGAAGGAAAAACTGTGCAGCGGCTAGTGTATTATCTCAGCGAGGTGCTATCCAGCTCCAAGAAAAACTACCCGCACTACCAGAAGATGACATATGGCGTGTACCTGGGTGCCAAGAAGCTTAAGCATTATTTCCAAGAGCATCCCATCACGGTGGTGAGCACCGCTCCCATCTCGGAGATCATGGGCAACAAGAATGCCAGCGGCAGAGTAGCCAAGTGGGCGATTGAGCTAGCCGCGTACACCCCTTTGTACGCGAGAAGGGAAGCAATCAAGTCACAAACTCTGGAAGATTTCTCGGTGGATTGGGCTGAGATGCAGTACGAGCCTCCCTTGCCGGAAACCAACTTCTGGAAGATGCATTTTGATGGCTCCAAAGTAAAGGAGGGGCTTGGTGCTGGCGTAGTTCTCACGTCACCCAAGCGAGATCAACTCAAGTATGTGTTGCAGATCCACTTCAAGGCATCCAATAATGTGTCCGAATATGACGCACTTGTACATGGCCCGAGGGTATCCAAGGAGATTGGGGTTCAGCGCATCGTCTGTTATGGCGACTCGGACTTGGTGGTTCAGCAAGTTTCCGGCAATTGCGATGCCCTTGATGCCAACATGGCCTCTTACCAGTTTCTGGTGCAAGCTATGACTGGATTCTTTGATGGGTGTGACTTTCATCACATACACCGAGCTGAGAATGATGCATCTGATACTCTGTCCAAGTTGGGGTCTTCTCAACAGTTTATCCCGCCTGGGATTGCCTTGGAGCATTTGAGAAAGCCATCTCCCAACTCGGAATCCATCTTCATTCCATCGCTGCCAGGATCAGAAGATGTTCCCATGGAGATTGATTGGGAAGCTGCAAAAGAGAACCCGGGGACTGTCGTCTCCAACCCGAGGACTGGCACCTGCAACCCGGGGACTGCTCCTCCTGACTCGGGGACTGTCGCATTCATCAAGAGGGTCATTTCTGAGTACCCGGGGACTCGTCCTCAACCCGGAGCAAGTAATGGTGGCGGATCCAATGGAGATAGATGGAGTTGTGTGCCCTGTCCGGCCCACGCCGAGATGGGTTGTTCGCATCTTCTCCTTCCTGATGGATGGCACCCTTCCAAGTGACGAGGTGACAGCCCGGCAGATACAGAGAAGATCCAAGGGCTACACCATCATCAACAAAGAGCTGCACAGAAGTAGCCCTACTTGCGTACTGCAACGCTGCGTTGAGCTACAGGAAGGAGAAGAGATCCTCAGAGAGATACATCAAGGAGAATGTGGGCATCATGCCTCTTCTCGGGCTCTAGTCAACAAGGCTTTTCCGCATGGATTCTTTTGGCTCAGTGTCTTGCAGCAAGCTGAAGATATAGTGAGGAAGTGCAATGGGTGCCAGAGGTTTGCAAGAAAAATTCATATGCCAGCGTCCGAGTTGAAGACAACTCCTATTACTTGGCCATTTGATGTCTGGTGTTTGGATATTGGAGGCCCTTTCAAACCAGCTAGAGGCAACATGACTCACATCTTGGTCATGGTTGATAAGTTCACCAAGTGGATTGAGGTCAAGCCTATCCAGAACTGTGATGGAGTCACAGCTGTGAGCTTTCTGAAGGACGTCATTCTGAGATACGGCTACCCGCACAGCATCATCACTGATAATGGCACAAACTTTGCTGAGGGTGCCTTTGCAAGATTCTGCAAGGAGAAGCGGATCCGGCTAGATGTTGCGTCAGTTGCGCATCCGGCCTCCAATGGGAAAGTTGAAAGAGCAAATGGCATGGTCCTATCCGTTATAAAGCCAAGGTTAATTGAGCCATTACAGCGAACCCCTGGTAGTTGGCTCGACGAGTTCCCCGCTGTGTTGTGGAGTAGGCACCAGAGGCAGTTTTCTCGGTGGCGGCCTCACTTGAGCTCAGCTCGGGAGCAGGTTCTTCGATCACCATTTCGGTGGTGACAACCTCCTCTTGCACTGCGGGTTGCGACTCTACTCGGTCCTCGTCAGAGCCAACTGCTGGCTTGACGATCTCCGAGTCAGTCTCCAACCCGGGCTCCTCTGAAGTGTCGCGCTGCTCGGCCTCTGCGTCCTCTGCTGCCTCGTGCTTAGACTCCTCGTACTCTTCATCTTCTGCACCCCGGATGCGGTCTTCACCGGCATCTCCTATGAACTCGGCTTCCCCTTCCTCCTCCTACTCTTCGACATCGGTATCCGACTCGGTGGGGCTGTCGATGTACTGATTCGTTTCAGCCCAGGAAGCGAGCTCGTATGCAACCTCTTTCCAACGCAGGATGCAATCTGGCTGCTTTTTCCATTTGGAGTCATTTCTGCGGGTGCAGATCCTGTCAAGGTCAAGGTTCTCATACCAGGAGAGGATGAAGTGGAGAGTCTTGTCGGCTCCTGCCCGGGCTGCGGAAGGGCGCCACTTCTTCAGTTCTTCCTTGACATGATCCAGGTTGGCCGCCATATCGGAGATGGTGTCAGGGATTTGGCGCTCTGGCCAGAATAGCTTGTGCAGGTTCACTGTTGTGGACACCATGGTGGTGCCCAGGCCCATGAGGGATTGCACCCGGGTCTTAATGCTGACAAGATGATCTTCGATGCTGGAAGTTTCATCAACATTCAGACCGGGTGCTGCCCTGGCCCTTCTCGCCTTCTCCACATCGGTCTCAGCAGCAGCACTGAGATATGAGAAGATATCTGGATCGGGAAATGCTGGTTTGGATCAGAAAAGGAAACCATGGAAGAAGAGAAACTGAGTAGAAAAAGACAGAAGAATCAAGACTAAGTAAGGTGAAGAGTAGCAGCAACTCACAAGCTAGTTCTAGCACAAGGGACCCCAGCTTGGTCCTCCAATCTTCCGCTTCTCGGAGGTTCTTTTCCTAGATACAACACGAGTCGTTGACAATGCCCTCGAGAGTTTGATTCCTATCTCGGAGAGATTGGATCTCCCTCAAGAGTTCCTGCTTCTCGGCGGCAGCCCTTTTCTCCATGTCATTCTTCTAGTTGACGGCACCGATTGCAGTCTTGAGCGCTTCAGTGAGCTGAACTTGCAGCTTCTCAAACTCCGCGCTCTCGTCCTCACGCTCCTTCTGCAATTCGGCCTCTCGGACCTGCACTTGGTGGTGTGCTTCAGCTGGAGTGAGGCACTGCAGGTGCTGCTCCCAGAAGTTCTTGTATTCTTCTGCGGATAGAACAACAAAGTTAGCAGAGTACATGAGCAAAAGAAAGCAAATGAAGAGAAGAAGGAAGGATATTCACCTTGCAGAGAGGAGATGGTGGTTTGTGCAGACACAGCTATGACCTCGCAGTCCTGGTGCTTCTAAACGAGAGTTTTGAGCTCACTTGCAGAGGAGACTATGATTGAGCAAAAAGTAGAGAACGGGTGTAAACAAAAAACGCACAAACCGAAATGCTTAAAGCATACTCTCAACAGCGGACAACTTGATATTATTGTCCAAGGCGTTCTTCTCTAGAGCGTCCTATTCGCTCTTCTCAAATTCCAGAGCCCGGTTCCGGTCTCTGACTTGGCGATGTGACCAGAGAAGCTGGCGAAAAATCTTCGTCCTTTCCTGGACGCTATCCTGCAGAGAAGAAGAAAATTGTGTGAGTTTGGAAGATTTGGCCCGAGTAGATAGCAACTCGGCTGAGCTTCACCTAATCGGCCCGAATCTCGGGGAATGGGTAGTGGATAAGAGAAGAGAGGTAAAGAAGAAATATGGCAACTCGGAAAAGTCAAAAGAGGAAAACACTTACCACGTAGCTCTGCTCAATGTCCTCGATAGATTTGCGCAGGACAAACATCTTACTGGCCAGATTACTGCAAGGTCCGGCTACAGCCATGCTAACAGGATCGATGTCGGCCTTGTTTCACTCTGTCCGTTAGTTGTCGTGGATCCGCAGCTTAACAGCATCCCATGAGGCATTGCCGAGTACCTTGTTGTCCCACACTTTATCGATAAAGCCTACTCGGTCAAGGATGGCTGCTACGCCTTCTTCGTCGGGGATCTCCTCTTCATCCTCTTTGCGGGAAGAGAATTCCTTGATGATCAGGGAGTCCTTTTTCCCCTTAGACTTGGAGTGGGCCACGGCCCTTCGCTCTTTCAGAGCGGCTATCCGCTCGGCTTCTTTTGACATCTGGATCTAATGTCGCTCCTGCAGCTGGATCCTATACTCGGGGAAGGTTAGGGCAGTCTCATTTTCGCTGGCACCTGTGTCGGGATCCTGCTCCTCTGGAGGAGCAAAGTTGACGTTGGTCTGGACCAGCTTGACGTTCGGGTTGGGGGGCTTCTTGTTCTGGTTGAGCGCCCACTTGGTCTTCTTGGCCGGTTGCGCGGACTGTCCACCTTGCCGAGCGCCCGCCGGCTAGGTCCCTGAAGGCTTAAAGGGCAGAAGTTGTTGCCCATCTTGCCGCTGCTTGGTGGGTGGCGCACCAGTCTGCCCCGCGCCTCGCTTGGGCTGGAACCGGGTTGGCTGCGCAGCCTTCTTCCCTGCGGAAGCCGCGGGCTGCTTCTTGGAGGTGGGCGCGGGAGCTGGCTGAGATGGTGGAGGCGCTTGGCGAGTTGACGGAGGCGCTTGGCGAGATGGCGGCCCGTGCGGCTGGCTAGCCGGCGCGGTGTCCGGCTGCACTGTGTCTTGGCATGCTGGCTCCTCCGAAGGGTCTTCTACCCGCTGCTCGGCAGCAGGTTCTGGCTGCTCTGCAGCAGTGTCTTCATGCTGCTGCTCGACAGCAGGATCTGGCCGCTCCGTGGCGGTGTCCTCTTGCGGCTGCTCGGCAGCGTGATCAGTGGTCTCCTCAGCTGATGCTCGGGGATGGTTGCTAGGGCTGAGCTGCAACATCATGGCGCTACTCGTCTGGGTCCTCGCTCTAGGAACTAAACGATTGTTTGGATTTGGGACACTCTGTTGGCGGAGGAAGAAGTAACGATCCCAGGTATGGATGGTTGGGTAGACACCTAAAAAGATTTCGCAGACGGCAGCGTGGGTGGAAAGCATGGCAATGGCGTTCGGAGGCAGGTGATGTGGATGAAGGCCGAAATGACGGAGAAAATCAGAGAAGAACTTGGAAATTGGAAAACCTAGGCCACGCTTGAAATGGGAGAGGAAAACTACATATTCACCGTCTTCTGGAGTCGGGACGAGCTCCTTGCCGGGAGGGCGGCAAATCACGCCGGGAGGGACGCGGCGGGTATTCACCAGCCACTGGCAGTCGTCAGCGGTGATGTCTGACCCCTCCCAGCCGGCACGCGCCGGCGCCGCCTCCTCCTCGTGCTGCTCCGCGGCGACATTCTCGAGCTCCATGGTGGCGCGGTCGCTGGCGGAGAAGCGGAAGTTCGTCAGGGTGGATGGCGCAGGCCGGAATCGGAGATGCGTTGGGTGTTCTTCTCTCTCTCTCTCTGTTCGCGTACTGGCGGCACGCTGCGAGCTTGCGGCGGCGCTGCGGTTTGCGGTGGAGGCGGAGGCGAGGAGAAGGAGTGCGAGATGGGGAAAGTGCGAAGGAAAGAGAAGACTGGGGCGGCGAGGGGGTATTTATTCCTCCGCGAATCCTAATTACTAGATGGATTGATCGTGGCTGAGATCGTGCAGCTTGGGAGTTAACTACCCGTTAGAAACACGCACAACACAATATGCGCGCGTAATGGGCGTAGTTAATCCCATGACGTGGGTCGTGGGCTCTCGAGTACACGCTCAAAGTGACACAACGAACTATGGGCCCCAGGTGAAGTGACAGGCGCGTGGCACGCTGTAGCGCCAGAACAGAGGCGTCGGGGGCGCGGATGCATGACACATGCCCTTCCTGGACACGAGAAGATGGATTCGCTCAGGATTGAGCGGGAGCGTGATGAAAATTTCGCTAAGTGTAGAGTACTCGGCAGAACTCTGCAGCGTGTGCTCTACTCAGCACCAAGAGGAATTCTCCAGTGACCACAGTTGGAGGAGTTCAAGTAAGAGTTATGGGTGTCCGGGTTAAGGAGCAACTCGGCCAAACTTCTTCACGAAGGCAAATTGGTTTAAGCTGGCAGAGCCCAATAAACAAGTTCACCGGACTCTACCAGCTTCGGGGACTAATGTCGGGGGGCTGCCTCCGAGTTGGCCTAAGGCATGTGATAAAACAGAGATAAGAGTACTGTTTGCCGGGTAGGCGACTACCGGTGTATCTGGTACCCGGTAGCCGCTACTCGGTGGTAAGTACCGACGGCCAAGAGAAGATAATGAGGAAGATCATAATCATCCGAGCAGAGATCAGGTGGTCCGAGTAGATGGGAAGCGAC
Organism: Alopecurus myosuroides; assembly: GCA_028641055.1. Classification (NCBI taxonomy): domain Eukaryota; kingdom Viridiplantae; phylum Streptophyta; class Magnoliopsida; order Poales; family Poaceae; genus Alopecurus; species Alopecurus myosuroides. The sequence goes on along the minus strand of CM054057.1, from coordinate 132,116,700 downwards.
CCTACTCGGGCACAAAGTCAATGGAGCCGTTCTGACAAGATCTCGCGTATCTCGCAGCCGTACAGGCGTGCGGTTCAACTTACAAGGAACATGATTATCCGCGCTACAGCGTGGGTACAGTAGGGTAGGCGCCTGTCATGTTCTGTCACTGACAAGGGGGACAAGACATGTCAGGGACCTACTCTGTGAAACTGACAGGGTGGACAAGTCCTGTCAGCCGGACGGCGCGGCGACTTCTCGCAACGGCGTCAGCGGGAACACGGAGGCGTGCTCCGTGTCACAATAGAGATATCGCTTCGTGTAGCTTTAATCGTTGTTTACTCGACTGGGTACTAGTATATAATGTGCCCAGCCCCCTCCTGCGCGAGGGACGTTGCCCTGGGAGCATTTATTGCGAGACTTAGCACTAGTCCGAGAGAGAGAGCAAGCAGCCAGCTACTCGGCTGAGAGAGAACTTGTACTGTGGCTACTCGGTCGATACATATACAGAGAGATAGGCAGAAGTAGATGTGTTATCTCCACACGAGGGCCCCGAACCTGGGTAGATCGGGGTGTTTGCAGTGTTTCTGTGCGCGTCTACTCGACGTGCTATCCCTCTCCGAGTACCTATAACGTCCATCGGCCCCAACTCTTAGCCATCCCATGGGATCTGTCTTCACCACTCTACGACGGTTCCAAAGGCTTCAACCATCGGTACACCTGCCAACGCCTAATCATGTGTGGTCGCTGCAACAACAAAAAAACAGAGAAAAACGAGGTCAAAATAGGAGATGTTGCTATCGATCCGTGTACCTCTCACATGCTAAGCGAGCGCTCTAACATCTGAGCTACGTCCCCTTTGTAAAAAATATATTTCACATATTAAATTGTGTATGAACTCGTGCAGAATACTACCCCCTCCGTTCACAAATAGATGAATTCAATTTGTCTAAACATGAATATATTTAGATACAAACATGTCTACATAAATTCATATTTAGACAACCAGAAGTCATTTATTTGTGAACGGAGGGAGTAGTAAAGAACATGCTAATGAGTATTTATTTGCTAGAAGTGGCCTTTTCCGCAACTAATAGCACATCTGCCCCCTTATGTAAACTATTTTCATACTAGTCGTCAACCCGTGCACCTGCACGGGCTAGTTATTTTAACAACATATTACGAAAAATATTCTTCAAGGATTAGTTTCATCTACAAAATTCGTTATTGACAGATAGAAAGAATTGATAATGAATCTAGAATGCTTTTTTTTTTTTGAAAATATTGTATTTTTTTTACTACCAATGTGTATGGAAACATTTGTTTCCTTCGGCATGTGCCAAGAACATATGCAAAAATCCTAATGGAAAATTACTTGGAACTCTAAAAATAATACGATAAATTTATTCTTCTAATATACTTTTGAAATATAGATACGAAATATGTCATATTTCTTGTAGTTTTTCCTATTATATATTAAAACATGTGGTGTGTTGTTACTATGGTTAAGATTCATCGTTCAAAATCAGCATATAGATAGATGTGGACTACAAATTTTCCAAAGATCATCCTCAATATGTTCAAAAGTACACACACAAAAGTAAGATATGAAATTTCATAGCAACACTGACTAATTTTGTTAACATGATATCAACTTAAAATATTTTGCATGCACATTCGTAATTTTTAATCAACATCTGTTGAAAAGGACCGCTTCCACAAAATTTATGTGATTCAAAAAATTTGATTAATACATCACATCCATGGAGACATTCTTAAGCGACAAAATTTCCAAATGGAAGAAAAACTAAATCACATGTGTCAATCTATATTATGCACCGTCGCATCTGACAGCTAAATAAAAGGAAGAATAAAAGCTGGCAAACTTAGCTTAACGTACACACTCGGACATAAGCGAGCGCCCTATGGATATGTGGTCATATGTAACGGGTTGCAATTGGCAGACTTCCCCATAGTGCTTCGAAAAAGAGCAGCAGAGAGATTTGTCTTTATATATAGACAATATATTGGGTGGATCAATTGAAATTTAAAGCATTTCTATGCACCATGTGTAGGTATGCCTCGGCTGATATAAATTGTGTTAGCTAGAATACTACTAATCCTCTTGGTATTGTGCGCAAATAATCTTATCAATGTGCTGATAGGCCTGTACCTTGCACTGGCGCCACCTATCCCAGTACTCCTTCCACTGTATTCGTCTGGTCACCAAACGTATGTCTCTTTGTTCCAGACATCAACTCATCCTGTGAGGAAACAATTCTTATACTTGTGAAAGCATGTCAGGAAAGAAGCTACCAAAGTACTATATGTTTATTTTTTTTCTCGCAGAGGCACATAGAGAGAGTCAATATTTTGACTGCATACAATGGTTTAATTATGTACCTACATAGACTCTCTAGGCGGTGTGACAAAAATTTAAAGCAAATACGGTAGTAGTGTAAAACTTAGGGTTTGGGAAACTGCTCGACACCCTCCGTGGGGTGTGGCTATCTCATATATATGAGGGTACCAAGAGGTACAATACAGATATGTACAGAGGCTACGTATACAGTCTAACACCCTCCCTCAATCTTAACTATGGCCTGAAGTACAAAGCAAGTTAAGATTGCGCCTACAACCTACAAACTGTGGCTGCGGTAGAGGCTTCGTGAAGATGTCAGCAAGTTGATCCTTGGAAGGAATGAACTTGATGAGAAGTAGCTTCTGTGCGACACGTTCCCGTACAAAATGATAATCAACCTCGATGTGTTTCGTTCGGGCATGGAATACCGGATTCGAAGACAAGTATGTAGCGCCGATGTTGTCACACCAAAGGACCGGTGGCTGATCTTGAGAGACTCCCAGCTCTCTCAACAAAGACTGAACCCAAATAAGCTCAGCTGTGGCATTAGCAACTGCCTTGTACTCCGCTTCAGTACTACTACGAGATACTGTAGCCTGCTTGCGAGCATTCCAGGCGATCAAATTATGACCAAAGAATACCGCATAGCCCCCCGTGGATCGCCGATCATCAGGACTACCAGCCCAGTCTGCGTCAGAGAAGGCTGAGAGATCACACGACGGAGCAGGCTGGAGAAGCAAACCGTACGAGGCAGTGAGACAGATGTAGCGCAGAATCCGCTTCACAGCTGACCAGTGAGACGTCCGAGGCGCATGAAGATACTGACACACACGGTTGACTGCATAGGAGATATCTGGTCTGGTGATAGTGAGGTATTGCAGACCACCAACGAGACTGCGGTACTCAGTAGCATCATCAGGCGAAAGAGGATCTCCATCAAGAGCAGACAATCGATCAGTGGCAGACATAGGAGTGGCAGCATGCTTGCACTTCAGCATACCAGCGCGACGCAGCAAGTCCAGAGAATACTTATGCTGAGTGAGAGTCAACCCAGCAGAAGACCGTGAGACCTCCAGACCAAGGAAATAGTGCAGCGCACCCAGATCCTTGACAGCAAAATCACCACTCAGCGCAGTCACAAGGCGATCAGCAGCAGCATCAGAGGAGCTAATAAGGATGATATCATCAACATAAACCAGCAGATACATCGTGACCTCAGGACGCTGAAGAAGGAACAAGGAGGTGTCAGCAGTAGACGGGATAAACCCATGAGCCCGAAGAACAGAACCAAGGCGTGCATGCCATGCACGAGGAGCCTGCTTGAGTCCATAGAGCGCCTTGACCAGGCGGCAAAGATGATGAGGACGAGCAGGATCAACAAAACCTGGGGGCTGACGCATATAAACCTCCTCTTCCAAGACACCGTGGAGGAAAGCATTCTGAACATCCAGCTGACGAAGAGACCACCCTCGTGTAACAGCCAAAGAGAGCAGCAATCGAATGGTGGTAGGCTTAACAACTGGGCTGAAAGTATCCTCATAATCAAGACCATACCTCTGTTTGAAGCCCTTGGCAACAAGACGTGCCTTGTAGCGCTCAATAGAACCATCAGCATGTTTCTTGACTTTGAAGACCCACTTAGAATCAATGATATTAACACCAGAAACAGGGGGAACAAGCTGCCAGGTGTCATTTTTGAGGAGGGCCTGAAACTCCTGTTCCATTGCACTACGCCAGTGAGGAATACCAAGAGCGGCCTGAAAATGTCGTGGTTCAGCAGTGGGATCATCCTTGGCTTGAGCAACACAGGCTGCAATCCAAGCAACAGTACCATCAGTGCGTTCTTTGGGACGGAACACACCAGCCTGACTGCGTGTACGAGGACGTAGGGCAGCAGGCACAGAGGGCGTCGAGGTCGACGCAGCAGGCGATGCCGGCGAATCCGGCGGCGAGTCGGCCGTCGCGTGCGGCCCAGAAGAGGGCGGCGTGGCCGGCCTGCTGGATGGGCCGGGCGACGGAAGCGGAGAGGCCGGCCCAGGAGTGGCGACCGGCGAGGCAGGCGGGCCGGGCGGGGTGGCCGGCGAAGCAGGCGAGGCCGGCCCAGAAGAGCCCGCGCTGGGGGCAGGCGAGGCCGGCCGGGGCGACACCGGCCCAGGCGAGGCGGCAGGAGACTCGAGCGGGGCCGAGCCAGGAGGGGACGACGCGGCCAGCCCAGGCGGGGTAGCCGCCGAGGCAGGGGAGGCCGGCGGAGAAGCCAGCCGCGTGCGCGCCACGGACTGGTCGGGCATGCATGGCACATGCAGCCGATCGACGTCCGATGGAGGCGCAGCATCATCCAGCAGCTGAAGCCGAGCGCCACGACCAGTACCTGCAGCATGGTTAGGAAGCAAAGCAGGAGAGTATGCAGCATCAACAAACTGGTCAGGCGACGGTGTAGTGGATGACACAGGCGGTGTGGGAGTGGTGGTGGTGGTCGGAAGTGCAGCAAAAGGAAACACATTCTCATCAAACACAACATCACGAGAGATATAGACGCGGTTAGTGGGAACATGAAGGCACTTGTACCCTTTGTGAAGGGAACTATACCCAAGAAAAACGCACTTCTTAGACCGAAACTCTAGCTTACGCTTGTTATACGGGCGAAGATGAGGCCAACACGCGCAGCCAAAGACCTTGAGAAAGGTATAGTCAGGGGTTTCATTAAGCAAGAGTTCAAGAGGTGTTTTCATGTTTAGGAGACGTGTAGGAAGCCTATTTATAAGGAAACAGGCGGTAGCAAAAGCATCACTCCAAAACCGAAAAGGAACGGAGGCATGAGCAAGTAAAGTTAGGCCAGTTTCTACAAGATGACGATGCTTACGTTCGGCGGTGCCATTTTGCTGATGTGTATGTGGACAAGACACACGGTGTGAGATCCCAAGCTTGTTAAAGAACGTATTGAGATTGTGATATTCACCTCCCCAATCCGACTGAACATGAATGATTTTGTGCTTTAGGAGACGCTCAACATGCGCTTGAAACTGAATAAAGACATCAAAAACATCAGATTTGCGCTTAATAAGATAAAGCCAAGTAAACCGACTATAAGCATCAATAAAACTGACATAATAATTGTGGCCACTGACAGACGTTTGGGCATGACCCCATACATCAGAAAATACAAGCTCAAGAGGATGTTTAACTACACGACTCGACTCTGAAAAAGGAAGCTGGTGACTCTTGCCCTGCTGACAGGCATCACAGATAGTTTCAGCAATTTTATTGGACACAACTGGAAGATCATGACGATGCAGAACATGGCGAACTATGGGGGTAGCAGGATGACCCAGACGAGCATGCCAATGAGTAGACGACACACGAACTCCACTGAACACCTGGTGGACAGGCGGCACAGCTAGCGCAGGCGGCATGTCAAGCGCATAGAGCCCATGGCGTAGGCGACCTCTAAGAAGAACGGCCCTCGTGTCCCGGTCCTTAATGAAAAAATGAAAACGGTGAAATTCAGAAAAGACATTATTATCACGAGTAAGTTGAGGAACTGACAACAAACTACGTGTAGCGGAAGGAACTCGAAGGACATTGAGGAGACGTAAGTGTTTGGAATTGTGTGTAAGAAGTGCAGCCTGACCAATGTGCGAGATGTGCATACCTGCTCCGTTGGCGGTGCGAACCTGATCATTACCGCGATACGGCTCCTGGGACGAGAGCTTGCCCATCTCACTTGTCAGGTGGTGAGTAGCTCCAGTGTCCATGTACCATGTCGGGTCGATGGGGTACGACGGAGTGTGCCCGGACTCATGACTCGCAAGCGCAGCTTGCTTGTCATTGCCCTTGCCGTTGTTGCCGATGCCGAGGAAGTCCTGCTTGAAGCGGCGATGGCAGCGGGAGGCGATGTGGCCCGCCAGGCCACAAAGCTGACACGCGAGCTCGCTGCCGCAGCACGGGCAGGTGGCGCGCGGGCGGCTGCCACCCGTCGTCGGAGAGGGGGCCGCGGCAGGGGCCCGTGGCGCCTGCTGGGGAGGCGCTGCTGGTGGTTTGCCGCCCGCCTGCGGCTGCTTCGGCGCCTTGCCGCGCGCAGCGGCGTTGGCAGAGGAGAAGCCTGGGGCAGCACGTTTCGCCTTGACGCGTAAATTATTTGAGCTTGACCTCTATTATGTCCATCTTGGATAAACATAGTATTATGTGTATAGATGTATTATACGTAACCCTAACCCCCTTGTAATTGTACTGTACACACGCATATAAATATACATGAGGCCGGCCCTGTTACGGGTACGTGCAAACCCTACCCTACTCATCTTCTATCATGGTATCAGAGCCTAGGGGCTCCGCTTCCGCATACTAGCCGCCGCCGCCGCCGCTTTCTAACCATCGCCGCCGCCGATCGCTACTCCGGCCGCAGCCCTACACCACCCTACACTACCGACACCCATGTCATCCGCTACGAGTCGCGCTACCTCCATGTCCTCCGGTGATTCGAGTGCAGGGCACGTCACGATGGCGTCCAGGATCCCTACTACGCCCATCGCCATCCATAGCTCCATCACCATACGCCTCAACGCCGACAATTACCTTCACTGGCGCACACAGATCGTCCCTCTTCTCCGAAGCAATCTCATCTATGGCTTTGTTGATGGGACTCTCCCGTGTCCAAGTCCTGAGATCAAGAACCCGGCAGGCACATCTCCGGCCACCGTCCCCAACCCGCAGTACGGCGCCTGGCATCAACAGGATCAAGCAATCCTGTCTGCCATTGTCTCATCTCTCGGAGATGGGGTGATCGGGATGGTGATGCTCGACGTCACCTCACAGGAGGCATGGACTACTCTGGAGGCGAGCTACGCCACTCCCTCGACGTCACGCATCATGCAGCTGCGCACTGCCCTCTCGCGGTGCAAGAAACTGGACAAGACGGCCACCGTATACTTCAACGAGGTCAAGGCCCTCGCCGACACGATGGCTTCCGTCGGTCAGCCGCTTCGCCCAGAGGAGTTCACCTCCTACCTCCTCGCCGGCCTCGACAGCGACTACGACGCTCTCGCTGATCGCGTCGGCGCGCGTCCACTCTCGGACCCCATGCCGATCCGCGATGTCTTCTCGCAGCTGTTGAACGCGGAACAGCGTGCTGAAAATCGGCGCGCCGAACTTCGTACGGACGTCCACCTCGCCAACTACTCCGCCCGACCGTCTTCTGGAGCTGGTCGCGGGGCTGGTGGGGGCCGCACGGGATCTTCCCCGAACCGCGCGCCAACGCCCCCATCTGCGCCCTATGCAGCGCCTGCTGCGCCCTACCCGGCCACCGGTGGAGGAGGTGGCGGTAATCGCCACGTTTGCCAGCTATGCACCAAGGTGGGGCATCTCGCGGCATGCTGCTTTAAGCGGTTTGAGTGCACGTTTCTTGGCGCCGGCAACGATGGGCGCAACATGGCGCGCCAGATTGCGGCTTTCAAGCCGCCGAGAGCTGGTGCCGGCGCCGCCTACACCGCTACACATACTGGGACTACATCCTCCTATCCCATTGATCCAAGCTGGTACCCAGATACCGGCGCCACGGATCACCTCACCAACGATCTCAACAAGCTAACTGTGAGGGATCAGTACCATGGCAAAGAACACGTCCAAACTGCCAATGGCTCAGGTATGCGCATTACACATATTGGTCAGTCTACAATTCCTACACCATCCGCATCACTACACCTTACAAACATTCTCCATGTTCCCTCTGTTACACGCAATCTACTCTCTGTCAAACAATTTTCCTACGACAATAATGTATTCTTTGAGTTTCACCCGTGTTATTTTCTTGTTAAGGATCGGGCTACGAAGGAGGTCCTGCTTAGAGGAGGGCTTCGTGGAGGTCTTTATAATCTCAACTTTGAGTCCGTGAAACAAGTCTTCAGCAGTATACGGGTGTCACGAGATCAGTGGCACTCACGTCTAGGTCATCCAGCCACTCCTATAGTTCAGCATGTGTTACATCGTCATGAGCTTCCATCATTGTCAGTTAATAATGCTACAGTTTGTGATGCCTGTCAGCAGGGCAAGAGTCATCAATTACCTTTTCCTCTTTCGAGTCGTGTAGCTACAGCACCCCTTGAGATTATATATTCTGATGTTTGGGGTCCTGCTCAAACATCGGTTAGTGGACATCAGTTTTATGTTAGCTTCATTGATGCATACAGTCGTTTTACATGGCTCTATTTGCTTAAACATAAATCTGATGTGTTCCAAATTTTCTTACAATTCCAACAGCATGTTGAACGTCTCTTAAGTCGTAAAATCATTCATGTTCAAAGTGACTGGGGTGGTGAGTATCTTAAACTAAACAAATTCTTCTCCGATATTGGTATCTCCCACCGTGTCTCTTGTCCACATACCAGTCAACAAAACGGCACTGCTGAACGGAAACATCGTCATATAGTAGACACGGGTTTAACTCTGTTAGCACATGCATCGGCTCCTTATCGTTTTTGGAGTGATGCGTTCTCTACGGCTTGTTTTCTCATTAATCGATTACCGACACGAGTTATTCATATGCAAACTCCCCTTGAGCGTCTCCTCGGTGAAACACCGGACTACACCTTTTTAAAGGTTTTTGGGTGTGCGTGTTGGCCACATCTTCGTCCCTACAATAATCGTAAACTCGAGTTTCGCTCTAAACAATGTGTCTTTCTTGGATACAGCTCCATTCATAAGGGGTACAAATGTTTGCATATTCCTACCAATAGAGTGTATATATCTCGTGATGTTGTGTTTGATGAGACGGTTTTTCCCTTCTCTCAACTTACATCTCCTTCCACACCACCTACATCATCTCATACTTCATTGCATTCTGACCAATTTGTTGATGCTGCACACTGTCCTACTTTATTGGCTAACCATGGTGCAGGTAATGGTAGAGGTGCTCGCCTTGAGCTCCTTGACGAGCATGCAGCGATCGACGTGCATGGATTGCAGAGATCCCATGCAGACGGGGCTGCTGCCTCCAGCCCGCACACCTCCAGCTGTGCGTCGCCTGGTGCGACCGCCAGCAGCCCACGCCCGTCGAGCAGTGCGTCGCCCGGTGCGGTGGACAGCAGCTCGCGCACGCGGTCTCCCGTCCACGGTTCAGCTCCACCGAGCCCACTCACGCTGTCGCCGCGTGCGGCGTCTAACTACCAGTCGCCCACGTCGTCATCTGGGCCTGCTTCTCCACCGGGTGCGGCGAACAGCTCCCAGCCGCACCCATCGCCTGGGCTGTCTTCATCGAGCCGCACCGCCTCGGATGGCTCTTCATCCACTGCCTCGACACCACCTCCAGGTAGACCTGGTGCGATTACTCGGCTGCAACGAGGGGTTGTTCAGCCCCTCAAACGTACCGATGGCACTATTGCATGGAGTGCTATACGCACAAATGATCCTCAACTACTTCATACTGAACCGACTGATTATCGAGTGGCACTTTCTTCTCCTCATTGGCGTACTGCTATGGAGACCGAGTTTACAGCTCTTCAGAACAACCGTACATGGCAGCTCGTTCCTCCCAAGTCTGGGGTAAATATTATTGATTGCAAGTGGGTGTTCAAAATCAAGAAGAAAGCTGATGGTTCTATTGAGAGATACAAGGCACGACTCGTGGCTAAAGGGTTTAAACAACGGTATGGCTTGGACTATGAGGATACATTCTCTCCTGTTGTTAAACCTGTTACCATCCGTATATTATTATCTATGGCTCTCTCTCAGGGATGGCATCTTCGGCAACTTGATATACAGAATGCATTCTTGCATGGTGTTCTTGAGGAGGAGGTTTTCATGCGTCAACCACCTGGTTTTGAGGATCCTACATACACCAGCCATCTTTGTCGTCTTGATAAAGCTCTATATGGGCTGAAACAAGCGCCTCGTGCTTGGCACGCTCGCTTGAGTTCTGCCCTTGCTACTCTGGGTTTTACGGCCTCTACTGCTGATACATCATTATTCATTCTACGACGATCAGATACTACTATTTATCTTCTTGTCTATGTGGATGACATTATTGTGGTTAGTTCCTCCTCGACTGCTACTGATCATCTAGTTCATCAGCTTGGTACTGTTTTTGCTCTCAAAGATCTGGGTCCTCTTCATTATTTTCTTGGTATTGAGGTTCATATGTTGGGTCCAAATCTTTTGATGAGTCAGAATAAATATGCAACTGAGCTTCTGCAACGTGCTGGAATGACCAAGTGTGCTCCTTCTTCCACACCTATGTCCTCTAATGACAGACTTTCAGCCACTGCTGGTACACTTCTATCTGATGAGGACTCCACCAAATATCGCAGTATTGTTGGTGGATTACAGTATCTTACCATGACCCGTCCTGATCTGTCCTTTGTGGTGAACAAAGTGTGTCAGTACTTACATGCACCGAGGTGTTCTCATTGGTCGGCAGTCAAGCGTATCCTCCGTTATGTCAAAGCTACTTTGTCTAATGGCTTGCTTCTGCGACCTTCTCATAGTGATCCTCATCTTCTGTCTGCTTTCTCTGATGCTGATTGGGCTGGCAGCTCTGATGACAGAAGATCGACGGGGGGATTTGCCATCTTCTATGGTGGTAATCTGGTTTCTTGGAGTGCCAGGAAACAGGCTACAGTTTCTCGTTCCAGTACAGAGTCTGAGTACAAGGCTCTCGCTAATGCCACTGCAGAACTGATATGGGTACAGGCTCTACTTGGTGAACTTGGAGTATCTCACTGTCAGCCACCCATCCTTTGGTGTGACAATATTGGAGCAACGTTCCTTTCTGCTAATCCAGTATTTCATGCCCGTACCAAACATATAGAGGTTGATTTTCATTTTGTTAGAGAACGGGTGGCTCAGAAGTTACTTCAGATACGCTTCATCTCCTCCAAGGATCAACTAGCTGACATATTCACCAAGCCCTTGCCTTTACCTCAGTTTACATCTTGTAAACACAATCTCAACATTCATGGCACAGTTGAGATTGAGGGAGGGTGATAAACATAGTATTATGTGTATAGATGTATTATACGTAACCCTAACCCCCTTGTAATTGTACTGTACACACGCATATAAATATACATGAGGCCGGCCCTGTTACGGGTACGTGCAAACCCTACCCTACTCATCTTCTATCAGATGATATGGACATAATAGAGGTCCATGAGAGTCATTTATGCTTGAGTTGGAAGGAAATACTAAGCCTCACTGATGTTCATTATAAGGTGAATTCTTTCCTAGTGATAAATAATGTTTGTGTTTGTGAGAACGTTATACTACCTAAGCCTATGATATGTATGATTAGGTTTATTGATAACACAAACATGGATGGAGAAGAGGAAGCAAGGAGCAAAAGAAGGAGGCATGGCAGAAGAAGGAGGCATGGAAAACAACTACAAGGAATTGATGTTTCAAATTCGGACACGGAGGGTGTCAAGCCAGCCGCGTGCGCGCCACGGACTGGTCGGGCATGCATGGCACATGCAGCCGATCGACGTCCGATGGAGGCGCAGCACGCGACGGCCGACTCGCCGCCGGATTCGCCGGCATCGCCTGCTGCGTCGACCTCGACGCCCTCTGTGCCTGCTGCCCTACGTCCTCGTACACGCAGTCAGGCTGGTGTGTTCCGTCCCAAAGAACGCACTGATGGTACTGTTGCTTGGATTGCAGCCTGTGTTGCTCAAGCCAAGGATGATCCCACTGCTGAACCACGACATTTTCAGGCCGCTCTTGGTATTCCTCACTGGCGTAGTGCAATGGAACAGGAGTTTCAGGCCCTCCTCAAAAATGACACCTGGCAGCTTGTTCCCCCTGTTTCTGGTGTTAATATCATTGATTCTAAGTGGGTCTTCAAAGTCAAGAAACATGCTGATGGTTCTATTGAGCGCTACAAGGCACGTCTTGTTGCCAAGGGCTTCAAACAGAGGTATGGTCTTGATTATGAGGATACTTTCAGCCCAGTTGTTAAGCCTACCACCATTCGATTGCTGCTCTCTTTGGCTGTTACACGAGGGTGGTCTCTTCGTCAGCTGGATGTTCAGAATGCTTTCCTCCACGGTGTCTTGGAAGAGGAGGTTTATATGCGTCAGCCCCCAGGTTTTGTTGATCCTGCTCGTCCTCATCATCTTTGCCGCCTGGTCAAGGCGCTCTATGGACTCAAGCAGGCTCCTCGTGCATGGCATGCACGCCTTGGTTCTGTTCTTCGGGCTCATGGGTTTATCCCGTCTACTGCTGACACCTCCTTGTTCCTTCTTCAGCGTCCTGAGGTCACGATGTATCTGCTGGTTTATGTTGATGATATCATCCTTATTAGCTCCTCTGATGCTGCTGCTGATCGCCTTGTGACTGCGCTGAGTGGTGATTTTGCTGTCAAGGATCTGGGTGCGCTGCACTATTTCCTTGGTCTGGAGGTCTCACGGTCTTCTGCTGGGTTGACTCTCACTCAGCATAAGTATTCTCTGGACTTGCTGCGTCGCGCTGGTATGCTGAAGTGCAAGCATGCTGCCACTCCTATGTCTGCCACTGATCGATTGTCTGCTCTTGATGGAGATCCTCTTTCGCCTGATGATGCTACTGAGTACCGCAGTCTCGTTGGTGGTCTGCAATACCTCACTATCACCAGACCAGATATCTCCTATGCAGTCAACCGTGTGTGTCAGTATCTTCATGCGCCTCGGACGTCTCACTGGTCAGCTGTGAAGCGGATTCTGCGCTACATCTGTCTCACTGCCTCGTACGGTTTGCTTCTCCAGCCTGCTCCGTCGTGTGATCTCTCAGCCTTCTCTGACGCAGACTGGGCTGGTAGTCCTGATGATCGGCGATCCACGGGGGGCTATGCGGTATTCTTTGGTCATAATTTGATCGCCTGGAATGCTCGCAAGCAGGCTACAGTATCTCGTAGTAGTACTGAAGCGGAGTACAAGGCAGTTGCTAATGCCACAGCTGAGCTTATTTGGGTTCAGTCTTTGTTGAGAGAGCTGGGAGTCTCTCAAGATCAGCCACCGGTCCTTTGGTGTGACAACATCGGCGCTACATACTTGTCTTCGAATCCGGTATTCCATGCCCGAACGAAACACATCGAGGTTGATTATCATTTTGTACGGGAACGTGTCGCACAGAAGCTACTTCTCATCAAGTTCATTCCTTCCAAGGATCAACTTGCTGACATCTTCACGAAGCCTCTACCGCAGCCACAGTTTGTAGGTTGTAGGCGCAATCTTAACTTGCTTTGTACTTCAGGCCATAGTTAAGATTGAGGGAGGGTGTTAGACTGTATACGTAGCCTCTGTACATATCTGTATTGTACCTCTTGGTACCCTCATATATATGAGATAGCCACACCCCACGGAGGGTGTCGAGCAGTTTCCCAAACCCTAAGTTTTACAAGATGATAAGGGGTGGCCCAATCTTCTCAGTGAACTCACAGATACTTCAGTATGATAACTAGTGCGCCACTAAGAACTCTCCCGGCTGATCCCTGATGCCAATGCAAAAGATAGCAACCCCAAGGATATTCTCAACTCCACACTCTTGCACAAGTAATCCACCGACTACAAGTGGTTCTGTACCGTCTTATTCCCATTGGAACAGCAGGTATCACGTAAAGTTTGCAGATGAACTTCCAGATGAAAGGCTTACAAGCAGTTTCAATCTAGAGGTCTAGGGTTTATGTTTTAACGTAGTCTAATCTATTCCACACGCAGGTGGTAGCTATATATGAGGGAGGGGTGCGGCCACAAGCTCCTTGCGCAAGCAAACCCTCTCCTACTCGACTAGGACTCCTATTTCCTAACACATATGGATACAAACCGACCCCACACACAAAGGGGTGCGGCCATATTGGTATACAGACCAATTGGACTCGTTTTGGAAACTGGCAGAAAACTATTCGTGGCTTGTTTCGGTCACTACGGCTTACACGAGTCGAATTTCTTGATGGGGCCGGATCCATTGGAAAGCCCATCAAATTCCCTATCCGTAGAGTGCTTGTTTGCTGTATTTGGAGCCCGTATGAAGAATCCATGACTATTTCAAATTCGGGACTCCTGGCAGTCCGAACTGAAACATCAATTCCTTGTAGTTGTTTTCCATGCCTCCTTCTTCTGCCATGCCTCCTTCTTTTGCTCCTTGCTTCCTCTTCTCCATCCATGTTTGTGTTATCAATAAACCTAATCATACATATCATAGGCTTAGGTAGTATAACGTTCTCACAAACACAAACATTATTTATCACTAGGAAAGAATTCACCTTATAATGAACATCAGTGAGGCTTAGTATTTCCTTCCAACTCAAGCATAAATGACTCTCATGGACCTCTATTATGTCCATATCATCCTCCCTTTCTTCAAGACAAGCCGTCCTCGGCTTGTAGTAAGCTGAAAGTGGAAGAAACAAAAAGAACAACGTGTATGCACAATACAAATATCTATAATGAGGTGCATTAGTTGTTATCATATCATAAAATTGTGCCCTAGACATGTGACCACGAATTTTTCTTAAAAACATCACATAATTGTCATAGCACTCCATAAAATAGCAATCACAATTGCAAATATAAGTGAAGCTCAATAAATAATGATCAAAATGAGAATCATATGTGTATATATTTTTATTGTTTAGTATCAATTCAATTGTTCTCACTGAAGATCTATGATCAAATTTATGTTTATTAATACACTCAAAGGTGGGAACATGCTTATTATTTTCATCATGAAAATTGCAACTTAATTTGCAAATATAAGTGAAGAACAATTTATTAGCACATGTATGTGACAAGTATTGTGGCAAACCAAACATATGTGAAAAATCATGCTCATATGTAGGAAGTTGTAGCTTAGTTATCCAAAGTAAAACAATGTTCAAATCAGCCACTTTATCACAAGTTATGCATATGTGATCCACCATAAAAATGTCACTCATGTTATAGTCACCAATCAAGTTAAAAGTGAAAGAAGAAACATAATTGCTAGAATTGACATATGAAATTTCAGCAACCTTTTTCATAGCACTTTGCACATTAATTGATTCATTTAACATGATGTAATCCACAATATCATTAGGTGGTATTTTAGCAAGTACTTCCTTATGTGAAATCAAAACCACATGATTAAATTTCGAATTTAGCACATTATCACATGTAGATAGACTATCTATACTTGTTAACTCACAAGAATCAACTAGCAATTTAGTGGGTTCACATAAATCAATACTTGAGAGGGGTAAAACGAAACCAGCACCTTTATCAATAGCAACCTCCTCAGAATTATTAGGTACCAATTCAACTATCTCAAGTGGTGATGCAGGTTCTACTTGTTGTGGCTCCCTTTCTTCAAAAGTAACCTGCATATCACAAGAAACAAAACTAGGCACAATGGCATGCTCCTCCAATGGTTGTGGTGATGGTGGTGGTGGTGCAGGTTGTACTATAGGCTCCCTTTCTTCAAAAGTAACCTGCACATCACAAGACACAACACTAGGAGTAGACATTGTTACATTAGTAGACACCACCTCACATATCTTCTCAATTTCGGATCCCATGACTTGAGGATAACATAATGGTTGTTTTCTTACTTCCATACAATGTTCAAGTGAAACATGGTTTCTAGCAAAAAGAAACTGAAATTTGAGAATACATGATTTACTCAACAAAAGATGACAACTAGTAAATGCTCTAGGAATCACATTACAATAAATTCGCTCTGTATAACCACAAATGGTTAATGGAACAAAAGTACGTTGAGTAATTGGAATTTTATCATCATTAGTAATTAACATGTATGGATTTGTTGAAAAAGTTTCCAATTGCAATTGTTCAACCACATCAAGACTAACAAAGTTATATTGAGTATCCTTATCAAGAGTAATAGCAACAGGACAACCTTCGATGTCTAAAATCAAGTGGAACAAATCTTTTGCAGGCATTCCACTAGAATCCTCCTCCCAGAAAGCATCACTGCACCAAGAAAAACTACGAAGCTCCATTGATTAATTTGTTAGTAACAAAAAAAAACAATGGGATGTGGTGTTCTCTCACAACTCACTCAAAAATCTAGCAAGACAATAGATTATCTTACCGTTCCAAAGTGAATAGAAATACTTACCAACAAGTAGTGGCAACTAATATGCTTTGATGTGAAGAAGAGAATACCCAGGGTGCTAACAATCACAAGACAAACAAGGTATATGGTGGGGCTTGGAATGGATACCTAACAACACCAAAATAACAATCCTATTTGCTGTCCAATGTGATATAAAAAAGCACGGGAAACACACACCAAGTATGGAGACAAATGTGGCAATGCAAATATATGGAGGAAATTTTGCAATGCACTGGAAAGACACTAGCCAAGCTCAAATAATATTCAGGCACAAGATTGCTCAATGGTGTGTCAATATAGCAATGATGAAAATGGCTCCACAAATATATCAATGTATCTCAAGGCCTTTTTGCTTTTTTTTCTCTTTTCTCTTTTCTGTTTTTCTCTTTTTTTTTTTTATACTTTTTACTGGCCAAATAACAACACAAGGAGCAATACTATCAAGTGGTAACAATGCTATGAATGTGACACAAATATGAGATAAAGAGCAGCCTGAAAACGAGCAATAAAACAGCTAGTCTTTTGGGTTGTGTACCTAAAATTTTGCTGTAGAAAGGCTTTGGCTAAGTCTCACAAAGTTTAGACTGGAAACCGTGTTGCGTGGTGTTTGGCGCGTAGTAGCAGGTGATTTCTGTTGGCTCCTCCCTAGCGCGCGTGAGATCAACCAGCGCGTGGCAGAGGTTCCCACACGGAAACAGAATAAAACGCGTGGCGCTGATAGCGCTCGGAACGAATCCGACAGGATGGCCCCGCGCGGTTCTTTTCTGGCAGTTAGCGCCGCGTTTGGCGTGTGAGATCCGCACGGAAACCGTGGATGTTGGCGTATGCGTGTTTGGCTGGGAAATACTGCGTGATCGAGAAACAGCCGTGCGAGCGGAGATCGAGACCGGGTGGAAAACGCAAACAGCGGCGGGACGCGTGCCCCGCGTTGACTGGCCCTCGATGCGTGCGCAGGTGGGTTTTGTGTGCGCGCGAGCAGCAAAATAGCTGGTTCCCACACGGAACAAAACGTTGTGGATCGGTGCGCACGGAAATCGAGTCCAGGCGGATCGTGGACCTAGTCCAACGGAAAAGCAGCGCGCGTAGCCTGGAAGCGCGCGGACGGATCGACTATTTGCTGGTGAAGTGCGTGGCGCGTTTTTCGGCGCGCAAGTTTCGCGCGTGGTGCGTGGATCGGTGTGCTTTGCTGAAAAGTAGCGCGCGTGCGTGGGCGAATCGGCTACGATATCGAGACGGTGGGCGGAAATCCACACCGATTTCGGCGGGCGGATTGGTTGGCGGTTAGCGATTGGTTGCGGGCGAATCCGGGCGTGCGGGCGGATTCCTCGGATGTGATAGCGCGCGTGGCCCGTGGAGGATTGGCTGGTAGCGGATTTGGTGGAGGATTAGGACAATGGCAGCGGGGCTATTTTTGGTGGGATTTTTTTTTGGCTATAGATCTAGACAAAAGGAAGAACACGATGAACCCTAAAAAGATGAAAAGAAAAACAGGAACGCAAATCAACAAGAAACAGCAACTAGTAGATGCAAATTGGTGTTGATCTAGGCTCTGGCAATGAACTAAACAACTATTTTTGTGGGGCAATTTTCTGGATAGGTAATAAAAACACTCAAAGTAAAGGGAAATTTGATAGCTCACCGAGGCAACCTGTAAATCTGATACCAAGATGATAAGGGGTGGCCCAATCTTCTCAGTGAACTCACAGATACTTCAGTATGATAACTAGTGCGCCACTAAGAACTCTCCCGGCTGATCCCTGATGCCAATGCAAAAGATAGCAACCCCAAGGATATTCTCAACTCCACACTCTTGCACAAGTAATCCACCGACTACAAGTGGTTCTGTACCGTCTTATTCCCAGTGGAACAGCAGGTATCACGTAAAGTTTGCAGATGAACTTCCAGATGAAAGGCTTACAAGCAGTTTCAATCTAGAGGTCTAGGGTTTATGTTTTAACGTAGTCTAATCTATTCCACACGCAGGTGGTAGCTATATATGAGGGAGGGGTGCGGCCACAAGCTCCTTGCGCAAGCAAACCCTCTCCTACTCGACTAGGACTCCTATTTCCTAACACATATGGATACAAACCGACCCCACACACAAAGGGGTGCGGCCATATTGGTATACAGACCAATTCGACTCGTGTAAGAAGTAGAACGGGGCCGGTGCCGAAGGATCCGCGGGCGCTGGAGGCGCGGGCGGAGCGTAGACGGGCGCGTAGGGTGCAGCGGACGGCGACACAGCAGGGGCCGCGGCACCATACGGCGGCGGCGAGTAGGGGCCGTAGTACGGCAGGTAGCCACCGAAGGAGTTCGGAGGCAGGCCAGAGGCCGAAGGCGACGCGCCGTACGCCGGCACGGTCGGGGCAGATGGTGACGCGCCATACGGAGACGAGGCCACGGCGATCCAGGACTGCGGCGGAGTCGGGAAGCCTCCGAAGGCCGTCGATGGCGGGGCCCCGTAGGGCAGCGACGGCGAGTAGCCGCCGAGATGCGGCGACGCGCCCTGAGGTGGAGGCGGATACGCGCCGTGTGGCGCACCTTCCTGAGGCGACGGGTACGCGGCAGATGGCAGCGGCGCACCCTGAGGCGGCAGCTCGACCGCGGACGGGGCGGACGGAGCGACCGGGGCAGCGGTCGAGGGAGCAGCAGGGGCGGCGGCGACCGACGCGATCTGGTCGATCGGCGGCGGCGGCGGCGGATACGCGGCAGGCGGCCTGACGTGGAGCCAGGCGAGCGGATGGGAGGCCGCGAAGGGCGACCGCGGGGGCGCCGGAACCGAGGCAGCGGCCACGGGGGCCGACGAGGCGGCGGCCATGGGCGCCAAGGCGGCGGCGGCGGGTAGGTCGGAGGCGGCAGCGGAAGACATTAGACCGACCTGCTCTGATACCATGTAAAACTTAGGGTTTGGGAAACTGCTCGACACCCTCCGTGGGGTGTGGCTATCTCATATATATGAGGGTACCAAGAGGTACAATACAGATATGTACAGAGGCTACGTATACAGTCTAACAAGTAGTAGGAAATTTGATTGGATCGATGCAATAGTTTAATGATGTACATAATTTCTTGGTGCATGTAGTACATGTCAGATAATAATGTATTAGAATCACTATCCTGGTACTCTTTGTTTTTTTTACTTTGAGTATTAGAATTGTCTGAAGTTAAACATTGCAAAGTTTGACCAGATTTATAAAATAAAATATCAATATGAATGATGATATTTTTTCCTATAAAATTGGTCCAATTTTAGCAAGTTTAACTTTGAATAAATCTAATATGCGGAGTAAAAAGAAACGGACAAAATACTTTTGATTGGCACAGATTCTTTTCTTTCACTTCGCGGTGCAACCCTGGTCCCTGTGCAGAAAACAATGAACATGCAGGAAGTAGGAAACTGGATCGATGGATAGTGCAGGAGGTGAGGCGTATGCACGTCTTGTTTGCATCGCGGGACTCTGTCCACCAAGTTGTCGCTACCAGGAGGCGATGCATGCACTTCTTTCGTCGCAAGGTGCAGCCGAGGGCTACTGCTTCTAACTGGCAGGACGTACTGAATGAGTAAGAGAATCAGAGATCTCCTCTAACAGTTTACCACGTAAGAGGAATATAACCTTCTTAAGAAAATTACATGGCCATTTGACCTATTTAAGCATGCTTTGGCTATTTGACCTATTTAAGCATGCTTTGGACATTTGACCACCTCTACCAGTTTACCACGTAAGAGGAATATAACAAATAAGTATACCATATATGTGAATAAGTTTCCAGTAAAAACGGGAGATTCAAATTTGTATACAGTAGACCAGTGCAGAACAACTAAACCCTAGATGGTTGTCATCTCAGGTATCAAAATTCAGTTCTGCATCATAACGTAAATCCATGCATGTTCTCATAAAATACATGACATAGGCACGTATATAATGGAGTGCTCAAATGATTAGACGGTGAAATTAGTAGCTGAAGCAACCTTTTACCCTATCCAAATGGATTTTATAAAGTCTTAAGGAAAAACTAATTACTCTCACACTGACTAAGTTTCTAGTTCAAGGCTAGAGCACCACTTTTAATTTTCCGTTTGCATGGCAACAACTGTTTGGCTACTGGCAATCATCTCCAAGTCTGAAGAAGATAAAACAAAGCGAGGGTAACTTGATTGAGTGTAGAAGAAAATATAACGGGAACTTGCTTAGCGCAAGAAGGTGCAATCTACGGCATGCACATTAATTGTTTACGGTGGGTGTTTGTACCGAGAGGACCTGGCCAATGCATCTATGGAAAAATTAAACTACTACCCTCCAATTTGCTAGATCGGATCTGGTGGGAACAAAAGCGCCTAATTTTCTGTATTATATGAATCTGCCTAGAAGAAAGAGAGCGTCCTACTGAAACTTTACCTTAGATAAGCAAGATATTGGTCTCAAAGTAGATTAGTGGGAGCACAAAATTACTTATGATAGCTGCCTGATGTTGCGTCCCGGATGGTGCAAGCTTCGGCCATATAGCTGCAACGACGCCCGATCCATATGATGCAGATTGTGGCCAAGCGGAAAAGAGGCGACAGTCATCCATTGTTTTTTTAATGACCGTCATCCATCGTTGGGACAACACGAATTAATCACGGGCTCGTGAGGAGGATGGTACGGGACTCGAACTCAGGCCATCAGATCGACTTTTAGGGTCAGGCCTGACGCGCTGGATGGACCACCTAAATCCAACGGTTTTTGTTGGATTGTACGGTAGATCTGAGGGACAAAAACTATTCATCTCTAGGATTAACGTGTAACCTCGTACGGTGCCTCTAATTAGTAAATATACTAGTCATTAACCCGTGCATCGCACGGGCAAGCTGCTTTCATTTATTTCATTATCATTTATTGAGAATGCACTTAGCTATTTACGGTTCATCGCGGAAGTTCTTGATGTTAACTATGTGTGCCCCTTCCTCTCGTGTCAATCTGGAAAACTAAAACGCTTTCCCTTAGATATGTTATTGCATAAAGGACACCAATCTAACGAAAGGATATATGCAATCTTGTTGTGCAATGTAGATATACCACTTAATATCGCGAAAGGATATGGGTAGTCACTCAAATCATGCGGAGCTTGTGTCTAGGATAAGTATAAATAAGAAAGTAGTAAGAGGCGGCATTTAATAGATGTAGAAGCAATACCTGTAGCAGATCAGGTTTGGCTCCCATACATGAAAGTCGCTATTATAGTGGTGTGTGTTCATAAACCACCTCGTACATGGAAAGTCTTTGAGGCATTGCTCCGGTTAATGATTTCGAATAAATATTTTTCAGTAATGATGAAGTCAAAAATCACTGCTCGTTGGAATCCAACTATTAATCTGTTTAAATTACTTATATAAGATCGAAATGTCCACTGTAAAGAAAGCTGCTCTAAATATTAATTATTTCCATGTACTTGAAAATGTTCCTGTTGCACTCTATGGCTCATATTAAATTTTCCATGTCAATACTAAGAAAGCATAGGAATAATATATGGTCCTATAAGAAACTCTGAAAAAATAACATCCCCTCTACTCCATAATGCCACATTGTTCGAATGGTGTTCCTATATAGATTTGGCATGATTCCTCTAACAGAACTATTCCAGTGTTAACACTAACTCCCGTCCAACAAAACAACAATTGTCGTGTCAATGTTAATACAGAGCTATCTTCGAAACGTCGAGATATATAAAATTTGGAGTACTTCTAAAGTATTTCCTGTTTCGATAACAAATTATGATCCAGTTGGAGAAGCATGAGCAATCAATGGATTATATTGTTGGATGTGGAGCACTACATGCATCATTCTCTTTCCATCTTTAAGACTTAGCGATCCCATTTTATATCTTCTCTTTCCACACAATTATATCATATGTACATATTGATCACAACGATTTCCCAGAACTTCTTAATAGCCTAGTACAGGAAGTTGTCCATAAGCAATATAGCAGTACAAAAAAGAAATAATTCCGACATTGAAGACATTGCCGGCCTTTCTGAATACATAATCAGATCGAAGGAAAACTGATTGGAATGATCAAACTGAACCCTATAACAAAAAAAATATGGTACAATTGATTTTAGGCAATCCCTATTGGAAACAATCTTGACAGAAGAATATTCGGAATAGTTGAGGATATATTGATGAAAGAAGGCAGGCGATATGTCTCCCCCAAGGTCAAGAAAAGATATACATTAGGGAAACTGCAAATAATTTTGTAAAGTAGTTTAGGGATGTATGAGAGAACACAAAGGATTAGAAACTTATTTCCGGGATTGCACGTGGGCATCAATTAATTGTTGAAAGAACTCATCTTACTTTCAAGATAAAATAACTGCAATCAGATAGGAGACATCAGTGTATCATTTCATAAGCACGTCCAGTGAAACAATACATGCATGTACTCTTTTCTTTGGTCGCCCCTTGCATCAGCATATGCAGTTTTCTACATCAAAATTGAAATAACAAATAGAGTGCTCCCTTGCCTCTTGATTTTCCAGCATTCCAACGTGTCAGCTTATATACGACAAAATCACCATAGAATTGCAACCTTGGTGACTGCCATTGCTTTGTGTCTTTCTATTTTCTTCACGTCAATGTATGCCTCAGCTCGATCCTAAATTGGGCCTTTCCTTGTGGAGTGTCTAATAGTTATAAACGTGAAAACAAATGGTGGATTATGTAACTGTTATAAATCCATAATGTTTAACACGAACACAATAAGATTATGGGGATTATGTTTAACACGTAGAAATCCATATATAGCATATTTAGAGAAACCCAAAATATATCTGATCTACCAACTCGCAAAACAGTGTAGGCCAACAAACTGCATGAGCCAAAATAATGTGACGGACATCAAAGTCGTAGGACTATCGTGCTAAGCACAGCATCCTAACATGTAAAAGTTGCTACTGAAGACCTGCTCAAAGATTTTCCGATAATAAAAACAATAGGACACCAAATGGTACGGACTCACCACAAATGAGGAAAAAAATTGATTATTCGGAGCGAAGAATTTGCATATGAGAATTCCATAAGAGCAACGCAACTTATATAACCTTTTATGTGTGATATAGCAATTCAATCGATGGAAGCATATGTTGAGTCTAAATTGGAACAAACATAAAGTCGTCTATTAGAAAATCTGCAGATTTGCAATGTGCAGGCTAAATACAAAGGACCTCCATAATAACCACGTTTCTAAAAACCTTTGTAACTCAAGTACTCCATGAAGCTAACTTTGTGACCAACAGTTTAAAATCTAGCCACGCGATCTATAGACAATACAATACTTTATACGACATTATTTTATTTTTACAAATATATGTAAAAGTTCGTATAAGTGTCAAACATATCGAAAAACATTATAGGCATCATCCTGGAACTGGTACGTCCCTTCTCTATATGGTTAATGACCGAGACACCATGCATATAATCAGAAATTTAGCATTTTCGAATTAGTAAACAGCATGTCGTTTCTCTATATAAGAAACATAGAAAAATTAGGTTGCCTTGGTATAACATAAAAGCATGCAAAATTAAGCATCCTGCAGAATCAATTGACACAGCCCTATGGTACGCATATTGCTTGGTGTTGGTTGAGGCCAAGCATATCAACCCCAAGTCCCCAACTGACTCGCCTTATCTCTCGGAATCAGATAAATGAGTTAGATAAACACATCTATTTTCTTGATTAAACAATAGTGATGAGACAAAGCCGATTATGTGGTTCATGAATTTAAGAAATCAGAACGGACGATTTATCAGCCTCTGCCAGCCTCCCTGGGGACGGCAGCCACCAGATCTGCTTCAGCAGTCGTGAGAATGATTCACCGATTTGTAGGAAAAGGTTGCTGTTATTAACTTATGGGATTTTCTACATGAACCCTATGAAATATGTAGAGAATAAATTTATGGAAAAATGGGATCGGGAACAGGCCTTACCGCGTAGTTTGGGCAGGACGCAAAATCATGCGGCTGCAACAGCAGAGGCGCGCGACACATGACCGCGAGAGGCTATAGGAAGGCACATTATTTTGGAGTTGGTAGTTGTGTATCCCCACTTTTTATGATCATATCATCAGACTGTATCGATGGATACGATTGATAAGGAGTTTTGAGATTCAACATATAGCTGAATAGAGGAGGCAATATGAGTTACTTGCGTGTGTTGTGACCGATGGACTGAAGGGCGCGGCGCCAGGGACGTCAAAGGCAACGCCATCTTGATTCAAGATGCAGCATAGCGGTGCAACAGGATATCAAGCAGAAACAACTTTGATGAGAATGAACTCACCAATTTAAATCCAAATCGTTCGCACTGTATAGGACATAGATACTGCACACATAATATATTTACGTCAGATAAAAAGCTGCATAGAGCGCTGAACCAAAATTGAATTATCGGATGATCCGAGCCCCAACAGGATCGAGAATGGTAGACATCAAACCTGAATCAAACTGCAGTCACTACCCTCCTAAATTTTTGGACACCTGATCGTGGTCAAATTGCAGTCAATACCGTCCACCGCCGTTGTGTCAATCATTGTTGGAACCTGCAAGTGCCGAGGAGAATCAGACGACCTAAAAAATCCTCATCCGATGAATCAACTTTAGTGTGATTGGGGCCATTGCGATTCAATGATTATAGAGCATGGGGAGGGAGGGCCTGTTTTGGACGTGTTTTAAGATGGATTGCACGGTGGACGTATTTGTTGCCGATGGCCGCCGGCCGGCCGGCAGAGTAAGACTCGCCAATCTGTCTCTTCAGTCTTCGACACGATGCATGAACGATGCTTATGACCTTGTGGATGAGTTCTCTGGCTGCCCCCACTTGTGAGTCGCCCGGCGGCCGGCCAGCAAGGCAAGACGCATCAACTTGCCACTTCAATTTTTTAACTACCATGCAAAGGCCAATGTGAATCTATGGTAGTCTTAAGTACTCCGGGTCATCTTCTTTTGAGGAGGAATACAGGACAGAGCCGCCGTAGGGTTTTGGAGATATATTTGTGCGGAAGGTGCAAGCGTGCGGCGAAGCGATGGAATACGTGATGATTTTTTTTGTAGTCCACGGAAGAATAACGTGCGTGTGGGACAATTTGATAGGACTCTCTTAGATGCTTCATCCTACGGCTGCAAATAATTAATAAGGAGATCCGATGGACAGTAAACGTAATTTTTCAGGATTAACGTGAAGCCTCGTAGGGAGTCTCCAATTAGTAAATATAAGATATAAGATATAAGATATAAGATATGTCTTCTTGGGTCGGCGTCAATCCCGATGGAACCGAACTAGTACTGCCCGGCGGCATTAGTACCCGTCGCCGAACTACTCCATTGGGCCTATCGAAATCTTACGTGGCTAGGTCAGCACCAATTCCGGTGGCGCCGAACCTGCCGTGTATTTCTCGAACTTGAACAAGTCGGGCTAATCTTTTCCTCTAGCTCCTCACCTTGCATGCATGCATGCTCCCTGCCATAAGCATTGGTAGTACGTGCACGGCCAGGCCAGTGCATTGGCGCAGTAGCACTGCTAGTAAGGCAGCCAGCTAGCTGGCTCCAAACACTAATGGAAAACGGGGCTTTTACCCACGTGGTGAGCACCCCTTTCACCCCGGCTCGGCTACCACCCGGTGCAAAAGACTGCGGAGGTGGCGCCGAGCGAACAGGGCGCGTGGTGTTGGGGGTTATTTACCCCGGTTGGTGGCTCCAACAGGGGCTAAAGGCCCTCGACGAGCAGGGCCCGTGCAGGCGCGTGGTGTGGGGGGATTTTTGGCCCGGTTGGGGCCATCAAACGGGGCAAATGACACCCTCTCCCCCACTATATATAAACCCTGCTAGCCCTCTCTTCTCCTCATGCCACTCACTTTGGGCGACATATTTCTAGTTGTGTGGTGCGTGCTCACTTTTTTTCCCTCCTATGCACAAGAGATGTTTGATGAAATGCCCGGGAGAATAACGCCATCTCAGCTCGCAGAAAACAAGCACGATTTAATTTGTTCTAGTCACACTTAATTAAATAAGCTTTCTCGTCCTTCTTTCCTCCTCGGTCGAGGTACCAACTTTAACCTTTCATTTGTCGATGTAACATTGGTCAGTTCTCTATTCATTATGTTCTGTAACAGTTCTTCATTAATAATCATATAATGCAGATGAACCAGCAATGGATATACGCTGACCGATGCTCTGCCGCGTTCATGAAAGGTGTGGGTTATTTTCTCGAGGTGGCCCAGGCAAACAAGCGGAATAGTTTTATCTGTTGTCCATGTGTTGTATGTCGGAATCAGAAGGAACACTCTTCTCACAGAGTCGTCCACTTCCACTTGTTTCAATCCGGTTTCATGCCCGGCTATAATTGTTGGACCAAGCAGAGAGAAAGAGGGGTTATGATGGAAGACAACAAAGAAGAAGAGAATGCTGACAACTATCATGACATGTTCCCTGAATACGGTGCCGGTACTAGAATGAAAGATAACAATGAAGTGGAATCAGAATTGCAGGCACCAGATGAGCCCATTAATGATCTTGGCCAGGCTATGGCGTATGCAAAGATAGAAAGCGATATTGAAAAGGTGAGGGTGAAGTTCGACCAGATGTTAAAGGATCACAAAACATTGTTGTATCCAACTTGCGAAGACGGGCAGAAAAAACTGGGCAGCACACTGGAATTGCTCCAATGAAAGGCCGAGAACGGTGTGACTGACAGCGGATTTACAATGTTGCTGTAAATAGTGAAGAAACAGCTTCCTAAAAACAATGAATTACCCGACAGTACATACCAAGCAAAGAAGCTTGTATGGCCCCTAGGATTAGACGTGGAGAAGATACATGCCTGCATTAATGACTGCATGATCTACCGCGGTGAGAAGTACGAGAATTTGGAACAATGCCCGGTATGCACTGCATTGCGGTATAAGATCAGACCAGACGACCCTGGCGATGTTGAGAGTGAGCGACCCAGGAAGAGGGTTCCTGCAAAGGTGATGTGGTATGCTCCTATAACACCACGGTTGAAACGTTTGTTCAGAAACAAATAGTACGCCAAACTTTTGCGATGGCACATGGAAGATCGTAAGAAAGATGAGATGTTGAGACACCCTGCGGATGGATCGCAGTGGAGAAAAATCGAGAGAAAGTTCCCGCGCTTTGCAGGTGAGGCAAGTAACTTATGGTTTGGTCTAAGTACAGATGGATTTAATCCATTTAGTGAGCAGAGCAGCAACCATAGCACCTGGCCTGTAACTCTATGTATCTATAACCGTCCTCCGTGGTTGTGCATGAAGAGAAAGTTCATTATGATGCCAGTGCTGATCCAAGGCCCGAGACAACCACATTTTCTTCATCTTGCCATTTTGGTATCTTCTCCACATTAGGAAGTTCATTATGATGCCAGTTCATTATGATGCCAGTTCATTATGATGCCAGTTCACGTGCCTGCGCTCTTTACGAGAAACTTCAAAGCTCACCACATTTTCTTCATCGGCCACATTCTCATCGGCTTGCCATTTTGGTATCCTCACAATCTCCTCCTTAACCATCTTGAACATTATAGGAGTGTAGATGTATGATGCATTTTTCTCCGGTGGGTCGGCGGTTAATTCAGTGAACGGCACAGACTGTGAAGCCACATCATCTAGCTGAGCCTCATTCCTTCGCATAATTGAGACACAATGCTCAGTGTGCTGCAGCAAATCTACAAGTCTCATTCTCCTATCCAGATGCACATTAAGCGTAGAGTTTAGGCCCTCGCTCCTCTGATTACTCCTCATCTCCAAGAAGTACCTCCCATTGGTATAGGATGTAGACCACTTCTTTCTTAGCTTGTACATCACCCAAATTCACGTGTCATTTTCTGTTATTCCGTAGTGCTTATTAAACTGGGCCCAGGCTTTCTCAAACTCATCAACCTCAAAGTCGCGGTAGATCAGTTGTCTAAAGTCACTGAGGCTTTGGGTCGCGGAGTTCCGGTGGTGTCATATTTCGATCGATGTGCCAGCTGCAAGCCGATGATCACTGTTTGGCCATACTTGTGAGATCGCGTTGGCCATTGCAAGGTCTCCATCTGTGATAACTGACCGGGGATGTTCCTGGTGCATCGCCTCCGAAAATGAATAGAGCAACCACACAAATGATGCAACGGTCTCGTCCGATAAAAACCTACCACCCAAAGAGAATTGTGCCTGAGATGAGTGTGGTTTCAAATCCAACGAATGCCAAATGGTAAGTTATACTTAGTCACTCGGTAGGTGCCAGTCAAATACGACAACGCCCGCCAAATGCATCATAGTCCACCGAGACTGTGCGTCTGCCCCAAAAAAATGATTATGGAGAGACCCTTTGCAATCTCGTGCTGTACGGTAAAAAATCAGAATCATTCTCCCTTGTTGCGCGCCATATAGTTCCGCAATATTGGGCATCAAAACCATCCATCCTCTGCTTCTATAAACCGGCAATAAAATTGTATAGATCCCGGGGCACGAATCCAAGTTTTCCAAAGTGACCATACTGCTTCTCCATCACGTCCATTATCTGATGAGTCCGCAGGCCACCAATACCAAACTCAACGGCGGCGGCCTTTTGAGCATCATTCAGCCCACGATGAGACCATAAGAAAGGTGTTTGCTCAGGCTTAGTGAATTCATGGTTATTGCGGTCCCTGAACTCCTTGACAAACCACTCGCTAGTTTCTAAATTGAGCTCAATCTTCAACCTACCATCACATCCACAGCGAGTCAGCGCCCTTTGTTTTCTTATACGGTTGGACCTCTCAAAGTTCTTCAAGGACATGTATCCTTCTTTGCAGCACACGTACAACCTTTGGGTTCTGATGCCTCCCTTCTTCTTCACGTTTGCCTTCCTCACGCTGAACCCTTTCGCTTTAGCATATCCGTTATAGAACTCAAACCATTCTTCTTCGCTTTTGAACGTCTGACTAACCATCATGTAATACTCTTGGATTTCTTCTATGCTGACATGGTGAAAATCCATATCGTCCAACTGCAATCAATAAGAAAATCATGTCATGTTGGCACTATGTTTCAAACTACAACACAATTAATTTTGAAGCAAAACACACCAATAGTTCATCATTAATCTAAACCGCACATGAATTGGGATTGTAGTAAGTTATTTGCAAGAATTTCAATATTTATTTATTTATTTTTACATTGTTTGTGTTAACAGGGGATCAAAGTGATGATGAATACAAGCATAAATAATTGGAATCTGCAGGTACCATGCCTTGTAGTTCAGAAATTCAGCACATGCACACAAATTTTCTGAAATTCACCACACGCACCTGGCAGCACTTGGCACCTGGGAATTGACGCAGACCGCGCTTGTCGTGTGGACGACCAGACGATTTTTCTCCTCTTGACAGAGGGCGACGGCGGGAGCGTGCGTAAGGGCGAAGGTGGGGGAGCGTGCAAAGGCAACGGGCCACGTACAGGGAAAGCGGCGTGGGCACGTGCAAGGGCGACGGCGGGAGTGCGGCGGCACGCAGGTTTCCACAAGCTCGAACGGCGGCGGGGGCGCAGTCCCGAACGTCGGAAATCAACGGATATGCTAGCACGTGCCTGGGAAAATAAGGGGTGACGGGCACGCACCAGGAGTCTGGAAAATCAGTTTGTTGGGGTCTCCTATTTAGATATAGAAGAAAATATGAGTTATTTCTTGAAAACACATAGAAAAGGAGTAAAAGTTAAGCGTATTGGAGCTAGAGTAGTCTGAGGAGCATAGTTCGTACGTGGACGGCTTTCCCTACTAGCCCATAGCGTCCAACGGGTTGCGGAACAGCGGCTTCCCAGCCAGAAGCGACTCCAACAATGGTAGTTGGCCAGGCGGACGAATCGAGGGGGTTTCTAGGGAGACACTATCTTCGCAGACCACCGAAATGCAAAGCCGCAACGATGTAGGTGTCGTCGCATCATCAGGGATGAAATGGAGATTGAGCACACTAATTGGATCCCCCTCCCCCCCCTCCGCGTCGCCCCTCCTCTGGCGACACGGGGGAACCCTAGCCGCCGGTCGTGAGGCCGCCCTCGCCCTTCTTCCCCGCTCTGCCGTCGCCAGAGGGGCCACCGGCAGAAGGCCGAGGCGCGCCCTAAGGATGGTGGCGGCCGGGCGCTCTCTTCCTCCATCCCCACGGGTAGGATTCGCGCGGCTGCGGCACGCTAGAGGTGCGCCCGGCTGCAGGAGGCTGCCGCGACGGCGCCGTCGCCCCTCCTCTGGTGACGGAGTGGTGCTGGGGGTGGTCGGCAGGGTCGTCGCGGATGCGGGGCCTGTGGCTCGATGTGCTGCGTGGTGTCGCATGGGCTCGATCTGGGCCCATCCAGCCCTGGCGGGCCACGGTTGACGCGCGCGTGCTGCGGCCGCCGGCGTGGGTGGTCGTGGGTCGCGGCCCTCGGCCAGTCGCGCTTCTGCAATCTCCGGCAGACCCTACTTCCTCCTCACCTCCAGGCCGCACACAGCTGCGTCGTCATCCTCGCGCCCCTTGGTCGACGGGGGCTGATGAGGACGTCAGATGCGCTCTGCGGCTGGGAAGCTTTGCCACAAGTGCGGCAAGTTGCTGCTCTCCTTCTCCCCCGGTGAGGCGACATGGTGGCCTCAGGTGTGTGCCGGCGCCCATTGCTGTTGTCCGCGTGGGTTTGGGGGAAGAAAGGCTGCCCCTTTGTGCGCCCCGGGTGTTTGTCCATCGCGGTGGCTTAGCTGACGCGTGTGGATGGTAGGTGGCTGCGGTGCACAATGTTGGTCGCGCCTTCGTCACCATAATGATTGGTTGCGATGAGGAGCTGTTGCGGCAGCGGCGGTGTGGAAGAAGAGGACGGCTAGTCCAATCCGCTAGGCATGGTGAGGGGTGGGCCTAAATGCGGACGAAATTCTTGCCCGTCTTCCGTCGGTGCCGGCGGCGATGGCGCTTATGGGTGCCATTTTTCCTTCTTGGAGGCGTCGCCGAAGTGTGTGTGACTCCCCCCTTACCGTCTCTTGGATTGGTCGATGTCTCCGGGTGAAAGCTTAGATTCGGTGAATCGGCGTGATGGCGACGTCCTCGACGTCGTCCCTCTGTTGGGAGCATCACGTTTGGAGACATGGCATGAGGTTCCTTGTTGCTTCTCTCCGGTGCTTGCCGCTGTCCAAAGTTGGTGTTTCGGAGGCGCAATGCACGCCGTCGCCAGTGAGTCCAAGGAGGTGCCTCCGCGAGACTAACCAAGTTCCGCCGTCTACTTGCCACCTCTTAGGCATCAAGAGTGGACGGTGCGTCGACAAGTGAAGTTCAGTTGGAGTTTTCTGTCCTTTGGAGGTGACCGGCGGCGATCGAGACGCGGCAATGTTGCTCAGTTTCGGACAGGCGCTCTTGCTTTGTAGTTTTGTTATCGTTGGTGGTGGTCCTCGGGCTAGCCGAGTGTAGAATGCGTACTAGGCTCATTGTTCGCAGTGAGGTATGGTCGTTATACTCTACTGGGTTGTGTTGTGTGGGTGGTGTCTGCTCTTTCTGGAACATGTAAAACTCTTCTTTTCTATCAATGAATCGAAACGCAAAGTTTTTGCATTTTCGCGAAAAAAAAGATGAAATGGATTTTAGGGTTTCGATTTTTTCAAAAGACATTACAAATGGGCCCCGTTGGACCAGATCACGACAGCATTGGAGGCTACGCTGACGGTATCCCTTGGTATAGCCTATGCCAACGAAAATCTAGGCTACACCGATGGCCTCATCTTTTTTTACCATTAAATTGGACTTAATTATGAGCAGTGGTTGAGTACAAGTGACGTGTCAGTGTTCTATGGTGTAAAAGCAGGACGCCCCACCCTACGCATGCTATTGTGTGACAGTGTATTTGGGTTGAGGGAAATAATTCGATCTGAGCCACGAAACTATCAAGAATGGACGGTGTGGCCATGATGGGGTCTATGCATGGTGATTGCTGTCCATGTGTATCCTTGCCCTGACAGAGAACAGAAAGATGTCAGCCGCTTGCCTACGACCTGCAAATTTATCTCCTTATCCGTTAAATTGGATATTAACATATTGTCTTGTTAGAAATCTAGGGCAGAATCGGGTGGAGTCGTCTCCCCTCGTGTACGTGTTTATATGAGACCAAAAGAGGCCGAATAATACTTTGACATGGATACGTACACAGAAGGAAAACGAAATATAACCTCTATTACATATTCTAACACCCTCCCTTAATCTAAACCTCTTGAAAGGTTGAGATTACGTTGAATTCATCAAGCTTCTTGACTGGAAGTGCTTTAGTGAAGCCATCAGCAACTTGATCTTGACTTGATATGAACCGTATAGTTAGACGGTCATTAGCAACTCTTTCTCTGACAAAGTGAGAATCAATCTCGATGTGTTTAGTACGTGCATGGAACACTGGATTTACAGATAAATAAGTAGCTCCCAAGTTATCACACCAAACACTTGGCTTTTCTTGTAACTTTACTCCAAGTTCATTAAGTAGTGCCTCTACCCAAATCAATTCAGCAGTGGCATTAGCTAGAGCTTTGTATTCAGCCTCCGTACTAGAACGAGACACAGTGGCTTGTTTTCTGGCACTCCAGGAGAATAAATTAGGTCCCACAAATATTGCAAATCCACTTGTGGAGCGTCTATCCTCTAGACAGCCTGCCCAATCTGCATCTGAAAATGCACTCAAGAATGTGAATGATGATTTTGTAGAAGTGATTCCAATATTCAATGTATCTTTTACATATCTGAGAATACATTTTGCAGCAGTCCAGTGTTCTGTAGTTGGAGCATGAAGATACTGACAAACCTTGTTTACAGAGAATGATAAATCAGGACGTGTCAGAGTCAGATACTGTAAAGCTCAAACAAGGCTTCTGTATTGTGTACTATCTTCAGGACCAAGAAGTGTACCCTTTGTAAGAGATAATTGTTATGTGGAAGACAATGGAGTGGGAGCTAGCTTACAACCCTGCATGCCAGCTTTGTCAAGAAACTCAGTAGCATATTTCTCTTGTGTCAAAAGCAAACCATTATGTGTTTTCTTGACCTCTATGCCAAGAAAATAGTGTAATTCACCTAGATCTTTAATAGCAAAATTTTCACTTAAATCTCGAAGGAGAGCAGCAATAGCATGATCAGACGACCCAGTAACTTTGATGTCATCAACATAAACCAGAACAAACATAGTGATACCTGACTTGTTGAAGAGGAACAATGAAGTATCTGCCTTTGATGGTGTAAAGCCAAGTTCAACTAGCTTGGTACTCAATCTAGAATACCAGGCTCTGGGTGTCTGTTTTAGTCCATATAAATCCTTGTCAAGTTTGGAAATATAACGTGGATGATGAGAATCCTCAAACCCTGGTGGTTGCTTCATGTATACATCCTCTTCCAGAACACCATGAAGAAACGCGTTCTTGACATCTAACTGCCATAGACTCCAACCACGGGAGACAGAAATAGACAAGACAATTCTGATAGTAGCAATTTTTACCACAGGACTGAAAGTATCCTCATAATCAGTACCATACCGTTGCTTGAACCCTTTAGCAACCAATCGTGCCTTGTATCTGTCAATAGTGCCATCTGCTTTCTTCTTTATGCGATATACCCACTTGCAGTCAATCAAAATTTTCATACTGTTTGGTGGAACAAGATGCCAGGTCTTGTTGTCAATTAATGCCTTGTACTCCTCCTCCATAGCTTGGCGCCAACATGAATTATGAAGAGCTTCTGACAGAGTATTTGGTTCACCTGTAGAGGATAACATGCACCATCTTAAAGTACCATCAGGAATTTTCTTTGGATTACGAATACCTTTTTGCAAACGTGTACGAACACCAGGAGGAGAAGGTAATGGTGGTGAAGAATTAGCCGAAGAATCATCAAAAATTTCATCACTTGAATTTCCCTGTTCATCACTGGAATTATTAGAATTATTGCGTTCACTAGCAGCCACAGAATTGCCCCCATCGTCACCTGCTGCAGAGGATCCCGTGGACGCAGCAGGGGACAGCGATTGCGACCGAGCACGAGGGGACAACGAAGAAGGGCGTGCGCACTTGTCACGTGGCGGCGCCCGGGTGGTTGCATGCACGGGACCAGATGTGGAAGGGGCAGACGCAGTCTGCTGCGCCTCGGAGTCTGTGCGCGTGTGCAGAGCAGGAGAATCCTCCTCGGACCGCTGCGCCTCGGGACCATTCAAATCAGAGGAATGTTTAGACAAATCATCCTCGTAATCAGTACCAGTTTCGTGTTTTTCTGACTGGATTTCAATACCAATTTCTGCACCGTTTTCTTCACTGTTTTGAGTGGGATTTTCTTCTGCGTCTTCACCTTCCTGTTGTACATTAGAAATAGAAACAATAGGCACAACATGGTTAATGCAATTTTGTGTATCCTCATGAGATTTTTGTGTGGAAGATGGAAGAAGTAATATTTCCTTCTTGAGAAGAGCACCGGCATTTGGATGGAGAGATGCAAAGGGGAACACATTCTCATCAAGCACTACATCACGAGAGATATACACACGTCCCGTAGATATATCTAAACATTTGACACCTTTGTGGAGAGAACTATAACCAAGAAAAGCACACCGGGTAGATCGAAAAGCAAGTTTGCGTTTATTGTAAGGACGATGATTAGGCCAACAAGCACAACCAAAAGTCCTAAGTGCATCATAGGTTGGAGTGATATGAAGAAGAAGTTCAGTAGGAGTCAAAAAATTTAGAACTTTGCTAGGAAGCAAATTAATGAGAAAAGTAGGTGTAATAAAAGCTTAATCCCAAAATTTAAGAGGCATGGAGGCATTGGCTAGCAAATCAAGACCAACTTCAACTATATGGCGATGTTTTCTTTCAGCTGAGCCATTTTTTTTGGTGTGCATGAGGACACGAGACATGATGTGTGATGCCAACTTTTTGGATGAGACCATTTAGCTTTTCATATTCACCAGCCCAATCAGTTTGCATGGTGAATATTTTTCTATCAAATTTGCGTTCAACATATTGCTGAAAGTTGAGAAAAGCTTGATAAACCTCAGAACGATTTTTAAGCAAATAAATCCAAGTGAATTTGCTAAAATCATCAATAAAGCTTACATAATATGCATGTTTTCCCACAGAGAGAGGGGCAGGACCCCATACATCAGAAAAGACTTGTTCTAAGGGAGCAGTGGAGACACTAGATGACGTAGAATATGGCAACTGATGACTCTTAGCTAACTGACAAGAATCACAAACATATGGAGTACTCTCAGGGATGTAAGCTATTTTATTTCTCATAAGAACTTTCTGAACCACAAATGAAGAGGGATGTCCTAAACGGTGATGCCATATGGAGGATGATGGCTTTATTGTGAGGAAGGCGTGCTTGGCGGTTTCATGGAACATGGGCACCAAAGGATAGAGACCATCATAAAGGGCCTCTAAACAGAACTATTCGTGTTGCTTGGTCCTTGATTAAGAAAAATAAAGGATGAAACTCAATAAAGACATGATTATCAAGGGTAAATCGATGAACATATAGTAGATTTTTAGATGCACTAGGAACGTGAAGGACATTATTGAGATTAAAGGAACCATGAGGAGCACGCAAAATTGAATTTCCAGTGTGACTAATGTTCATACCTGTCCTTTCAGCAGTGCGAACCTTATCTTGCACATGATATTTGTTGGCGATGAGAAGCTTGTTCAGTTCACTAGTGATATGATCAGTTGCCCCGGTGTCAGAATAGCAGTTTGTGTCAATACCATAGGAGGAAAGATTTGCCCCCTTTCCACCATCATCTTGTCTCTCTTGTCCTCCTCACAGCGCCACTAGCACTCATTTGCGGGATGTCCATGTTTCTTACATATTTGGCAATCAATGTTAACATAAGGGGTAGGAGTTCGATCAAGACGCCGCCCACCATCACGACGGTACCGATCACCTCCACCATCATCACGGCGCCTGTCACGCCTATCATCACGACGATCATCACGTCTATCATCACGTCGGTCACCACGACGCTCATCACCGCGCCAACTGCCGCGATCATCATCTCTATCACCACGATGCTCATCACGACGCCAGTTTCCACGGTCATCATCTCTGTCACAGTAAGCACCCCCACGGTAAGAGCCACTATCCGGGCTGCGAGTACGAGTGTATCCACGAGGTGGAGGGGTACGCCCACGTGGAGGGTTGCGTTACGCACCACGACGAGCAAGGTTGGCAGAAGAAACAAAATTACCGTTTTCCTCCACACCATTGCGCATATCATATGAGCATAGTTGCTCATAAAATTCATCAAGAGAGGTAGTAGAATTTTCATTGACAGATGTAATCAGGGCATTGTACTCCACTTTGTCTAACCCATGCAAAAGGTAACCAAGCATCTCATCCTCGGGAACAGGTTTTCCAAGAGCAGAAAGTTCCGAGGCAAAACCTCTCATCTTGGTGAAATACATGTCAGCTGTCATGGAGAGTTTCTTGGTATCATTGAGGAGATCCCGAAGAAGTTGAGCTTTGGTGCGAGATGTCGTTTTGAACATGGCATTAATAGCTGTCCACGCCTCAGCCGTGGAACTAACCTCAAGAAGATGTGAGAGGATGTCGGGTGACAATGTGTTGAGGAGAACCCGGAGGACCTGCTGATCTCGGGCCAACCATGCAACATATGCAGGGTTCTCTATCTGAATCTTTTATATTTCTGAATCTTCACCTTCGATGGTCTTGGCAGGGGTTGTATCGGTGCCTTCAAGCAGTGCCATCACGTTTGCACCGCGGAAGGCAGGGAACACGAGCGCCATCCATAGCAAGAAGTTGATGCATGTGAGTTGTTGTGCAGGGGGGAGCCGAGTGCAGCAGCCAACGCGGAGCCCGACATAAAGGAACTCATTGCAGCGGACACAAGGATCAATGTGTGGTTTGGGTTGTTGGTTATCTGGTTGTCAAGATCTGCTAGTGGCGATCAGAAGGTTGTCTGGTTGCGATTTCAGTAGCGATCGGAGACAACTCCAGGAAGCAGCGCAGCGACTTCAGGGAACAGGAACGATCGCGGTTGTCTGTCGATCGGTAACAATTTAGGAAGCAGTACAACAACTTCAGGAACCAGGAGCGATCGACGGTTTGTAGTTGTCTGTCTGGTGGCGGCAGCGACTTCAGAGAGCAGCGACGGCGGCCAGGACTTGTGAGTTTGTCTTGCGGCGGCGGCGGCTCTGGGAGCGGCGGCGGCGGCGGATGTCGGCAGCTAGATGTCATGGAAGACCTGCTCTGATACCATGTTAGAAATCTAGGGCAGAATCGAGTGGAGTCGTCTCCCCTCATGTACGTGTTTATATGAGACCAAAAGAGACCGAATAATACAATGGTTCGGTACAGACTTTGACACGGATACGTACACAAAAGGAAAACGAAATATAACCTCTATTACATATTCTAACAGTCTCTATATACTCCCTCCGTCTCAAATTAAAAGTCACAAAGATAGACAAAAGTAGATGTATGTAATACTAAATTATGTCTATATAAATCTATTTTTACTTATTTTTGTGACATTTAATTTGAGACGGAGCAAATACAAGTGAAGTTCGATTGTGGTGCATGGGATGTGACGAACTAGTTACGCAAGGGTCACAGTTTTCAAATGCCAGCTCCTATATATTTTTACAACCCATCAATCACTTTTCCGACACACTCGGCTCTCGCTACTATTTATCCTTTTTAGTGCTTTTTACATTACCTTTCACTACCCAACAATCACTTTTCCGACAAACTTTTCTTCGTCTAGACGCAGAGGCCGGGTATTTCCGTTTCCAAAAAAAAAAAAAATTACCTTTTACTACTACCAAGCATGGAGTAGTATATATGAATTCTAATCCAGCCAGTTGATTATATGGGTAATTTAGAATTTATACTGTAATCGTTGCATGAGGTCCATAAGCCCAGTAACAATCGATCGATCACTCGTGCCATGGTCCCCAACATTGGCAGGAATTCTTTGTGGTTACCATTGTTGCCACGGCCATGGGCAACGGGCAACGGCAGCTCCTATACTGGTTTTCACCCCATGCTACCATATCATGCCCCTTCCAACACCGAGTCTGATCCGGGCACCGATCATTCGCTCCGTTTGGATACCATCCCGAAACAGAGATCACACAATTAATGTGCATTCAGAACATGTCCTTACAAGATAAAATTTTCATCGGGTTGGACAATTTAGAATTGCAAAATCTGATACAAACTAAGGGCATCTCCAGCCGTTGCGCCCCCCCAGGGCCCAAAACGCTGCCGTTTTGGTGCCGCCGCGGCGCTAAACGGCACTATTCTGGAACCTGGGGGGGCGCGTTTCCCAGTCGCGTCCCGAGCCCAAGAACCGGCCCAAACAAACGCAAAATGAAAACATGCGAGATTTTATTGAAATTCGGAAACTGCGTACATATTCGGCGCGAATTTAAGCTAGTACGATAAATTTAAACTACATCTAAACTAGTTAAGCCCGAGGCTGGCGGCGATCGCCTGGCTGTAGTCGCCGCCGCCGTCGTCGTCGTCGTCGCTGGGGGCGTCGCCGGGGCGCTTGCTTCCCCCTGTCCCTCGTCGCCGCCGCCGCAATCCCACCTGCTCACCTCGAGCGCCTGCTGGATCACGTCGTCGTCGTCCGAGTCCTCGTCGAGAACGATGTAGACGTTCTCCTTCTGCTTTGGTGGGGGAGGGACGCGGAGGAGGGCCGCCGCCGCGGCTTCCTCGCGCTCGCGCGCCGCCTTGCGCTGCTCGGCTTCAGCCAGCAGGCGGCGCTGCAGGGCGAGCTCGGCCTCGGTGTTGTCGCGCAGGCTCCACTGGGCGGCGGTCTCGACGTCGAGCGGTTGCAGCGTGTTCAGCGACAGCTGCTCCGCGACCTTTTGGTCGGGCCACTCGCCCTCGTCGTCGTCGTCGCCGCTCTCCGTCTTCGGGCGAACCACGCGTTCGAAGCGTGGCTCGCCGAGGCGGAGCGCGCCGCCGCTGCGCCTGCGGGCGGGCGCACCGGCGTTAAGAAAAGGGGGGGAGGTGGAGGTGGAGTGCCCGGCGGAGGAGCTCGACGTCGCAGACGACGAGGACGCGCCGGTCCGCCGCGCCACCCACGGCTGGGTGGCCTGCGGCGGCGGCATCCCGAGGCGCGGCTGGTTGCCGGCGTGGATGTGCTGGAGGACCTCGTCGAGGGTCCTCCCAGGGGCACTCCACCATCTGCGCCGCCCGTGCGCGTTGAAACGGCCCTCGACAGGGCCGTTGTCGTTCAGGGAGTCCAGCTCCCGGTCGCGGCGCACCATCAGCCGATCCCACCAGAACTGGTCCACGCCGGTGAGCGGGAAGTTCTGGGGGGTTCTCCATCCCGGCGCGCATCTCGTGGATGGCGCGGCGGAATTCGGCGTCGGAGGAGGGAAGGGGAGGGACCGGGACCCCGCCGGCGCTGAGTGCCCAGCGGCTCGCCCCCGCGGCGGAGCTAGGGAGGCGCATGTCCGGCGGGCAAGGATAGCCCGCGCGGTACAGCGCCATCGCCTCGCCCCGGCGCAGGTTGTGGCGTGGGAAACCGTTCGCCGCCGCTCCGTCAGACATTCTCGTGGAGAGAGAAGGGAGGAGGAGAGCGTCGAGAGGAAGAAGGGAGAGGAGAGCTCGCCGGTGTGAAGAATGGTGTGGCGCGGCGCGCGGCGGGGGGGGGGGGGGTTTATAGCGCGTCGAGCGGCCGGGCATTTACTGCGCGCGCGCGTCCCCTCGCTGCCGCCCGCCACGCCATTACGCCGGCAGCCTTTGGGCAGGGCCCATGCACTGGGCGGCCGCCACGCCATAAACGCCGGCAGCCTTTGACCGCGCGGTAGCCGAGAAGACGATCACGGGGGCGGTTCTGTTCCCGCGCTTTCTCGTCGCGTCGCTGACAGGGCTGGCCCACGCGCGCGTCCGCGCCGTTTCACCCCCCCAGGCCGAACCCAGCGGGGTGGGTTTTGCCTGGGTGCCGCGGCGCTATTTACGCCGAAACGGCGCTATTTGGGCCGCTGGGGGGGCGAGTGGTGAAGAAGCGGCGCTATTCGTCGCTTCCGCCGCGAAAAAAACCCCCTGGGGGCTCTGGGGAGACGGCTGGAGATGCCCTAATACGATGTCACTACTGTGTGGCCAGTTTCAATATACGCCACCGGCAATGAACAAATTCAGGTCAAGATGCGGGCCGCACATATTACTAGTTCTCCACTTCCGCCTAATAGCAGCTTCCATGAAGAGCGCGAAACAGCGGCTTCCCAGCCAGAAGCGACTCCGACCATGGTGGGTGGCCACGCGGACGAAACGAGGGGGTTTCCAGGGACGCACTATCGTCGACGACCACCGGAGTGCAAAGCAGCAATGATGAGGGTGTCGTTGCCTCATCAGGGATGAAATGGATTTGAGAGCTTCGGTTTTTCCAAACGACGTAACAAATGGGCCCTGTTGGACCAGACCACCTACGGTATTCTTTTTGGTATGGCAATGATTCCACGCTCGGTTTTGTTATTAGTAGGAAATCTAAGTCACGTTTTTTGCACTAGTAAGAACTGGTATTAGCCTTTGGATTCGCCAAATAAACGGTTCTTATTCGTTTGAGGGTGCCAAAAAATACCACATTTTTTAATGTAATTCGGCAGTTGCACATCTCCACTAATATAAAACGAGCGAGTGGGGTTCTATCCAAATAACATCAGCCATCAGATTTATTAGATCCAACGTTCCAGATCAGCTTAACGATGTGCAATTTCCCAACCCCAAGACAACCCACGCACGAAAACAAGGAGTTCCAAGTCGGACTAAAAAAAAAATCCTGAACCGCCAAGCCCTACCGGCCGCTCGCCCGTTCTGTTGTAGCCGGCCGGCTTCCACTGCGCCGATGTCTCCTTCCCGGCGCGGGGCCGCCTTCCACTGCGCCCCGGCCTCCTTCCCGGCGCGCGGCCGCCTTTCACCACGCCGGTCAACCTTTCCGTCCGCCGCCATCCACCAAGCTCTCGTCTTCCTGGAACGCAGCCGCCTTGCACGGCACCGCACGACCGCTCCATTTGCCGTTTTCCTGGCGCGTCTAGGCGCCAAGCGCAATACATATGCCTCGCGCGCTGCCGGCCGCGGTCCACCGTGTCGCTCGCTCGCTTCAATCGCCGCCTTCCTGGAGTGGTCGGCACCGTCCATCCATCCACTTGGCGCTCAGTGCGGTCGCGTTCCACCGTGTCGCTCGCTCGCTTCAGTCGCCGCCTTCCTGGAGTGGTCGGCACCGTCCATCCATCCGCTTGGCGCTCAGTGCGGTCCATCTGCTCGCCCACTGCCGGTCGCCTTCCAACGCGGCGCTCTCCCGCTAGAATCGCCGCCTTCTCTTGAGCTCGGCGCCATCCGGCCGCTTGGCACGTCTCGCACAACGCAGTGCATCTGCTGGCCGCCGTCTCTAGGTTCCCGGATGTATTGGTTCTTTCATATTCAGTTCTCAGCTTTCCTTTTATAATGTTTAATAATACGTAAGAAAATAATATTAGGTATACTATGCTTTGATTCTTCATTAATTCTTGCTCACTTTCTCAAATTAAATTTGTAACCAAACTTATCTTGCTTCCAACATTCATCCCATATAAGAAATCTGGTGCAGAGGACTACCCCATTTATATATTATGTTCATATATGTATTGGTTCGTTTAGATTCCTGTACTTATGAAAGGCATACATTGTATGCTGCTATATTCTTTCAACCGGTGTTGTATGCTGCTATGTTCTTTCAACCGGTGTGTGAAATTTTGATGTGAGTTATCTGGTGCAGAGGACTACCGCGACATGTTCCGTTTGAAGAGCAAGCACGAAGAGCATGAGGG
Organism: Alopecurus myosuroides; assembly: GCA_028641055.1. Taxonomy (NCBI): domain Eukaryota; kingdom Viridiplantae; phylum Streptophyta; class Magnoliopsida; order Poales; family Poaceae; genus Alopecurus; species Alopecurus myosuroides. The sequence continues at coordinate 132,074,466 of CM054057.1, read as the reverse complement.
TGATATGATACTCCAAATTCCCACTTAATACCATGGTTAGTGATTTCAATACATTGAACTGAAGGTCGCCAGATTTCAGTACCACCTTTAATCATTCTAAGTGATTTTTTAAACCAGTACAAAGTCATATTTTGGGGATTAATATATTTTGGTAAGGTCTCTATCTGACTATATGGGTGATCAAGACATTTTCTTTTCTTTGCAGCCGGTGGTACTGTATCATGCTTGCTGGCTTGCTGCTATACAAAAGGAAGTGGAAGTGTTATATCTTCTTTCTATTTCACCCTTCATTACGATGGTTATCTTTTGGATCTAAGGCATTAAAGTATGGTTTCTTCTTCGACTGTTCACTTGGAGAAACGTTATTCTATCTACAACAATAGTTGTATTCTGAAATTGATTTTGATAACCAGATGGTGAGATTATGAAACCGCCTCCATCTTTAAGAATTGATAAGAACTTGTAATCTAAAAACATAACGGAATTGTTGGAGCATCTGTTTAATGTCGTCGAGTTTCTCATGACACTTGAACTATCATGGCAGTTTGTTGGTTTGGATTTCTAATGTGGCCGTACTATACAAAAGGTGTCATAAAGGACCACATAAATTGCTCAAAACCCACACCTAGAGGTGTTTGGGACCTTAGCTTGATGGAAATAAAGTTGTTTTTTGTAATTCCCTTTGCCTAAGAATGTTCGACTGATCAGTCTGCTTGATTGCAGGGCTTGCTGCTCCTACAAAAGTTGTTCACTATTATAATGTGTTATATCCAATGAGTGTTGATGTCATAGAAAGAAAAGAGAAATTAGGATAACTGATACTTACCTTCTCGGTTTCATATGTTTCCAGTCTTGTTGTTTCCGATATATTGTTCAATAGATGAAATTTAGAGCAAATACTGAAACATATATGTAGCTCTTGCCATAAAAAGGAAAAGTATTAAATCACTATGAATCCTTCTTGCCATAAACTAACCGGTATCATCGGCCGTGATAGTACAGTAAACACTATGGACTTCAATGCCTCAATGACACTTCTTAATCCTTATCACTACATGGAGCTCTAACTTTGTGTGACTTTTCTTTATACACTCATTAATCATGTACATTATTTAAAGCCATGTTGATGCAGATTTTGTTGTTGTATCATATAGTTTGCCGTTCATTCTCTTCGCGTTTGACCCGCATCAGGAAAATATCAATATACTTGACCCAATCCTTTATTAAATGTGTGAAAAAAACGCAATATGTGTGATTTATTTATCTTAGAATTGCTTTGAAATACGAACAACTCTCTGAGAATATACGTGCATTGCACCTGCACCATTACTAGTAAGACAAGAAGATAGTGGAACCACGGGATTTTTCTATTAATAATTCTTTTTGAGCTAATTTAGCCCCATCCATCGTTTGGCATGTAGAACTTTTTCTACTAGAGATGTCTTACGTTGACCTATACTACATGACACCATGATCGGACCATATACTTATAAAACCACACAATATGTTTGAAAATGAATTTTAGGTCTCGTGCAAACAAAAAAAGTCAAATATGAAAACATCATTTTTGTGTGTTTGGAATAAAAATTATGAAAAATTTCATTTGAAGATACAATTTTCTAAAATGACATCACAAATTGCACATAATAATTTTTCCATTTTTAACTTCGCAAAATTTTATTTGCATTATTATTGTGTACCTATTATTGCAATACTTGTTTAATATTTATGATTTTTGGTTGAGTAACATACTAGCATTTGTGAAATCAAGTTGTGCACACATAATGAACTTTGCTCTACCATCAACTAGAGAGTTAGTCACGTATATGGGACGAAAAGATAACTCTTTAATATCTTATGACTTAGAAGATCTTTTTTTTTGGAGGAACCGGTGAGCTTTATTAGTCACGACAAAAAGTGTTCATGCAATCATCGTCGAGTAGCCTTGACACGACGGTCGGGGGCAGCCCCGTCTAACACACCACACTCACTCTTGCATAATTGCGCTAACATATGCACACACTTGCTCAGCACCTATCTGCACAGTCATTCATAAGCAGGCCGTAGCTTCGTAAGTACCAAAATAAGCAAGATAGTACATTAAGGCTGCGCTGAAAATGTAGGCTGCCCACTGTGACGGACTTTTCAATGTCGCTGTTTTCCATAGGCCTCTCATTCCGAAGATACGCGTGCACAATACTGCACATACCCAACAATTTAATGACGTTGGCATGATCAGAATGCTCAGTTTGTGCATGGACCCAACCAAGTCCAGAGATAAACATATCGTATGAAACATAGTGTAGACTTGGTATCCGACCATGCCCTCATGTTCTAAGAGAAATTAGAACTCGCAATGACTCGAGAGGCTAGAGACAAATTATAGGAGAACTTGAATGTGGCTGGTTGATCAATATAACGGGTTCATTCATGCTATATGATGAAGTAACATAATGTGATGCGTGTGTGTATATATGTCCCCGAGAGCACATTATCATCTTTTTATAGCAATAAATTAAACTTATGAGCAGTAGTTGAGTAGCACATGTGTCATGTCAGAGTTTCATGGCGTAAAAGCTTGACGGCCAACCCTGCCCTGTGCCAACATATTAGTTTGATAATTGGAGCCAGAGAAAATTGCACATAACACCAAGGTTTGGTGCAACCGTTGCACAGAACACAGAAACAAACAAACTTTTGCAGCTAGCCCCACATTTTGGTCTAAAACGTTGCACCTAGCCCAAATTGTTGTTTTAGAGCCTTAACAAGGTACCAGACACGTGGGCCCGTAAATCTGTACCGTATTTCTACCCAAGATATACATGTGAGCCCACCCATACGAAACACCTGGAAAAAAAAATTAGAGAATGCAAGGAGCCAGCGACTATAGTACTCGTACAGAAGTAGCGATTGAGACAGAGGAAAGACTCAACTTTTTTTCTCCACGAATCGAGCGGACGGGAGGTCAGCGACTCAGCGGACGGGGTGGCACCGCAGATGATACCCGGCGGCGGAAGCGCCGGCGCCGGCGCCGGCGATGAACGCGGTGGCGGTGGAGGGCCGGCCGACCGAAATTTCAATCTGGAGCCCGCATTCTTCTCGTCACCCGTGCGTGAAGCTCGGCAAGTGCCACCCGGAGATGAAGGATTCGCCGGCGGCGGCGGCACACCAGCGTCCAGGACCATGGATTCCGACGGCCTCGTCTCCTTCAACGGGTAATTTCGCTGAGCTTTCGTTAATTTTGTGTCAATTTGAAGAACCCTAGGTTGCCCCCCTTCTCCCCTAATTATTGGTTTCTGATCGACGTATAAGTGCAATGGATTTCTTATTTTGGTGATGATTTGTTGTCAGTAGCTAGAATTATGAAATGATTGTGCGATGTGATGAAAGAAATTATGCATATTGGAAGAGATATTTAATTTCAGGATGCACATTCTGTATGCATTGTTTGTTAATTTTTGAGCCATGGTTGTTTGTAACTTGCTAAACACCTTGATATATAATTGTGTAGGTTGGAGTTCTTTATGGATTTGCAAGCAGGCCACATTATGGGCACACAACAGAGTGTGAATCAACCATGGGGATGTGCAGTTTATGGTCAAGAGAACCAAATGGAGAGTAACATGGATTGGCAGCACACGGGCGGGGATGCACACACGGAGAAAGATGGAGAAGAAGGCGAGTCTGACAATTATGACGACTTCCTTGTACGCTGTGAAGGTGACACTGATGTTGAGGATTGTTTCCCAACACAATTCGAAGAAGCTGTTGTAGATGAAGTAAGGTCTATCAAAGAAATGCCGAAGAAAGGTAGAGTTAAAGATGCCAAGTATAAGGCAGAGATGACAAGGGCAGCAAAGACAAGGGCACTAGAAGGAGTGGTAGAGGGCCAGGGCATAACATTTAGTGACCAAGATAGTGATGACTGCAAGGAGCTCATGGATTCAAGTGACGATGATCATGCCGTGGATGGAAATGCTTTGTCCACGACAAAGAGAAAGAGTACAGCTGCAAAATCAGCGAAGAGAGCTTATTATGATGAATCAAGATTGAATGGAGATTATCAGTTTGTGCCTAATATGTGCTTTGAAGATGTCCATCAGTTTAGAAGGGCACTCTTAAACTACCATGTTATTCATCAGAGGGACTGGGAATATTTGAGAAATGACAAGGATAGGATCACTGTTTGTTGCAAGTCGAACACCACATGTCCATTTGTAGTTATGACATCAACCATTACAGGGGAGACTACACATGTTATTAGGCAACTTGTCTTGTCTCACACATGTGGCAAAACTAATGAAACATCAAGGATTACTAGTGTATGGCTGAGCAAGGTCTATGAAGAGCAAATGAGAAGTGACCCTGATATGAAGATATCGGCACTAAGGGAGATGGTTAGGAAGGACTATGGTGTATCCATTTCTAAGGATATGGCTTACAGGGCAAAAAACAAAGCACTAGTGTCAATTAATGGACATCATGAGCAACAATACTTGAGGATAAGAGATTACCTTCAGACCGTGTTGAAGACAAACCCTGGTAGTCGCTGCATTGTAAACACTATAGTTAATCCAGACCCTCGGAAGAATCCTCGATTCCATGGCCTATTCTATTGCCTGCATGCGCAAGTGGAAGGATTCTTAAAGGGCTGCAGACCATTTATTGGTAAGATGTGAATGGCACAAACTCAATTGTTTATTTACTTGCTGAAAATGATTGCTTATCATTGTATTTTTGTAGGTGTTGATGGGTGTTTTCTGAAGCTGGGCAATGGATTCCAAATACTTGCTGCAACTGCCAGGGACGGCAACAATAACATGTTCCCCCTCGCCTTTGGAGTAGTGGGAAAAGAGGAGACATCAACATGGTGTTGGTTTCTATTTCAGTTGAGATTTGCTCTAGGTGGTGGCACAAGTAAGTACGGGCCATATACTTTCATGTCTGACCGTCAAAAGGGGCTCTTAAATGCCATGAACCAAATATTTCCAGAAATGTGAGCATCGCTTTTGTCTTAGACACATTTATGCTAATTTCCAACTAGCTGGTTTTAGAGGAGGTGACCTTAAAAAGATTGTAGATGCTGCTGCTTATGCGTTCACTCACTCTGACCATATGAATGCAATGAATCAACTTAAAGAAGAGAGTATAGATGCATGGAAATGGCTTAGTAGAATTCCAACAAAGCACTGGGCACGGCATGCTATGGATACAACATGTAAGACAGACCTAGTTGTGAACAATCTTAGCGAGGTATTCAATAGCTTCATCTTAGATCAAAGGGACAAACCCATAGTCACTATGATGGAACAGATTTTTACCAAGCTGATGTCTAGATTTCAAGTTAGGAGAGATGGTCTTGTTGTTGCTCAATGGGAAATTACACCATTTTACGCTGAAAAACTAGAGACAGAAAAGATTTGGGCTAGGTATCCAACAGCAGTCAATGCAGGAAACGGCATTTGGCGAGTGGAAACAGGCGCCCATAATATATATGCTGTGAATCTACACAACAAAACATGTGGCTGCTTCAAATGGGACTTGACTGGAGTGCCTTGCAAACATGCAATCGCAGCTATCTATATGGCCAGGGAGTTCCCTGAAGATCATATTAGTGAATTTTTCAAAAAGCCGATGTATGAGGCTACCTATAAGCCAATGATATATCCTGTACCAGGACCACATGATTGGGTTAGAACAGATACAGTAGACGTAGAACCTCCTCCCTTTCCAGCCAAACTAGGGAGGAAGAAGAAAAAGAGAAGGCCAAGTGCGGGTGAAGGTCAAGATGGAAGTGGCAAGATTGCTAATATTACTTGCTCAAACTGTAAGCTAAAAGGACACAGATACAACACATGTACCCAGCCTCTAAAGCCACACCTTGCAGTTCGGAAGAGAGGCCACAAGGTAATTCTATTTTTCAACAAACATTATATATAATTTTGTTGTTGTGTTACATTATGTTAAAAAGCACACTATTTTATTGTTGTAGAGCAATCGAACTCGGCCTGATTCAATTCCTGCAGCACCGACTCCTCCACCGCATACATCAACACCTACTCATGCTACAGATTTTGTACCACCATCTCACCATCCTACGGAACAAGCAGCACGTGCACCACCTCCACGGCAACATGCCACTGAACCTGTACTACCACCTCACCATTCTACAGAAGCTACACCACCACGGCGGCATGCTACATAACCTACACCACCACGGCATGCTACAGAACCTGCACGACCAGCTACACGCAAGCTTCCTTCTGTTCGTGGGACGGGAACTAGAAGAGGTCGGCTCCAACCAAGGCAGAATAGCCCCAGCTCCCCAAACTCTAGGCTGTATGGCTACTTCACACCAGGCCGTGATGCGCAACGAGCGGAGGAAGAAATGCAAGAGCAATGAGGCATTATGTCCTCAAATTTGTATGAGATGTTGTGAGCCATGTAACGATTGCATAATCTGAAGGCTCCATATTTTGTATGTGCTAGGAGACACTTAATCTGGTACCTATAAACTCTAATGAGACATTTCAAAGTTTGGAGTTTGTGAAGTGCAATGAGCTAATGCTCTGTGTGATGGAGATGATTGCATAGTCAGACATATATATATATATATATATGTGCATCTCTGTGATATAGATGAAGTAATGGTGATACTCAAATATTTTGTGCATAATCTCTATATTTTCTACTGTTATGCTGCCCATTTTTTGTACAAATTTATGTATAATTGTGTTATATACCGTATATAAATATGGGCCCACATGTCTGGTACGTTGTTAAGGCTCTAAACCAACGATTTGGGCTAGGTGCAACGTTTTAGACCAAAATGTGGGGTTGGCTGCAAAAGTTTGTTTGTTTCTGTGTTTTGTGCAACGATTGCACCAAACCTTGGTGTTATGTGCAATTTTCTCTTGGAGCCAAGATGCCGCCAATATGGTGGATTTTTGACAGAGGAATTAATAATGTGCCATGATTCCGCCAATATGGTGGATTTTTGTCGTACGAAAGAACCTCAAGATGCAATGAAAGGGTCGCTGCTGTCAAGTCACGTACTCACTTTGACAGGGCAAATCGTACCTTCTACTCGGCTGTAATTTTTTTTGCCACCGGGCATTGCACCGGGCACTGTGTGAATTTGTGCCACACTCGGCTGTCCGCACAAACATAGTAGCAGCTTCATCAGGCTGAATGCTAGTTTTACAACGAAAGCGGGGGAGAAGTAGGAAGGGCGAAAATACCAAAGCTCGATTCATGTAATTGCGCTCTCTATGCTGCAGCTGCGCTAAGACTGATCGTGTGAGTTTCTAAAACAAAAAAAGACTGATCGTGTGCCCAAGACATGCAATCAAATTAGCAAAAGGGAAAAAAACTATTGGAGATGCGGGGTATCGATCCCCGTACCTCTCGCATGCTAAGCGAGCGCTCTACCATCTGAGCTACATCCCCAATGTTAAATTAAGTAATACTGTACGTTACTTATTCGTTCTAACGTACTATTCAGCCGCACATCTCCCAACTCGGAGATGCACAAGAAGGATGGAGTACATACAAATCTGGAGACTTCTTTGGATTTACGAACTACTCCACAAAAACACGCGCAAAGGGCATCTACAAGCATCCGTCGACATCTTTTTTTCGGTTGAGATTTCCATCCTTTGGCACTCTGACTTGGCCCAGTGATACCTTTTGCAAAATTTATCCAAACTCGAGGCCCAAAGTCCCCCGGCCCCCATGGCCCCATCGGCCCCCATGAAAGTCCTAAACGTTCGCGTCGTGGCATTAAGTTAGGCGGACACATGGTTGGACAGGACAGTAGGACATGTTCTTCCAATATTTTTGAGAGCTCGACTAGCAATCAGTCCACCGCTAGAAATTAATTTATTCGCACGTCATTTCAGTCTCAACTACAAATCATATGGACCGCTCGGCCCAGTAGGAATTACGAGAGAAACTAGACGGAACAAACAGTTTTACAACTCATATCCTCTGAAATTCTCAGTTGCAACCCATATGTGCAACTCATAGGGCAGAATGAATCATATAACGTAATCCAACGATCTATAACTTAATAAGCACAAACTTAATTCTCGAATTGAACGCGAATTAGAAAAATCGTAGTTTTAACCTATCCTGAAATCTAGTTATACTTCATAAGTTGAAAGAAAAAGTGAATGTAGTGAAATGTGAAATGTGAAATGTGAAATGTGAAATGTGAGAATATGACATTTCTATCCTTTCAGGCGGATCAAACAGGTGCAGCGGCCCACTATCCACTATCCATTAGGGTTATGACCCAACGTGTCAGTTTGGCCATTGGCCATCATGGTAGGATGGGTGTTAAGCCTCTCATCTAGCTACTACCAGGTGGAAAGACATGCTCGCTATTTTAATTGAACGCGCTAATAAGTCTGATGGCCAAATTAAGGGGGTCATTCCTCATCCGGTGGATGGTGGTCTGCTCATACTTCAATATATGCCGACGATAAAATTCTATTTATGGATCGTGACATCGAAAAAGCTAAAACCTGAAGTTAATTCTCTCAGCGTTCAAGCATTTGTTGGGGTTAAAGATAAGGTTACATAAGAGCAAATTGTTTTTTTTTTCGGTGAACCCCATAATGATGTTTCTTAGTATGTCGAGCTTTTTTGGTTGCACGCAAGCTTAATTTTCTATTAAGTATTTGGGTATTCCGATTCACTATCAGAGACTCACAAATACTGAATGGAAACTGGTTGAGAAGTGTTTATAGGCTAGATTACAAAGCAGGAAAGGGAAATTATTATCCTTATGGGAAACATTAGTCGTCACAAATTTGGTACTAAGCAATATGGTATTGTACATGATTTCTTTCTTCCCATTGCTAAAAGAGGGCCTAAAAAGGCCGGATTATTTCCGGTCAAGATTCTTCTGGCAAGGGGATAATGAGAAGAGAAAGTATGTACCGCTTGATTAAGTGGAGTGTGGTTTGCCGACCTAAATCAAGGGGGGCTTCGGATTCATGACCTCAAGTTCAAGAACACAGCCCTCATTGGCAAATGGCCTTTTAAGCTACTAAACAAGAATGGGGTTTGGCAGACCCTACTAAGAAGAAAGTATGTGGGTTCACAAGCGCTATCTCAGCTTTACTAGAAGCCTAGGGATTCTTAGTCCTGGGCTGGTCTTATGGCCACCAAAAAGTTTTTTTTTCCGCATGGGTCTTTTTCAATTCAGGAGGGATCGGAAATTAGGTTCTATGAGGATAAATGGATGGGTAATACCACTCTTCGAGAACAAATTCTGCCTTTGTGTAACATTGTGCGACATAAAAGCTATACACTCGCCAAGGTGTTGGAAATTTTCCCACCAAATGTGTCGTTCAAAAGAAGTCTGTTTTGTCCCAGACAAGCATCATGGAATGCTTTGTTACAACGTCTTGCTTTAGTGCAGTTGACGCAAGGATCTGATAAATTTTGATGCGATCTCAGTGAGAATGGCAAATTCTCGGTGGATTCTATGTACAACGCAACCTGAGATCCCAGCTGTTAATTTTAAGAAGATTTGGAAGATGAAGATTCCATTCAAAACTAATGTCTTTGCGTGGTATCTTCGTACTGCTAAACATCTACTGATAAACATCTACTGTTTTCATACCGCTGCTACTGTTTTCATACTGTTTTTCTACTGTTTCCACACCATATGTTTAACCTCTTGGTGTTCAGCAAAACCGATGAGATTGACAACCTCACTGCTTCGTTGGGGCAAAGTGATTTGATTGTGTTGTGTAGGTTCCACGTTGCTTCTGAACCGGTAGTGCGCCCTGCCATCTCAGCTGCATCAACCTTGTGAAGTTAATCCTTGCTCCTACTGGTCGATTAAACCTTGGTTTTTTTCCGAGAGAAAACTGTTGCTGTACTCATCATACTTTCCTCTTGGGGTTTCCCAACGAGTGCAAGACCTGCCCCATCACTCCTATCGAGCCTTGCATTTTTTATTTCTTTCTTTGGTACGTATTACAGGGGTCTTACACATGTATATATAGCAGCTCTGGATTAGCTAACCTAGTAGGACTAGGATTCAAATTCCCTATACTACTCGGAAGCATGTACATATACAACATGTATACCTCCCATACGAGCACATCGTGCTTATTTTGAACATTCACCCACTAAGCACGACATGTGCTGAATTTCTACTTTGGTCCCAAATACGCCAGTCACTTTGCGTAGGTGTTACCTCGGTGTTGCTTTCACTGTTTCAGCCTTCATCATCGACATTACTTTCGTCGCTCCTCGAGGCATCCATGGCATCGACCTTACTGCTGTCGATTCATCTCGACTTTGATGGCAACAATCCTTTTTGTCGACGTCTTCAAATATTACCTTTTCTACTATGCTTTGTAGGAAATTTTCTATGTACTTTATCACCTCCACATCTGAAATAATTACCTTGAACAGATGTAGTCCTGTAAGGTACACCTCACCCTCTTCTTGTCGCTCTTCTTCCCACGAGGCTGGCATTGCTTGACGCCAACACTAATCCATGTTTCTGTCCTCGAATTTCGCCGGATCCTCGATAAGAAAACTTTGCTTTTCGCGCTTCACCTTCACCAGATTGTCTATCTTCGGAAGTAGTACCTTCTTTGGATGGTAGTCCAACATGCTTCGCTGGCGTGCTGGTGTCGGTCATAGTCGTCTCGGCTCCGGTCCTATTGGAGTCGGTGCGACATAGTCTTTTGCGCCCGACATTGCGCTTCCACCTCCTAGAATGTCGTCTTTTCTTTCAGTTACACTTCCCACGACACAAACAGTGCGCCGTACTCCATGGACTTCTGGCGCCATGTACGTCGCTCCTTTCCCCTGCGACGCTTCAATGCGCCACACTCTGTGGACTTATGGCACCACACACGCCTTTACTTCAGCCTGCGACGCTTCAGTGCGCTGCACTCCGTGGTCTTCTGGCGCCACATACGCTTTCATACCAGTAGCATCAGTATGAGTTTCTGAATCACCTCTTGTGTCTGTAGTAACAACATGAGTTTCCGAGACTTGCTGATGAAGACAAATTTTCTCTCCCATAAGGGTGTCAGTTACTTTAGACATCGCTTTATTAACTAGATCATTCTCGTTCACAAGTTTGCACATCATCATCATCGCACTATCATCTCCTTCCTGGGCCATGAGAGCCCTTTGCTTTGATGTTTTTGGACAATCAGACTTGAAGTGACCGAGCATGCGGCAGTTATGACACCTTACTTTCTTTATGTCAAACTTTCTCCTTGGCGGATCATCTTCTTCCTCCAGGTCATCTTCCTCCTCCTCCGTCTCATTGTCATCTTGCTCAGCGATGTACTTTTTCGTTGGGCGTACTTATCCTTCTTTTTCTTGCTCGCGGATCCTCCTTGTTGGCCTTTTGAAAGAGCTGTAAAATAACTAGCGATTGTGATACCCCAAAACCAGGATACGTGTGAATTTATATTACGGAGACAAAACAACACGTTTGGTTAGGTACACATTCGGTTAGGTACACGAGTACGACCCAGACTCTAACATGTCGGTTTATACTACAACTTTAACACTCCCCCTCAATCATAACATATCCAAGATAATATTGCGACAAAAGACTAACATTTCCCTTGTAATAAGTGACTTGGTAAATTCATCTGCCACTTTATCTTCTCAAGGAATAAACTGTATATCTAATAGCTTCTGAGCTACTCCCTCGCGAACAAAGTGATAATCTACTTGAATGTGTTTTTTCCTTGCATGAACCACTGGATTAGCTGAGAGATACATTGCTCCAACATTATCACACTATAAATATGTTGTTTGAGACTGTTGTACTCCCAATTCTGTAAGTAATGACTGCACCCATATGACTTCAGCTCCGTACTAGACCTTGAAATTGTAGGCTGTTTTTATGCACCCCACGAGATCAAATTTGACCCAAAGAACACTGCAAATCCTCCAGTTGATATTCTATAATCTGGGCATCCTGCCCAGTCAGCATCAGAAAACGCGCTGACTAGTGTAGAGGAAGATCTAGTCAATTGCAATTCAAGTGACATTGTGCCTTTTAGATACCTCAAGATTCTCTTGACAGTTTTCCAGTGAACAGTAGTAGGGGCATGTATAAATTGACACACTTTGTTGACGAGAATGAAATATACAGTCTGGTCAATGTAATATATTGCAAAGCTCCCACAATACTCCTATAACAAGTACAATCCTCATTACTCAAAGGCTCACAATCAACAAGTGAAACATATCAACAACTGATAAAGGAGTATCAATATGTTTTCAGTTTTCATATGCATACACGACTGAGTAAATAATTAGCATATTTTTCCTGTGTAAGAATTATACCATCGTGTACGTTCTTCACTACAATGTCAAGAAAATAATGTAGTGTGCCCAAATCCTACAGAGCAAAATCAAGTCCGAGAGCATGAAGAAGGGCATCAATAACTTTCTCCTTGAGGGCAGCACCGAGTGCTAGGACGTGGTGGTCTGCAGCCTTGTTTCGAGCTGAGAAACAGAGAACTAATAGAAAGGGATTCGTCTCCCCACGTTTCCAAAACAGCTAAGGGATTGAAGGTAGCGCCTAGTGCCGGGGAGCGTTGGTGTTAAGGGCAGCGCCCAGTGCTAGGGCGCAACGGTCTGCAGCCTTGTTTCGCCTGCGAAATGGAGAACTAATAGAGAGTGATTCGCTCCCCCCCCCCCACACGTCGGCCAAAACAACAAGAGAGAGAGGTTAGCCGAGGCCAGGGGAGCGGTGGTCTTTAAGGCAGCGCCGACGGCCAGGGCGCGGTGGTGTGCAGCACCGATTCGCAGGGCACGATGGTGAGAAGGGAAGCGACCCCTTAGCGTAGTGTTCTGGACATCTCAAATTTTTTGAGCATGATCTCTCTGTTTACATTTCCAAAAATTCGAGCATCAAAAAATATATACGAACAATTCCACAAACAATTCAAGAACACTTCATTTGACAAGTACCAAACACTTTAGAACGATACACAAAGTCCACAAATAGGTTAGGACGATACACAAGTCCATAAATAGTCCACGACAGGAAATAGTTCATGTAATACCATTTACGTTAAAGCTGCCTCCTTCCCTTGCTCTCCCGAGTCAATCTCTTGTCGGCAAGGACGGCATGTCAGCATTCTTCCTCCTGCACGAAAGATTCTTCCTCCTCGAGGGCAGCGGCAGTGGGGCCTCGACCTCCTTGGCTTCTTCATCTCCGGGTGTGCTCATCTTCCTCCTCGACTGGTCTAGCCTTCTGCTTGGACCTTAACCCGTAGGAACAACGACACTCCGTCAACGTTTGTTCATCCAATACATTATCATCAAACTAAAACTAGAAAATGAGAAGGAACATTTATATGGAGCAATTTTAAAAACATGTACAGTGAGACATATCTTCGTACCTCTTCATACTCATCCTTAAGATCAACTGGGTTAGAGGTGGAGGCACCACCACGGACATGGGCTGGAGTGTCTTAAGAGCTAGATGAATCATGGGTCGGCATGGCATCATCGCGGGTACGGCACCAAGCAAATGATCCAATTTTTGAACCGAGAAGGGCTATGTTGGGAGCTTGACAAGAAAAATCTTAGTGAAACTTAAACCAAAAATGTGGTCCTCGAGAATATGTACTAACTTACTTTGACATAAGCTCTAAGGGTGTTGTTACCTTTCTTATTATGAGGGTACGCGGTTGCTTCCTCGGCCTCCTTGGCTTCGCGCTGAATCTCATTGCGCAATCAAAAGAAACATTTTAGCTCTCGGAATCTATATTTATGAAGACAAGAAATAGAATGGTGGAAATTACCAGAAAGTTGACCATGGGAGGGAGCTGGGTTTGGTTGCCCTATTTTACTGCCTTGTTATAAGCGAGATGAGTAGCATCATATTCAGGGTTGGTATTCTCCCATATTATATCCTCGAAAGCCGGAGGGCATAAGGACACACGAGTCCAAGGAAGAAACCAAGCAAGATAGGCATTGAATGCAGCCTCATCAAATGGGTGGTGATCACGTAGATACAACTTCTTCTTCCTAGCCAAAGGCATCCTTGCATTCCAATTTGAGACATAATCACTATGATTGGTATCCCAGTTCTTCACCCGCTTTTGCCTTCTACGGTTCAACCTTCACATAAAAATAAAGAAATATTAGTTCCATCAAATACATATTAGAATGGTAAAGAAAACGGTTGGCTTCTCACTCGTGTGACGACAACTTTGTGACATTCCACTGCGGTGGTGTAGTTTGGAACAACCCAAATTGGTACATCACTCGATGTGGCAAGTGGAGTTCAACTGCATAAATGCATACCATAGAGGCCTTAAACAACCAAAGATGTTCTTCCGATTGGCACTTTGGTGTCAAATCAAAATTTCCATGTGTGTTTCCGAGATCTTCCCGAGGACCATAGATCTCCCATTTCACCTACAATATTATACCATATTTAAAATTTGGAGTTTCGATCTCCTACCGAGAAAAACTGATATCATCAATTATTACCTGCTCAGGGGTCAGCTCATCGCACTCGTTGGTGTACCACACGTACTCCCTCTTTGGGTCCCCTTTGAACTTCGCAACCCTATCCCACCGGTACGCCCATGTAGCCTTAAAGAGCGGGTTGCCATAGTTGTACCAAGGCTTCGGTAGCAATAACTTTGGCGGTCCCACTTAGAAGTGTTCCCACATCCAACCCGAGAGTAGTACCATATGTCCACCAATACCGGCCTGTGCTAAGACCCTAAGACACATGTCGTCCATCTGCACATACCGACACACACCAGTTAGTACCCGATAATTTTTTGAGACGGTTATGTTAAGAGAAAATGTGAGTTATTATGATTACCTGATGATACAAGTATGCAAGAACAGCCGAAGCCCAGCTTAGATGTTTTCCCGATAATGCCTTCAGTCACATCCACGGAGTGTTTCGCCCACCACTGTCAGCAAACAAAGTCCTCGAGATGGCGTACCACACATATGCCCATGCATATTGCTCAATAGTCTGTTGATCAGACCCAGCGGGACATTTTTCAAAGTGTTTCCTGATCCAAACAAATGTAGCGCCAGAGGAGAGTCTATCCTTACCAGCACATCAGTCTTTCAAATCTGTGCTAAAACACAGAGGAGCTCCACTGATGGGGAGCCCTGTTATCATAGACACGTCCTGAAGAGTTAGAGCTATCTCTTGGTGCAGACGTGGAAAGTGTGTGTCTTCGGCCTTCATCGGTCAACAATAGCGTTGATGGCAGAAGGATTCATGTTCATCTCGTCGACAGAGACACAAGATGGATCCATGGAAGGATTCCAAACTTCTCGATGTAGTCGTTATACCGCTCGTCACATGGCATTGTCCTTATGTAAGGCCTCATGAGACCGCAAACGAAGAGGGGACAAATACCTACAAAAATAAATACAAGTTAGACCAATAACCATGTAAACTAGATGTATGAACTAACATTATCAATATATATTACCGTCTTCTTCTCCTCCATCCACAACCCACAGTGAGCAACATTATATTCACTTTCAAGAAGATACCCGTCATCCATCCTATAATTTTGCAAAATAGACAAACTAATAGGAGAAAGAAACGGTAAACTAAAAATAATTAAACTACCCTATAAAAAATCACTTCACATCTACACATAGACATGCCACGGGAGCACTCAAATTTCATTACACATCCTAATATATTTGACATCCATATAATAAGATATACGACACATGTATCATATACACATGGTAATTAATTTATGCATTAATCTAGAAGTAATATATATACGAAACAACACACAAATATACACCTCTCAAACACTACCTATCTTATACACCAAACATTAGCAACCATATTAGAGAATAAAAATAATTAGTTCTCACATGCCAAATTAAAGCAAACATTAGCAACCATATTAGAGAGTACGAAAATATACACGTCTCACACATCTCTTGCATACACATCTCTCACACAACTCTTACATCTCTCACACGTCCACATCTACAAATTTGGAAATCAATCATGAACTAGGGTCTCACCTAGGGTTGCAAAAATTTGGCAAATGTAAGAGATTTTTGGACAAAATAGAGGGAATTGGTTGAGAATACCTTGAGGAAGGATGGGGGGAGGTGGCGAAGTTCACGGAGATATCCTCTGTTCTATTCTCTCGTTGGGTCGATGTGTAGGGTTGTGCGTGGAGAGAGAGGGGGTCGGGACCTTGCCCGCTTTTACACGCAGAAGGGCACCACGCCAGCTTCTTCGACGCTACATAAACGTGCATGACCCCACTCGTGCCAGCGTGGCGGCACCACCGCGCCGAGCGCATCGGCGCTGACCTGTGAAGTACCGCGCCGCTGCTATGGGCGTTACTTCAAAGGTTAGGAAAAAAATTAACGTTTCAGTTTATTTTTTGCTGAAGTTTGTCCCACGGTTATTTTTGTGATTTTTCACACCTCTCGCTTCGGTCTTTATTTCGAAAGAGACAATTCACTTCTGCATGTATCTTATATATATATATACTAATTGGAGACTCCCTACAAGCCACCACGTTAATCCTGGAAATTGACAAAAAAAATAACTGTAGAATTCTAATTGTAGGGTTCAGATTTAAGAATCGGATAGAAGAGTCCAACTTAAACACGATTGAACTCCTACGTGTGCATCGTACCTTCCTAATATTGCCCCTTACGTCAAGGTAGGGGATATTAGGCCTTAAACGTATCTTATCCAAACACTACGAGAATCCATTCCTACGCCGACGGCCTGAGGCCCTTGGGGTAGGCCAGTTCCCCCTCGGCGTAGGTCTACGCCGACGGCCTCCCTCGGCGTAGCCCCCTCGGCGTACTCCTCCGTTGGCGTAGCTACATTGTCCGTCGGCGTATAGTTCCCCATCGGCGTAGTCTTCGGTGGGGCCTACTGCTGTCAGAACGGAATCCGTTCGACGGATTACGAACGCCGACAACAAGGATTCCCCCCTCGGCGTATTGAGGGCCACGTGGAGACCCCTGCGGGCCTGGCCAGAGGCTACGCCGACGGCATCCCCTCGGCGTAGGCACGCAATTATTTAAAAAAATAAAATCGCATTTCTTTTTGAATTTGTTTTTCGATTTTGTTTCTTAATTTTTTCAGCACTTTTTTATTTCACTTATTTAACCACTTATTCACACTATAGTCACAATTATCTTTATGTTTAACCATTTTTTAAATCCAAATTACTCGTTTTTACAAACACTTCCCGATCGGTCACCCATCATGAGATTGCTCAGCTATCTAGAAACAACGAATGTGTTGTTGACAATATTATGCAATCTATCATGTTAACCTTAACCCTTGGATCATCAATGTCACACACTTTTATTTTGTGAATTCAAACAATTATTGAAGTAAAAAATAATAACTAGTAATAAATTTGAATTCAAATAATCTTTAATTTAAATAATAATTAACATTTTTCCTTTTCTATTTAATATTGAAAAATTCATATCTATAAATCCGTAAATCGAATTTGACAAATAATATGTCTATATCGATTAGAAAAATGAGAGAAATGCAAATATGACATCCATATAATATTTTCCATCATATATAAGACTTTTTGTTTCTTTTCATTGTAAAAAAATCATTTTCTATTTTCCGAGTGTGACAAATGGTTTTTTTTATGAAGGACCTACCACAAATATGTTGCAAAACTTGAGAGCTATAATTTTTTAAAATACTAGACCATGTTATATGCACAAATAACCAATTTGTTTCATATGAAAAGGTTTCCCTCCACCTCTTTTGAAAAACACAAGTTTCTCCCGATTCCGTTGGAAACTGGTCAAATTTGAACTACAGGTACCTCATAATTTGCTCATATTTGGAAAAAATCATTTTTTAGGTACACAAATACCTATTTCAACATAGATTTACCAAGAGTTTATCAATATTCAACCTCTAGTTACGAACGGTCATTTTCGCCGCCTTGACTTTGTCCTTAAACCGGCTTAGAACATTCCCAAAAAGTCAAAACAACCAAAAATGATGCAATACCTTCGCGTGGTGTCATTATATATGTACTAGTATACACAAAAAATAATAAACTTGGAATACGACAGTTGTGTTGAAAATGTCTTCACAAAAATAAGTTATCTCCTCCGAACATTCCTCGGTTTCGTGCCAAATGACGGGTGTTATGGTCATATCCATGGCATAGTTTGTTCAAATGTTCCCATATTCCACACAAACATGCATATTGGAAGCACAAACAATGTTGACAGAGGAAGTTTTCCTTTTCATTGAAGAAAAAAACTATTTTCCATTTTCAGAGTCTAAAAAATGGGTTTTTTTGTGAAGGACCTACCACAATAAATATGTTGCAAAACTTGAGAGATATAATTTTTGAAAATAATAGACCATGTTACATGCACAAATAACCATTTTGTTTCATATGAAAAGGTTTCCATCCACCTCTTTCGAAAAACACAAGTTTCTGCCGATTCTGTTGGAAACTGGTCAAATTCGAACTACAGGTACCTCATAGTTTTTAGGTACACAAATACCTATTTCAACATATATACTCCAAGAGTTTCTCAATATTTAACCCCTAGCTACGAACGGTCATGCCCGCCGCCTTGACTTTGTCCTTAAACCGGCTTAGAAAATTCCAAAAAATTCAAAACAACCAAAAATGATGCAAGACCTTCGCGTGGTGTCATTATATAGGTACTAGTATACACCAAAAATAATAAACTTGGAATACAACAGTTGTGTTGAAAATGTGTTCACAAAAATAAGCTATCTCCTCCGAACATTCCTGGGTTTGGGGCCAAATGACGGGCGTTATGGTCATATCCATGGCATAGTTTGTTCAAATATTCCAATATTCCACACAAACATGCATATTGAAAGCACGGACAATGTTGATGGAGGAATTTTTCCTTTTCATTGAAGAAAAAAACCATTTAGGGCCCGCTTGGCTGATTGGAAACTAGTCAATACCCGGGTGTGAAATTACGGACCATCACACATCCGTTTTGTTTTCCCCTGAACTTGAACTAAGCTCCGAGATATACAGGGGTGGGGAAATACCCGTGGGAAATTAAACGCCTTCCCAAGCGGGGCCTTACCATTTTCCGAGTGTAAAAAATGGGTTGTTTTGTGAAGGACCTACCACAAATATGTTGCAAAACTTGAGAGATATAATTTTTGAAAATACTAGACAATGTTATATGCACAAATAACCAATTTGTTTCATATGAAAAGGTTTCCATCCACCTCTTTTAAAAAACACAAGTTTTTGCCGATTCCGTTGGAAACTAGTCAAATTTGAACTACAGGTACCTCATGTTTTGCTCATGATTTTTTGGCAAAAATCATTTTTAGGTACACAAATACCTATTTCAACATAGATACACCAATATTTTCTCGATATTCAACCCCTAGCTACAAACGGTCATGCCCGCCGCCTTGACTTTGTCCTTAAACCGGCTTAGAAAATTCCAAAATATTCAGAAAAACCCAAAATGATGCAAGACCTTCACGTGGTGTCATTATATAGGTACTAATATACACAAAAAATAATAAACTTTGAATACGACAGTTGTGTTGAAAATGTGTTCACAAAAATAAGCTATCTCCTCCGAACATTCCTGGGTTCGGGCCAAATGACGGGTGTTATGGTCATATCCATGGCATAGTTTGTTGAAATGTTCCCATATTCCACGCAAACATGCATCTTGGAAGCACGGACAATGTTGACGGAGGAAGTTTTCCTTTTTATTGAAGAAAAAAAACCATTTTCCATTTTCCGAGTGTAAAAAATGGTTTTTTTTATGAAGGACCTACCACAAATATGTTGCAAAACTTGAGAGATATAATTTTTTAAAATACTAGACCATGTTATATCCACAAATAACCAATTTGTTTCATATGAAAAGGTTTGCATCCACCTCTTTTGAAAAATACAAGTTTCCGCCGATTCCGCTGGAAACTAGACAAATTTTAACTACAAGTACCTCATAGTTTGCTCATGATTTTTAGAAAAAAATCATTTTGAAGTACACAAATACCTATTTCAACATAGATACACCAAGAGTTTCTCAATATTCAACTCCTAGCTACGAACGGTCATGCCCCCTCCGGTGAATCCCTAGACCCGATGGAGAAATACCGGACTTATACGAATACACGCGGTAACGGCGTCAAATGAGGGTAGAAATGTGGAACTAGTTGCTTAGATGTGTTTGGGTAGGCCATAGGAACACAAAACACAAAGGTAGAACCCAAGTCTTCGGAAGATTCCCGACGTTTCGTCCGATAAGGGAGTTTCAGCCTATAAGCGCATGTAAACTCCGTAGAGAGAAGTGGATGCCGGTGAAGCGAGTCACACCCCGAAATGCAATCTTTGCCATCCAAAACACACAACACACCTATACTAACATGGTATGGCACACCCTAGCTTGTGTCAGGATCCGGACGCTCCGGAGCCCCCTCCGGTGAAACCCTAGACCCGCTAGATGGAGAAATACCGGACTTGTACGAATACACGATGTAACGATGTCGAATATGGTTAGCAATGTGGAACTAGTTTCCATCCAAAACCCGAGCTTGTGGTAGGATCCTGACGCTACAGACCCCCTCTCCGGTGAAACCTTAGACCCGCTAGAGACTAAAAAAACCTTATAAGACTATGACCGGCACCGATGTCAAAATGGGGTAGCAAAGTGGAACTAGTTGCTTGTTTGTGTTTTGGTGGTCCCTAGTAAGCATAAAAACAATGGCATGGACCAACTCTTCGAAAGATTCCGTCCCCTTTGACCGCTACAGAAATTTCTAGGCGTGTTGTGAGAACAAGAAACTGCGAAACTCCCGTTACGGGTTGGCCCAATTGAATCTTCTTAAATTCTGGGGTCACACTTGTCTTACATGTTTCTATAAACTAATCATGCATAAAACAATGAATGTTCTACTATTCTACCGCCCTTCGATGCCCGTCTATGTGGGTACACGACGCAGTCGCAAGTTCAAGGGTTTCCCAAAAGAGGGGCGCCTGCGGGGCCTCGGGATCCATACAAATTCATTTATGTTTTTAATATTAATGTTTAGGCATATAATATAATAAGTATGTTATTTATTTATTTTACCGTGAGATTAATGTGCTGTACGTAGGGGCGGCTCCGGGAGATTTCACCGTGTTATTTCATGGACGCGGGTGGCGGGATACTCACATTCGGAGGTATACAACCACTCCTATTAACTTAGAAATTATAAATATATTAAAATCATATAGGGAAACAAATAAAACTATATTAAATTTAGACATCTTTGTTCGACACGAGTGGAAAGAAAATTTCAGCCTAGGCCTATGCCGACCCCCTCGGCGTAGCCTATGGCGTAACGCTGACGGCCCCCCTCGGCGTCTTAGCTGCATAACGGGTGGCACGTTCGAATTTCGTTCTGGCCGAAAGCTACGCCGACGGGGTAACCAAAACCGACGGTGGCCGCCGGGGAAGGGTAGCTACGCCGAAGGGAACATACGCCGACGACCAGGTGCGCGGCCGATCCTACCGCCACCCTACGCCGAGGGGGCCGATAGTTGGCCGGCGTCTTCGCCAACCGTCGGCTTCTACTGGCTCTCCCGTGGTGAAAGTTGGGAGATCAATCTCCTGTCTACTCTCTTAGCGGTCCCTTACGTGACATACGTTGTGCATTGTATATGTACTATTCATCTGGTCCCAAAAAATTAAAATAGAGGACACAAAATTTAAGTAAACCGTATGCTTTGGTCTCACGTTATTTGGTACTAGACCGGAGTAACACTTTGAATGGACATTAACGATAGATGTGACCGGCTGGCCGATGACCACCGTAAATATTTCCAAGAGCAAACATGATGGAGGAGTGTCGTCTGAAAATTATAATTAATTTTATGTATAATCTGGACGTATACATGGTATTCTACTACTTTAAAATAAGTCGTCTCATGCCATGTTGGCACAACAAATTAAAATAGAGGACAAAAATGTAAATAAATCTATGCTTTAATATCACGTTATTTGGACTGACCGCAGTAATATTAGATTAAACTGATGTTGATTGGATTAACGATACATGCGGCCGGCCGGCCGACGACTACCCTAAATATTTCCAGCGTCAACATGATACAGGAGTGTCGTATGAAAAGTATAATTAATTGTATGTATAATCTGGACGTATACATGGTATTCTACTACTTTGACGAAAGGTGACCGGTTCCGGTGGGAGTTCTAAGGCGCACAAACAATTGTGGTTTTCTCTCACGAAAATGCTTAGACTAGAGATTTTGTTTTGATTATCATGAAAATGTTGAATTTTTTTTCCCGATGCAAAACAGGTTTGATGGGGAGCCTTTCCGCTTGGAAGATCCGAATATTAGGTACTTGAGAACAATTCCGAATATTAGGGATTTTGTACCGATTCATTCATCCCTTCAACAACTGATTTAGATGAAACTGTACCAATCTTATATGCAATGATTGTTGAAGTTCAGAAATCTTATAAAAGGTGGATTTCCGGATTAAGGCATTTCTTTTTGTGCATTTAGCAGACATGAGGCTGCCCGTGGATGCAAATTTTTAATAAACAACAACGAGATGGGATCTGGTGGATATGTTAGTCTCTTAGGGCATCTCCAGTCGTTCGACCCCCCCAGGTTTCAGATCGGCGCTTTTTAGCGATAGCGCCGGCCCGCACCAAAACCTGGGGGGGGGGGGGGGGGCGATTTCACCAGCCGTTCGGCGTCCCAGAAAATAAAGCACCGATATCATTCGAAAGTTTCTTCCCGCCCCCAAAAAATAGAGCCCTAGTTCGGCGATCGGCAGCCATAGTTTCGGACGATCATATTACAAAAAACGCCACAGGTGGGCGATCAAATATAGTTCAGATCGAATCACACAGACGGGTGCGCGCGGCGGTGGCAGACGTAGGCGATCAGACAGACGCGTCGGCCGGCGTCGGAGCAGGCGGCGAGCTCGGCGCAACATCCAGGTCGATGACGGCGTCGGAGCGGACAGCGGGCGCGCCATTCTCCAGGTCGACGACGGGCTGGGCATCCTTGTCGACGGCGGCATCCTCCTGGTCGGCGTGCGGGCTTGTCGGCGCGGTGTTGTAGCTGGCGCCGCCAGACGATGTCGGGGCCGGGGGCGCGCTGATGTCGGTCAGGATGAGGTTGCACTGCGCCAGGAACCAAGCTCTCACCTCGGGGGTCATCGCGGTCGGATCGCCGCCCGTGAGGAAGGCGAGGTCGTTGTTCCTCTTCTTCGCCGCGGTGCCAGTCCGGAGGAGGTCGATCTTGACCTGCGAGTTGGCCATGAGCGCCGCCCATCGCTGTTTGGAGACCTCCTCCCTCTTGCCGGCCTGGACCTGAGCGTCGGCGATGCAGGTCTCGATGGATGCCTGGAGTTTTGCCGCTGCAGGCGCGCCGTCCCTAGCCAGCTTGGCTTTCTTGTGGCCCATCGGCGGACGCCCTTCGGATGCGCACGCAGCCACCGCGTCGGGGACGTACTCCTTGCCCTTGCCGATCGAGCGACGCACCTCCGCCCACTTCTCGCAAGTCTCGATGAGGACGAACACGTGGAGGAACTTGAAGTCGGTTCCCACGTCGTTCTTGTACGCCTCGAGCATGCGGACGATCTCCATCTCGCGGTTGGCGCCGCTCTGCGGCCTCGCCGAGATCTCCTCCTGGATGCCGTGCCACTTGTTGCAGAACGCCTGGATGTTGGCCCAATGGTTCGCCATGGCCTTCTGGCCGCGTTCGAGGACGCATGGGGCGTAGTAGGGATCGATCATGCGGCGCTCGTCGTAGGCCGTCTTCACCCGCTTCCAGTAGTTGTCGGCGTGCTGGTTCGCGCCGACGATCGGGTCCAAGCTCACCGTCTTCCACGCCTCGGCGAGGAGCGAGTCCTCCCTGTTCAGCCACTTGATGCGAGGCTCGGCGGGCGGCAGGGGTACCTTGGGCTCCTTGCGGGGGCGGCCAGGGCCACGGCGCTTCCGTCCTTCGCCGGCCGGATCTGTACTCTCTGGCACCACGGGCGTCTCGTCCACGTCGTCCTCTTCGCCCTGCTCCTCCGTCGCCTGCGTGCCGGAGCCGCCTTCGCCGTAGTCGCCACCGACCTGCGTGAAGAACTCGCCGCTGGCATCGAGGAAGCCCGGGCTCGCCGCCGCCGCCATCGAGCCGGACGCGATGATCTCCTCCATGTAGCTGTCCTGGGGCTGCAGTCCGGCGAGAATCGCGCGGCGGTGGGATGGGGAAGCTGCGTAGCCCGGCGCGTTGCCATACATCATCGGCGGGTGGTAGGGGAAGGTGAGGTTGGGGTTGAAACCTCCCAGCGAATCACCTTCGACGAACCATGCTGGCGGCGGGTGCGGTGACATGCGGGGCGACGGTGACGGCGACTGCTTCCAGCCGGCGAAACGTGGGCCGAAAGGGCCCTTCTTCTTGGCGAGAGGCGCCGCGGCCGGCGTAGGTGGCTCGTCTGGGACCTCCTCCTCCTCCTCCAGCTCGTCTTCCTCGGCAGCTGCCTGCTCCTCCGCTTGCAGCTGCGCCATGAGCTGCCTCTGCCGCTGCGCCGCCTCCCTACCCCGGCGCTTGATGTTGGCTGTCTCCAGCCGCGACCTCTCGGCGATCCACTCCTTGTTCGACATGCCGGGTGGTCGCTCCTTCGGTGCTCTTGGCTTGCGGGGTTTCTTGGCCGGTTCGGAGGCCGCGGGAATGGAGATGGCGGCGGCGGCGGCGCGGGGTCCTGTAAATCGAGCGGGAGCCATGACGCGTAGATCTCGGGTGCGGGGGGAAATGGCGGGAATGAACCGGGGGGAGAGGTACATGTGGGGGGAAAGTGGAGGGAAGCGCCGAAAAAAGAGAGGGAAATCGTCTTCCGTCGCCGACAGGCGTGGCCCACGCGAGCATTTCGCCCCCCCAGGCCGAACCCAGCGCGCTGGGTTTGGCCTGGGTTCGGCGGCGCCAAACGGCGCGAAAAACGGCGGAAAGCGGCGCTAAATCGATTCCTGGGGGGGCGACTGGTGCGAAACGGCGCGAAACGGCGCCAAAAACGCCGCTTGGGGGGCTCTGGGGGGACGGCTGGAGATGCCCTTATCGGAATTTTTGATGTTTTTTGTTGATACACCATGGTTTCATGTATTGCTATGGTAGTGTTATCGTTCAAATTAAAAGATCAATCCATGTTCGGGGTTGAGTTATTCTTAACACTGAAGTTGATTACCTGTTATACTAATTGTGAGCCCAAGTGCATGCAGGTCTATCAAATTAAATGCCAAATTTCTCGTTTTATATTTAAATATTTTCGCTGGTCTGATGACATATTCACTAGATCAAACAAAAATAACTTGGGTATATGCTGCCAGTTCCACTCCTATGTAGCCAATATATATTCTTCGGCACGAAAATAGATATAAATAATATCAAGAGATACTACTTGATCTGACTTAGCAACAATATTTAGAACCAGGATTATGTGAATGGGACGGCTTAGCTAGGATGTCGTTAGCTGCTAAGTATTTTTTATAGAAGAATAGTATTAGTTCGGGCAGAACATTTGTATATGTTCTCACACAAAATCCGTGTGAAGGCATTTGAAAATATGTGAACAACAAAATGCTTTTAAAAATTTACCTATATTTCTACTATTTATGCATAAGTCGTAAAACTAATTTTACCAAAGTACTTAAAGGTTGTTTTGGTGCTTCTAATTTTGCCAATGACTAGTGCACCTAATACGAATCCTCACCGTGCAGGACTTGGGAAGGGACAGTTCACTTCTGCCATCCCTCCCTGCCCTCGTCTCCATCTTCCTCTCCGTGGGCAGTACACCGGATCCTGCGCCTACTTCTAGGTACACCGGACCCTGCGCCTCTGCTCTGTTCCCAACGCCGCACTACCACTCCGCCTACCTCAACCTCGCCATCTTCGATCCTGGCACCGGCCGCGCCGGTGTGGCCGCCGTCCTGGGGGATGACGCCGATCTGATCGTCGATCTCTTCTGCGTCGTCCCGCGCCAGAAGATTATACACCATGGCTAGCTCTTCCAAGACGTCGAAGGGGACCGCGCTGCCGATCTGGCCTGGAACGAGCAGTCCATCCGGGCTGCGTGCTGCCATGTGTTCACGGATGCTGAGACCTGGAGCCTAAAGATGCAGCGGCTCCTCTCTGCCGACAGAATCACAATCAAGCACATAAGGTACTATGTGTCTGATTCTGATTTGCATTTGTGCCGTTGCTTGCTTGAAATTAATCTGATAATTCATCATCTACACAGTATTTTACTTAATAGTGACAGATACTGAAACTCAAGTGAAAATCGGTTTGCAGTGTTTTGAAAAGACTGGCAGATATATAGAGTTCACCGATATATAGGTACATGATATAGCTTAATAATTTAGGATCAGGTGTTCTTATATCGGTGACCATTACAAGTTTTAAGATTCAGAATTGAGCAGTCCTACAGTATTCATCACTATTTGGCCAGGAAGGCGATATCTCTGCTACTCCTAGCCGACGGTATCACCATCAAGCACATCAGGTATGTACCTCAGTAGCTAATTATGATGGAATTTGTCAGGTCACTTTGCTTGAAATCTATGAACTCGTCATGTACACTGTATTATTACTAGTGACAGATACTGAACTGAGCATCTTAGGATAATAGCATACCAACTGTCGGACCAAATACACTGATTTGGCGTTCATCTACCTTATGACCTACCAAGGGTCCTTGCCTTCGAAATGATTGCTTGTAGGAAAAAAATTGATTATGCAACTTCGTTTCAGGCAAAATATTTACAGTTAAAAACAGAGCAGCATCAGTGTTTACGATTCTATTTAAGAAAATTTTGATACGTTGCAGTTTCCGCAGATATGTTAGCTTGGAAGTATGTAACGGTCTTTTCGGTTCATCTCGTAGAATCAGCATTGCCCTTTGATTCAGTTCCTATTTTTCTTCAGTGCCTTGAGAACAGCAACTGTCCAACCGTACATTTTGAAGCTTAAAATGGTGTCCTATTCTGTGCCCGGGACTCGAGGATTGATGCCTGTACGTATAAATTTTGGCTCCCTGTGATTTTGTGACATCAGGATGATTATGCACCTGACCTGAGATCCTATTGCTAGCTAAGAGCCTGACCTGTGTATGTACTTCAGAGTGGAGTGGCAACTGGACCGCAAGAACCCAACAACTTGGCAACTGCCCCCAACGCCGACACCCACTAATCGATCATGGCCCACTCGCTCCACGGCGCGCTTGACCTGGCTCGAGGAGTCCAAGGCTGAAACGGCTCTTCTGCGTATGGCAGGGCCAATGAGTGGTGGCATGTCATCTTTGACTACCTCCTTCCCCTTGACGCCCACTGCATCTCCCCCGATTCCGTCGGCCGCGGTAACCCTGCACCATTGCCCTTATGCCGATTCGCGTCAACCTTGGTATCTTCGACATCGTCGTCGCCTGGTTCCATGGTGTTGCCTGTGTCATACTCGTACACCGAGCGGCTCATCCACCTATTCTCGGAGCGCCCCACACCAACAAGCGGCTACTCATTAACTGCGATATGATATTTCTCCAAGGTATCATTTGGTGAACCTATAAATTTCTAGAAGAAGTCCAGCACTTACGTGCATACTCGGACATGATAAATCTTACTAAGCCAGTCATGAACTACCCCTGTAATTTTATACAGAGCAAGTGTCAGGAAGTCTGAAACCCCTCTTCTATTCATGCGTAACACTTGGGACGGCTGGATGTATAGTTCAGTTAAAACTTAAAACTTGGTACCTATGTAAACCCCGATGTAGAATAGTTACGACTGCTGGATTCTCTGTGGTGTTCAGAAAAAATCTGCCGAGGAAGTACATCCATTGTTCAATGGAAAATTAGTATCTGCGCATCCAACAAATGATGTAACACAATTAGTTCCATCACTCCAATCTTTCACATAGTCGAATGAAAAAGTTGTATAACAGGATCCTTTTATAGAACCTTTTGATTTGGATCTGGATTTTTCATGTATATATGTAAATAAGTACCAAATCTATTATTGCTTTTAGTCTAACTCCTTATCTTAAAGATCTTTGATATAACAGTGGGTGTTATTTGTTCTTCAGAGCCAGTATAGTTTTGTCATCAGTTTCTTTCTCTGTCCTATACTACAAGCTCATTTAATATTCTGATCCGCTGCCACTGCTCTGGCGGGATTCCATTGGGGAGTTTCAATAGGAGGTCGAGCATGCGAGGCCCGTCGTCCCTCCTTCTCATCACCTCTATTGATTCCAGCTTATCGCACCGAAGAGGTCCTGCCGCACCATGTTGTTTCGAGACAGGGGTGACACCTATGAACTGAGGAAGAAAGCAACATTAATTCAAGTTGTTAAAGCAGCAGAGACCAATAATAGAGTGCTTTGTAACCTAGTATGTCCAAAGAGTTATGTGTTTACCGTGCATAGGTGCAGCCCAAGCTTCTCCAGGTTAGGGGTGTTTCTGAGGATGCTCGTTAGCACATTGAAGTTGCTTCCCAGGTCGCAGTCGTCAAGAACGAGGGCTCTCAAGCTCTGCATCGCTGGGAATTCATGGGATTGATCGTGTAGGGCGGTCAAGCCGGAGAGGCGAAGGGTGGCGATGTTTGGGAGGCGAGTGAGGAAGCGGCACATGGAGTTGTTCCTCACGATGTTGTGCTCAGGGAGGTTGTGGTAACGCGGACGCACGATTTGGATGGATGCCTCGGCAATTGACGCCAGCGGCGGAAGCGGGTCCAGGGACTCAGGTCCGATGTCCAAGTTGGCGGTGGGGGCGAGCTCGAGGCGGAGGGAGGCGAGTCGAGGGGCGGCGCGGATGAGGTAGGCGGGGATGACTTGGCTCCATGTCTTGACCACGGCTAGGCGGATGAGTGTGGGCGAGTTGATCTCGTGGAGGCCACAACCTTGCAACCTGCACTCCTCTATGTGCAACTCCTCGAGGACTGGGCATATCTCGCCGAGACGCTGGAGAAAGTTATCATGTGCAATGAAAACCCGGACGAGACGCAGCGTGGTGAGGCGGTGCAAGGACGACGGTTGCGGCGGCATGATCCAGCGGGCGACTGTGACGTGGGATGCGCGGATGGCGACGGATGCCGGGGAGCGTCTTAGGCCGCGCCGGATCCACCTAGCGGAGACTACATGCCTGCAGCCGGAGGAGAGGTGTAGACGGAAGGCGTCGAGGTTGGGAGCCAGCGGTGGGGGCGTCGGTTGCAGCATATGGTCGGCGAAGTCCTCGAATCGCTCCCACGAGTTGTTGGCGAACTCTCTCTCATCGATGTCTACGCAGGGCACCTCGCGCCACAGGTGCCTCCACCGGGTCGAAAGGGCACTCGTCTGCACGGCCTGCCGAGACCCCAGGCGGCAGAGTATGTCGTGCAGGATGCAGTCCGGTAGCTCGCCCAGCCGGTCGTCGGCGACATGGGACTCCATGCCGGTCGACTTGTGTGGTGCTATATCAGAGAGACCGGTTGCTGTTGGTTTTATACTCGGTTCTAATGTGCACCGACGGATTCGTAGTAACTAAGATCGGATCCGTACACAACTAAGACCTCCCAAAAGGAAAAGGAAGTCGGGCTGCACCATATGTAAGCGGAGCACGTGATAGATGGAAACCGGGAAATTAGCCCCCGGACACGTACAAGTCCTACTTGGATCCGGATATGAACTCTCCTAGTCCCTCCGATTCATAAAAAGTATCGAACACTTTATATAAAGTTTATACTAACTTAATGCAAAATGGACGACACTTTTTATGTATCGGAGGGAGTAGCTTATATATACCTAAGGATTTCCATCTCAATCTGCAAGGACAACCAGTCTTCGATTGGACTACACGAACCGATCGCAATAGGCTCCCGCAAACGTCGGTGCGTCGCATCCATGAGGACGCCCCCGACGACCGATTAAGCGAGATGCCGAACGGCCTCCTGCACGACGTACTCGATCTCCCGTATGGGGTCTTGACCACTACAGGAATCCATTCGTACGCCGACGGCCCGAGGCCGTCGGGGTAGGCCAGTTCCCCCTCACCGTAGTTCTATGCCGACGGCCCCCCTGGCGTACACCTCTGTCGGCATAGCTACATTGGCCGTCGGCGTAGAGTTCCCCATCGGCCTAGGCTTCGGTGGGACCCACTGTTGTCAGAACGGAATCCGTTCGACGGATTACGAACGCCGACGGACAGGATCCCCTCCCCTCGGCGTATTAAGGGCCACGTGGAGGCCCCTGCGGGCCTGGCCAGAGGCTACGCCGACGGCGTCCCCTCGGCGTAGGGGTCCATACGCCGACAACCTCCCCTCGGCGTAGGCACGCAATTATTTAAAAAAATCGACTTTTTTCTTGAATTTTTTTTTCGAATTTTTTTTCGCATTTTTTTATTTCAATTATCTAACCACTTAATCACACTATAGTCACAATATCTTTAATTTAATAATTTTTATTTTAATCTAAATTACTCGTTTCTACCAACACTTCCCGGTAAAATTGCTCCAGCCCCAGCACGCTTAACATCGTAGTTCCTTCCCTGTGAGCTACCTAGAAACAACGGATGTGTTGTTGACATTATTATCCAATATATCCTGTTAACCTTAACCCTTGGACCATCAACGTCACACTCTTTTATTTTGTGAATTAAAACAATTATTTAATTACAAAATAATAACTAGTAATAAATTTGAATTCAAATAATCTTTAATTTAAATAATAATTAACATTTTTGCCTTTTCTATTTAATAATGAAAAATTCATATATATCTATGAATCCGTAATTCGAAATTTGACAAATAATATGTCTATATCGATTAGAAAAATGAGAGAAATTCAAATATGACATCCATATAATATTTTCGATCATATATAAGACTTGTTTTTCTTTTCATTGTAAAAAAAATATTTTCCTTTTTCCGAGTGTAAAAAATGGGTTTTTTTGTGAAGGACCTACCACAAATATGTTGCAAAACTTGAGAGCTATAATTTTTGAAAATACTAGACCATGTTATATGCACAAATAATCAATTTGTTTCATATGAAAAGGTTTCCAGCCATCTCTTTTGAAAAACACAAGTTTCTGCCGGTTCCGCTGGAAACTGGTCAGATTTGAACTACAAGTATCTCATAGTTTGCTCATGATTTTTGGAAAAAATCATTTTTAGCTACACAAATACCTATTTATCGTCGATACACCAAGATTTTCTCAATATTCAACCCCTAGCTATGAACAGTAATGCCCACCGCCTTGACTTTTTCGTTAAACCAACTTAGAAAATTCCAAAAATTTCAAAACAACCCAAAATGATGCAAGGCCTTCACGTGATGTCATTATATAGGTACTAGTATACACCAAAAATACCTGGTCTTTCGCCGCTAATCTTGCACCTCCGGGAGATCAGGACTCCACGGGATATCTGCGGCCTTTTACCACGCGCGATCCATGGACGGCCATCAATCAAAATCCACGGATGTGCCCTCGTATACGCATATAGAAGTGGAGTTGGAATGGGGTGTGTGCGCTGCCGCCTAGTTCTCTTGGCGTGAGCGTAGAAAGATAAACCTAGACTAACAAGATAGATCGTTATTTATTCTTCTATTTTGATGCAAAGGGTTAATGAATCGTTAATTAGATCCAAGTCTAATTCTAGGGGGCATACAAGGTTCTTTTCTTGGTACGTACTGCCAGGTAATTCATTGTTTCTAGGAAGCTGTTTATTCACTATTTGCAGCAATTTTATAAATCCGCTGTCAGTCACATCGTTCTCGGCCTTTCATTGGAGTATTTCCAGTGTGCTGCCCAGCTTTTTCTGCCCATCTTCGCAATTTGGATACAACAATGTTTTGTGATCCTTTAGTATCCGGTCGAACTTCATCCTCACATTTTCAATCTCGCTTTCTATCTTTGCATCTGTAATAGTCTGGCCAAGATCATCGATGGGCTCATCTGGTGCCCGGTCTTCTGCTTCTACTTCATCGTTATCTTCCATTCCAATACCGACACCGTATTCAGGGAACATATCATGATAGGTTTCATCATTCTCGTTTTCTTCGTTTTCTTCCATCATAACCCCTCTTTCTCCGTGCTTGGTCCAACAATTATAGTCGGGCATGAAACCAGACTGAAACAGGTGGAAGTGGATGACTCTGTGAGAAGAGTGTTCCTTCTGATTCCGACATACAGCGCATGGACAACACATAAAATTATTCCTCTTGTTTGCCTAGGCCACTCACGAAGGGATGAACCCTGGACCTATCGGGTGAAGATACCCAGTCCAAGGCCCAGGACCTAAGCAGAAGAGGAGATGCCATAGACTATTCTAGAAGGCCCAGTTGAAGCCCACCCGCAAGGCCATGCGGGTCAAGTTGGGAAACTTGTAACCGACTTTAGGTTAGGGTTTGTGTCCCCCCCCCGGGTACGGTTTGAGACCTGGCCACCTATATAAGGCCAGGAGAACCACCAGGAGGGGGACAAGCAATACCGCACTACCAAAGTCTTGAGATCGAGATCATACTGTCGATTTGAGCATCCCCCATTGTAACCGATGTACTCATCAATATAGATCGACAGAAGCAGGAGTAAGGGTTTTAATTCTACGAGGGCCCCGAACCTGGGTAAATCGTGCCCCCTGTTTAGCCGACGATTGTCATTAGCTCCTACACGTTCTCCTAATCAAAACCCTATGGGATCACCCGAGGGACTTGTTGAGATGCATATTCGACAATTGGCGCCGTCTGTGGGAACGGCGGGCGCTGGATCTCCGGCATCTTCGGTCTCATCGACAACCAACTCACGCTGGAGCCCAGGGACTTCGACTCCAACCAATCCGATCTGAAACGTGTCGGTCATCGTCGCCCCTCACTCGCCGGAATCACGCCCGGTATTCAGCGGCTTGGAGAAAAGTATCACCTTAACGTTCGGAAGCTTCCAGTTCTATGCTGACAAGGAGGGAATTCTTCACTTCCCCGAGCAAACCAATCTCGAAGGATCGGGCTCCGAATTAATCTCGAGCCCAGGAGGTGTCGATTCGTTGCCCAACTACACGGATCACAACTTATCAAAGAGCGGCGAATCCATCCGTCTCAACACTCTAGGACTAACCAGCCATATCTGGCCCAGGTCTGCATGGCAGGATTGAGCGACCCACCCGAAGAAACAGAAAATAGCGCAAGGGAACGCACGGCCATAAACGTATCACTAGACGCTTGGAACAAGGGAAAGGAAGCCATACGCACAAGCAAAGCACTCGAAACTGGAGCACCTCATGAAGATATGACCTCCTACCACTACCACCTAGTGAGAGCGGCAACTTTGATCAAGGAAGCCCGGAAAGATCTAGCTGAGCGGAGGAAATTGGCAGATGAGTCAAGCCAGAGCCGAGCCGCGCTATTCAAAACACATTATGTCGGGAATCATCCCGCAAGGAAAAGATATGTCTCAAGAACCGCGACCATGGATCGCGAGTCCCTGACCGGAATCAGTAAATCACTCGAAGCCTCCCTTATGCGCGTCGACGAGGATGGCACCATGTATCCGACAACTCCTGCCGCCGCGGTACTAGCCGCAGCCACCTACATGCAGACAAATCAACCAGGGGAGAACGACCCCCGCGCAGAGCAATACATGCAAGTCCAGAAAGGATTGGGCATGGCAGCCAGAAGACTCGCCTCTTACGATCGCAAGAAAGCAGCTGCACAGAAAGATAAAGAAGCATCCCGCAGACATAGGAGTACATCGCCTAGAAATGAGAAATCACCTCGACGCGCCCGAGCAAAAAAAGCCCGACGATGCGGTGATAACCCGAGTAGCAGCGATGGCAGCCCGAGGGACCGAGATCGCAGCTCGCGACATCGCAGTAAGGATCCACGAAAGGAGATCGGTCGTGACCAGCCGGGATACAACGCGCGATCCGACATCGCGCAAAATAAGGTGGACAAAGCCCGAGCAGCCAGGAACCGCGCGCGTTCCCCATCCACCTCTTCTGACGAAGAGGCCTGCGGCGCACTATGCTTCACTCGCAGCATCTGCGAGGCGCCTCTACCCAAGAGATTCAAGCTTACTACGGAAGTACCAAAATACGATGGTTCACTAGAACCCTTGTCCTGGCTGTCGGATTACCTCACGACAGTAAAATGCCAACGTGGGAACAAAAACACAGCTATGCAATACCTCAACTTATACCTTGTAGGAGAAACGCGCAGCTGGCTCGAAGGGAGACCAAAGTCCTGCTACGGGTCATGGGACGATTTATACTTTGACTTCTGCAAGAACTTCCATGCAACATACAAAAGACTAGCAACCATCGAGGAGCTGCGAGCCTGCAACCAAAAAAGTGGCGAGTCTAATCGCGAATATATCGAGCGATGGGCCACACTTAGGAACACAACAGGAAACATATCAGAACAAGTAGCAGTCGAAGCTTTCGCCAAGGGCGCTCGACGAACTGCTTTCAGAGAAGAAATGGGACGAGCCGCGTCCAAAACTATTGGAGAGATAATGGCTATAGCCGAAAGATGGGCCAACAGAGAAGACGCAGTGCGCAACGAACATGCATCCTCGCCAGCACCCGAAGACGACCGTCATGGTCGAAAGAAAACGATGAAGTATTACGACCACGACGATCGAGAAGAACTAGTGGCGATGGAATTCACGCGAAATCGCGACAGTGGGCGCCGTGGAAGTCGCGAGTGGAAGCCAAAGACAGAGGATAAAACTCCCGAGGAGGACCTCGATGGTTACTACACGCTACATCTATTTACAGATAAGCGCACAAGTAAAACCAAGGCAACACACCTTCTCAAGTATTGCCGAAAGTTTCTTGACATACACGAGGCCTTCTCGAAGAAAAACAGAGCGACAGTCAGCCAAGGCTACCCGCAGCTCCCAGGAGGAGGAAACCAGGGATTCCACCCACCACAACCCCTGCCTCCACCAAGAAACCAAAACGTGGTGCTAGCCGCACTACCTACGCCGCCCGCCGCAAACCATGGAGGAAACGCGTACCCGAACCCCGCGGGACTCTTAGGGATGATACAAAAGGTATGTCCATCCCGCAGGGTCCAGAAGACAAACACACGACAAATATGCATGGCTGTCCAAGCTCCACCGACAAGGCCCGAGTATTTGTAGATGATTGATCAACCAATAATATACTCCAAGGAAGATCACCCCCCGCGAGTCTATCGATCAGGACACGCCGCTCTGGTCATCTAGGCACGAATTGGCAAGGAAATGTTGCGCGGCATACACCAAGGAGATTGTGGACACCATGCAAGCTGGATGGCAATTGTGGGCAAAGATTTCAAGGCATGATTCTTTTGGCTCACGACAACCAGAGACGCAAAATATCTAGTCGACAAATGCAACGCTTGTCAAAGATTCGCACCCAAACCACACACCCCCGCCACTGAGCTCCACATGATACCTATTGCCTGGCCTTTCGCTCAATGGGGGCTGGATATGGTAGGACCATCTTGCTCGTGCCAGTCAACAAGTTTACAAAGTGGATAGAAGCCATGCCAGTCACTTCCGCACACGCCGAGTGCGCCGTGAGATTTCTCAACTCTATCGTGTGTAGGTTCGGCATACCACACAACATCATCACAGACAATGGGAGCAACTTCACGACAAGGAAACGTAGGACTTCTGCGAAGAAAAAGGAATTACCCTTAGCTTCGCCTCGGTCGCCCACTCGCAAACTAACGGCCAGTCGAACGATCCAATGGGTTAGTTTGCACTGGCCTCAATAAACGACTACTCGACAGACTGCGCCCAGAAGCCAGGCACTGGGACGAAGAATTACCATCGGTACTATGTAGTCTATATACAACTCCAAATCGATCAACAAATTATACACCATTTATCATGGCATACGGAGCTGAAGCTGTCCTTCCCGAGGATGTCAAATTCAGCGCTCCATGAGTCGTCGCATATAGCGAAGAAACTTCAAACAGAACACTCTCTAAAGACATGGACACACTGAATGAGATAAGCGATATCGCACTCGCAAGATCCGTAGTATACCAACAATTGCTGCGCAACATAGTCGCCGTATACGTCATAGAGCTTTCGTTGTCGGAGACTTACTGTTGCGGCTCAAGCAAAAGGAAGGACACAAGCTCGAGCCACCATGGGAAGGACCCTTCATAATACACGAAGTTATCCCTGGTGGCGCATACCGATTGAAGAATCCAAAGACTGGTGGCATCTACTCCAACCCATGGAACGTGGCGCATCTCCGCAAATTCTACCCTTAGGATTATCCTACTCGCAAAAGAAATAAGGCTATACTAGCCATCTTGTAGTTTGATCAAACACATGGCTTCTTAGCCATATCAATAAAACATGGTTTCTCAACCACAACTATTCGCATCTTCGCTTTTCTACATGCTATAAACCACAGGAATACACCCCCAAAACACACGGGGCTACGCCTAATCAGCATAAAAAGAAAACAAGGTTCAACATGGTACACACCTTATGAGCACCTTCAAAATACACAGAGTAAAACTATACAAAGTTTGTAGGACTACACTTTCGAAGACATTACAATCATAATACAAGGTATCTACATCCTACAATTACATAAGATTCCTCACCTAACACTCGATCAACCTCTTTAGAAGTCAGCCGAATAATCTCCTCTGCTGCAGAACGAACGACTACATAATGAGGGGTCATATCGACTGGAGCATTGGGGAGCTTAGCCACAGAGTTAAAGTTGACCTCAGGATGCCACAACCAAACAAAAGCAAGTGCTACTAGGGATCCGCAGATCAGCTGTTGGCGGACACACTCGCGCACTTCACCTACCCGAACAAAGGTTCTGAGAAGATGGCTCAAATCTTTTGGACTTGTATCCAGCGGATAGAAAGCCCGGTTCATAGATGTCAGAGCTTCACGACAAGAATCAACAAGTATCTTCGCCTGACCTACCCGATACTTCAATGTAGCCAAGATGAAGCCTCGACTGCGGTCAGACCATAAGTTGTTCGCATGCGGTTTTGAGCTACCGGCTTCATGAGCAATATGGTTATCCACCCAACGCGCTTCACACGGACCGTCAGGCTCAACAAATACAAAGAGTTAAAAGGTGAAAAGAAGGTATTCAACAAAGTACTAGGGGGCTCGCATGCTTACAAAGCATATCTTTGGCAACAGCTGCCAGCTCCTCCATCACGAATTGTTCACGCTCAGCCGCAAGCTTTTGTTTCGACTTGGCCACATCAGCCACTCCACGCAAAACTTTCAGCTTGCGCTCGCCATCCGCGACGCGATCACGGAGCGAGGCAAAGGTACTAGCAGCAGCAACAAGGGGATCCACTCGCACAACAGATCCACTCGAAGACTCTGCGCTAGGACCCACTACCTGGAAGGAGATGAAGAAAGTTCAGATACATTACAAGACCCACTCGAGAAACATACCACCTAGTTAACAGGTGCTCGGGGACTACTCCCATCGGGAGCTCATGACAGTCAATCGCAAATAACTACATTTTAGACACCAAAGAACACTTCGATTAAAAGCAAAATATGGGAATACATCCCAAAGTTCATTACATCGAGAGAGCAAACTAAAAACAGACTATCCTATGGAACTGCAGAGGTACTTCCACTCGCAGCAGGATGCCCCTTGCGACTAGCACGTGCAAGCAATTTAGATAGCTTATTGGCAAGGGCTTCAGCCGGATCGCCAAAAGGACTAAGCGCTACCTTTCTGCCTGTGGCGACGTCATAGGGAAGGCTTGAGTACGCCTCATCCAGGCCCGCGACTCCGTGCGCCAACGCAGATAGCAGTCCTAGCTCCGCATTCAGACTGGACGACTGAATAAGCTTGAAGGAGATTCTCATCTCGAGGAAGACTTTCAGAAGGCCGCCCAGCATAGGAGGAACCACAACATCCACCAGAAGGTGCTCATGAAATTGCGTCAACACTCGAATGGCTTCGCCAACGAGGGAGCAGATCTCACTCGCGTGTTTATGGAGCTAGGCGGAAGAATCCTTCAAGACGTCCAATCGTTGGCCCCCAGGCAGCTCCAATGCAACGCCAAGGACATATGCGAAAGGGCGTCATAAATTCCCGAGATAACCAATTAAATTGTGTCACACCGGAAGTCAAGTGCAACTTACCTGCAAATTGCTGAGCCAGAGGTTGAATGATGCCAACAAGATCATTATCATGTTTAGCACCAACCTTCTCCAATTGCTTCAGCGCCTCCTGGGCCTCGGCGAGCTTTCCCTCGAACTCAGTCGACTGCTTGCGAGAGGACTCCAGTTCCTTTCGGGCAGTCTCCAACTCGGCCTCAAGGGTTTTCACCCGAGTGACAACTTCAGTTTTCTCGGCCTTCAGGAGATCAACTTGAGATACAGAGCAGTGAATTTAGCCTAAGAGAACTTATATGATTGGAACTAACAGCAAAAGGGAACAAATTAACCTACCTTGGAGAGCTTGGCCGTCCTCGACGAGTCGATCAGGATCCACCCGAAGGGAAACACAATCTTCCTCAGCCGAAAGCACGCGGCGACCAATAGCAGCAAGAGAGTCAAGAAGAGACTGCAAAAGCACGAGACGAAGATCAAGTTAAAGAAAAATAAAAGGTATTGAGCCTATTCACGACTGTACACAGTCGAGTATATCCTCGGGGGATACTCTCATCGGGAGCACTATCGTGCACCGATAAAGTCAAGGAAAGTAAAAAGCTTAAACTTGAGTCCGTGGCCAATCGCAAGCGATTGACCACAGCCTCGGGGGCTACTCCCATCAAAAGCACTAACGTGCACCCAATATAAATAAAAAATAAACAAAGTGGAAGATACAAAGAAGATGATAAGATTTACCTAGCCTTGGGCGGTGCGCAGAGGGTCCACCGAGCTACCCGACACTTCCTTCGAAGCCGAGGCTCCACCCGCAAAGCTAGGCACCTTGTAATCTGTAGCCGCGGCTGCCGGAGCTGGGCTTGGAGACTTCTGGGAAGCCTTGGCGATTGGAGTTTCACTCGCAGCAGTCTCCTTCCTCTTCGCAGAAGGAACAGAGGAAGCAAACTGGCCGGGGCTGATGGTTCGAAGACTGTCATGAAAGGAAAGATTGAACAACAGCGTAAGGAAAAGAGAAGAAAACCTACTACAGGAAGATAACACGAAAGAAAAAACTCACTCATCATCGTCGGCGTTCCAGGCGGTGGTGACCTTCGACTTGGAGGCTGGAGGAGGAAGCACGTTCAGAGGCGTCACTACGAGAGGCTCTATCACCTTCCCAGATCCGCCACCCAAAGAAGTATCCTTGGAGGTAGCTTCATCGTCCCCCTCCCTGCGGCGCTTGCGGTGGTGGAGGTTACTACCCGACTCTTCCACGTCATCCGAAGAACCATGCTTGGAACTCGAGTCGGCCTCGGCGACACTGGTGTCAAGAGGAGCCTCAAGGTTGCTCGCCAGCAAGTCCGAGGCATCATCAGCAGATATTGGCGGGTAGCAGGTTACTACCTTCAGACTCTACGAAAGGAGAACAATGATAAAGAGGCGATATCTCAATCAATAAAGATTCGAATGGAAAAAAGGATTAAAGCAAAGAAAAGAAAGAAACATACATCGGCTAGAGGAGGCCTCGAAGCTTCGAATCGTTCGAGAGGGCAGGCAGCAAAGGGTTCGCCCACCTTCATCTTGGTGATAGCCGCAATTTTCTTATCGAATTCAGCATTCGAGAGGATATCTTGGCTAACACGGCTAGGGTCTTCGATGCCCTGGTACTCCCACATGGTTGAGGGCCTGTCTTGGAGAGGCTGGATCCTGCGCCAGAGGAAGACGCTCGCCAGATGCAAATCATTCAATGCGACCCCAGCGGTCTGGTCGCAAAGAGCTGCCACCTTGGCGAGTAGCGGGGCGATGACGCGGTTCTCTTCGACTGACAACTTGTGCGCCCAGGACTGATCCATCTCTTCAAAACATCGAACGGGTGGAATTCGTGAGTCCCACTCGCGCTGTTGTCAACAACGTAAAAACATTTCTTTCGCCATCCTTGCGCGGAGTCGAGGAAGTGCATCTCTGGGCAGGAGCCGTCCGTCTTCGCTTGGATTCCGAAGCCGCCGGTACACAGTGTCTCTCCAAATGGCTCTCCACCCGCGATTTCTCGCGAAACACCCGCACTTTGAACAGGGCCTTCCAAAGGCCCCAGTGCGGGCGAATGCCTAGAAAGCACTTGCAAAGTACGATAAAGCACGAGATGTGCTGCACCGCATTTGGAGGTAGCTCGTGAAGTTGTATGCCATAGACATAGAATACACCGAGGAGGAAGGGATGAAGGGGGACTGAGAGCCCGCGCGAAACGTGATCCGCGAAGATCACGCGTTCGTCCGCGTGAGGGTTTGGTGCCTCCTCTTTCTTGCCGGGGCAAACTCGCTTGTCGCCATCGGGGGGCAGCAGCCCCTCCCTTTGCATCTCCTTGATGCTTTTGTTGGTGGTGTTGGCGGAGCGCCAGTCGCCCCGTCCTCGTGGCGGGTGGCACGGGAACATCTTCGGGCGCCTTCGACGATGAAACGGAGGCGCTGCGTTTTCTTCCTCCCGCCGTGAGATCTTGTGGGTGCTTGCTGAGGAAGAGATGTGCGCAAGGAAAAAGAAGATGAGGAAGAAAATGACCGGAAAGTTTTCACCTTCCGCCTAAGGGCATATATATATATATATATATATATATATATATATATATATATATATATATACAAGACAAAGCGATCTGGACCGTTATCGAGTAACGTGGCACCCATCGTGGCTGCCACATGTGAAGCGGAAATGATGCGGTGGTGAAAACCTGTTTAATGCCACAATCTTAACAGCGGATCGTGCGCATTTACTGTGGCTCGCGGAAAAACCGGAAACGACGTCTCGTTTTCGGTCAAAAGCTGACAGGGTGGGACAGTGTGCCCTGTTTTCAGTTCGTCGCGTCCCATCGGGAGGAGTCGGAACAAACAAAGTGCGCAATGACGTCATTGCGCACCTCATCAAACCCGAACATTCTTTCGGGTAAGATCCCAGACGCGAAATTTAATTCGTATGGGCACATCAATACCCGAAAACTCTTTCGCATAAAAGCCCCAAACACGAAATCTTCTTTCGTATGGGCACAACAAAGTTTCCAGACACGAAAACTCTTTCATATGGATAGAGAACTACAAAAGAAGAGTCCTTGTACATAAACAAGAAAGGAGATTTTCTTACTCGAAAAATCTCAAGACAAAACTCGCGAGTGCGCGGCTCCTGACACTCGATCACATGATGTACACACATCCCCTCCCTGGACCGTTCGACCGACTAGGCACATACGGATGCCGTATTCTTTCGAATACGAAGGTAAGACCCAAAAGATCTGTCTTGCGGGCCTGGAATCGCACTCAAGCTGCGTCCTCCGGTAAGTTTCCGTGTCAACAAGACGAAGAAAAATCCTAGCGGACGCGCTGGATACCCCTATAGGTTAAGTTCGACTTGATAAGACCTCCAAGACCCAGTCGCAATGATCACCTCATCAGATTCAAGTCGGAGGTCTCGAATCTGTGTAGGCCAGAACTGTTTTTGCCCTAGATGCAATTAATTGGCCCTGATCTTTCGGGAGAGCCAAGCAACTGAGCCATATCCTTCTACGAAAACAGCCAAAAATAGAGGCACTTTTATCGCTCGATGCTCGAGTACAAAAACTCATCACACACAGGGTACACGCCCTCAAAATGACGAACGATTGAAATGACCAGTCGAAAGAATTCAAGATAAGACTTTGAGCGTCTCCCCGACAAGAAAATCTCAATCGAGTAAACGCTCGGGGACTACTGACGAAGGGATGAACCCTGGACCTATCGGGTGAAGATAGCCGGTCCAAGGCCCAGGACCTAAGCCCAAGAGGAGATGCCATAGACTATTCTAGAAGGCCTTTGAAGCCCACCCGCAAGGCCTTGCGGGTCAACTTAGGAAACTTGTAACCGACTTTAGGTTAGGGGTTGTGTCCCCCCCGGGTACGGTTTGAGACCTGGCAACCTATATAAGGCCAGGAGAACCACCAAGAGGGGGACAAGCAATACCGCACCACCAAAGCCTTGAGATCGAGATCATACTCTCGACTTGAGCATCCACCATTGTAACCGATCTACTCATCAATACAGATCGACAGAAGCAGGAGTAAGGGTTTTACCTCTACGAGGGCCCCGAACATGGGTAAATCGTGCCCCCTCTTTAGCCGATGATTGTCACCAGCGCCTACGTGTTCTCCTAATCGAAACCCTATGGGCTCACCCAAGGGACTAGTTGAGATGCATATTCGACAACCACCTCGAGACAATAACCCACGCCTTCTATGAACGCGGCAGAGCGTCGGTCAGTGTACGTCCAATTCCGGTTCATCTGCATTATATGATTATTAATTAAAAACTGTTACAGAACACCGTGAATAGAGAAATGACCAATGTTACATCGACAGATGAAAGGTTAAAGTTGCTACCTCGACCGAGGAGGAAAGAAGGATGAGAAAGCTTATTTAATTAAGTGTGGCTCGGACAAATTAAATCTTGTTTGTTTTCTACGAACTGAGATGGCGTTATGCTCCCGGGCATTTCATCGAACACCTCTTGTGCATAGGAGGGAAAAACAAGTGAGCACACACCACACAACTAGCCCCGGTTGGTGGCTCCAACCGGGGAAAAAGACCCAACCCACCACGTGCCCTGCTCGCCCCGGCCCCACCTGTGCAGCTTTTGGACCGGGTGGTGGCCGAGCCGGGGCGAAAGGGGTGATCGCCAATGAGCAAAAGCCTCGTTTTTCCACTAGTGAAGGTTTCTGTGAAAAATTTCGTCCAACATAAAATGACCGATTTAGCCTCCATCAAAATCAGATAATACCCACCACTGCCACCGATAATGAGTGGAAAAAACATTTCAACTTTTTTCGCCTCTTCCTCCCGAGTCCCGACCCCCCATCTGCATCTCCTCCGAGGCTCCACGGAAAATCTGCGCCTCTCCTCCATAGCCAGACAACTCTACTCCAGCTAGGAGCTTCGTAGGGAAGCCTCTAGCCGTCTTGGTGTGAAGCTACACTCTCACTGCTACCGCCTAGGTCGAGGCCTGCTCTACCGCCGCTTCCTTGGCCTGCTGTGACGCGACCCTGCATCGGGAGTCCGAGCAAGGTGCCGGTGCTAGGAGTCCACCTCATGTTCGCTGCTTCCAGCATGTCCCCTTTGCGATTCCGCTCCTTAATCTATACATGTTGGTTTGTTGGTCTCGATTTGATTGCTCCCCATCCCCCACATCAAGCGCGTCCGCCGGCATCCCACGCATCTGGCGGGACGGTTGCCACGACGGGCTCCTCCATCCGGCAGCCCGACCATCCCGTGCATCCGATAGAGTCCCCAAATCGTCTCCTATTCCTGTCTCTGCCGAAATCCTAAGCTCTAGCCGCGGTCGAGCAAGGCGGCGCTTCTGGGGAAGGCGACAACAACTGAAAAAGACGGAGGAAGAGAGAGAGAGAGAGAGTTGTATTGTCACCCCTGTAACATCCCCCCGGCGGGATAATCCTAGATCAGACATCCGGCGGGGAAGCTCTAATCCAATTAGAGGGAGCTCTAATCCAATTAGAGGGAGCTCTAATTTAATTAGAGGAGACTCTAATGTAATTAGAAGATCTCTAAACCATATAGAAGGGCTCTAATTAGATTGCTTTAATTGGACTTCTAAATATTCTAATTAGAAGCTCTAATTGGTTATTCTAATTATTAGAGAAGTCTCTAATGCAATTAGAAGTGCTCTAATTAGAATCTCTAATTAGTTCTAATTCTTCTAGAGAAAGAGAGAGACCAAAGGATCAAATTTTGTATCTAAAATAGAGGAGGG
This sequence comes from Alopecurus myosuroides, assembly GCA_028641055.1. Classification (NCBI taxonomy): domain Eukaryota; kingdom Viridiplantae; phylum Streptophyta; class Magnoliopsida; order Poales; family Poaceae; genus Alopecurus; species Alopecurus myosuroides. The sequence goes on along the minus strand of CM054057.1, from coordinate 132,030,583 downwards.
GTGGGGATTATATAGTGGGTCAAGAGCGGGGAACTCCCAAAGGAAGGTGGTCAGTTTTCCCCTCCACTCCTTGGCCGCACCATCCCTCCTAGGGGATTTCAGATTGAACCCCGTTGTGGAGTCCAATCCCAACTCCTTTTTTTTTCCACTCATTTATTTATCAAATGAAATTCATGAAAATTACTACGGAAAGCTAGTGCACTCTATGAGACCATGGGCCCCACTTGGCATACCCCAAATTTAGAGTTTCCCTAGAGGAGCAAATTTGTCCCCCTCCGGCGCTGCTTCCATATATGGAAACTCCGCTGGAACTCTTCCGGAACCCAGTGACCCCTATAGATAAAATAATCAATATTATCTAATGGTCATAAATATATTACCGGCATCCCGGGAGATCTCATATCCTCGATTATAACTCATATACCATTCTTACTACACATGCATCACTTATCTCTTATGGTAACTTTCCGAAACAAATCTGATTGACACCGGTCTTGTTTTTGTGATAGCGTAATGACATCGACCATTTCTGTTTATGTTAGAAATATATTTCCAACATATCTGGACATCTCAGGTACTCCGTAATTTCTCTTGAATATTTGTTCTATCATGTTGGAATTACCCGAATGATACCCTACTCTCCTCCGGACCAACCCAATGCAAACAACAGACTTTCATGCTTTAAGTGTGTGACCCCTAATTAATGGTTCGATAAATAATATACATGATTGGAAAACATATTTCCCAATCAATAATCAACATTAGGACCGCAGACATCCATATTGATTACTACAAGTTATACGAAGAAAACTGCTAAACCTGTTGGTTGTATGTAAGTTCCTGTTACTCCGCGACAACAATCAATACCTCGGGACGAGATAAATGAAAAGACCATGATTAAAATCTTTAATCATCTTATCACATTGTTCCCTATATCCTACATGATTTCTTTTACTCATTCCCATGACATAGTATCCCGATGACTAGTGTCATGTTCTTGTCCGCACAGACTTATTTATCGAAACTATTTCACCGAGTGGATCCTCTATGTATCTTTCTATTAAGTAGACGAGTAATTCCCAATCTTGAACTATCACAATGAATGAATACTTTTGTGAACAAGCATCTTTAGCCTTTTTGATCGCCCTGTTTATGGTGTGATACTTGACTATACCAAAATGATCCTTATTGTAAACATCATTGCGTGTTCTCATGGTCTAAGAAAGCAAAAAAATGACCAATTTGTGATGATACTATTTAGAAAAACTAATCTCATAGTATCTAAACTACTTGGGTCTTCTCAGCCACTATGTTGAAACAACATTGTGCTCCCACTAATATTGACATAATCAAAGTCCATGACCAGGAAAACATGGTCATCTAATATTAATGAGTTTGTTTGTGAGACGTGGAAAAGGGTTATAATGATGTGTTAATGTTTCTGCACGTGCATATAGGTTTTCCTATGAACCTCATATTCCATGACCATAGCAGTTATATCATAAAAACATAATACATTAATCATGAAACTGATATTTTTTTTGTCTCTTGGGCATACATCCAACATATTTATCGTGGGATCTTCAGTTTGATACACTAGTATTTTATCTGTGCAATATCCATAATATTCTACATATAGTTGATCTTTGGCTGCAAAAATCCAAAATATGCTTCTCCTCGGTTCTAGACTATTCTATACTTCAATTTTTAACATGTGTATTGCTCATAAACAAGTCTCGGCTGAAAGAGCTATAACTTATTTTTAACTTTATTATTTATATATACCAAGGATATATAAACCATAAATTAATCTTTCTAGATACAACACTAGTTGGTCTTGTTATTTCTAATGAAAATTATAAAATACAGCTACCTGCTATAGAAAGTATCCATACAAATGTTTCTAGTAGCATATAAATCCAGTCTTGCACCAGCATGTAGCCATTGTTTATTTTAAGCTGGATTGAACAATTTTAACTAAATGATTCTTTCACGCATATGTTTCAAAATTTACATATTAGTTTAACCTTATTTCGTTGATCAATCTTAAGATATATATTTGCGGACAGTCTTATTGGATCCCGAAAAATGAAGTCATGTGAAAAATGTGATCATGTCCTAATGTATCGATGTGGTGCTATATAAGGCTGCACCTAATCAATGTGATTTTTAACAAATATAGACTGGAGGGGGAGAAACTGTGAAGGGAAGATCATAATTTTTCTGAGATTTCTTTAAATGATGGTTCTTTTGGGATTATAAGTTGGGGGATGCAAAGATGAAGAAGCAGATTATGAATGCAAGTTTAACCATAAGTTAGGGAGTATGTTTTCATATAGGTTTCCCTACCATGTCTGCGACATGGCGCCTAGACCGTGATATAGGATTCCCTACCATGCTTAATCTTGAATAAACCATAGCGTAAAAAATGGTTTTTAGTCGCCATTAGTCTAGCCCAAAAGTGTGAATCATCCGGTTTCCACATAACCTGTGAAACATGCAGCCGCATATGCGTGTGCAAAGGACGCTCTTTTCTTAGATAATCATGTTAACTCGTTCGATGTAACCCCTCCATACTTGTTGTCGCTGTGCAATATGATATTTATCCTAGTGGCAATGAATAAATAGCCCGTGGAGGCGGATTTCAAAAATGAAAGAAACACGAAAATTTGAGCATTTCACTTTTTTTTTTAGTTTGTCTCCACGGTTATTTTTGTGATTTTTCACACTTCTGGTGGTGAGTCTTTATTTCAAAAGAGACATTTGACTTTTGTATTAAACGGGAGTTCGTAGGTCGGTACATCGACTCTAGATCGTTGACTCCATCAACAGCAGGCAATCCAATTTGCACTAATTATTACTAGAAGGGTTTGGCGCGCCTTGCCGCGCGCGAGATTATTATTGTCATGACACATGGTGGTCTGAGTTAAGATTTATGGCTCATACATGATCAAGGTACAAATTCATAGCTTACCCAGACAAATATTGTACCTGTTGGTCTACTACCCATAGCACAATACAAATTAATAACTTTACATTTATTAATATCTAAACGAGGCGAGCCTCGTGGCTGGTGCGTGGATGCAGAGCTGGCGTTTGTCGCTCGTGCACGTGTGTGTAGGGAAGGCTGAGACACGGTGAGGAAGCATATGAGAAGAGGGCCATTCGGATAGCTCGCCGGTCGGATCCACCGACGGTAGGCGATGATGCCCGCACTGGAGGAGAGTTATGAAAACCCTTGAGATCAAATCCCTCCTAATCCGTGGTGCCCTCGAGCAATGGTGAATTCGCGACCAAATCGGTCACATTCGTGGTAGAGCTACCGGATTCGAGGGAAAATAAATGCGAGAGGAGACGGCGGAGGTCACGAGAGGAGAGAAGGGAAATCGACATGAAAATTCCGGTTGGTAGGTGACGTGTGCCCATTGCTCTTTTGTTTTACAGCAACAACACAAGTGTTGTATACAAGACACATGATGGTCTGAGTAAAGATTAGTGGCTCATAGATGATCATATACAAATTCATATTTTTCTAATGCAAATACTGTACGCATTGGTCTAGTACCTGTATTACAATACGAAGTAACAACTTTGGATTTGTTAATCTGTGAACGAGGTGATCCAGGGTGGCATTAGCAAATCTAAAAAAACAAATAATATATCAAAAAATTCAGAAAAATAAAACTAATTCATTTTACAATCTTAAAAATACAAATAATATATCAAAAAAATCATAAAAATAAAACTAATTAATTTTAAAATCTTAAAAAATACAAGTAATATATCAAAAAATTCAGAAAAAAATTTATCTCACTGTTTTCCAGTCCTTATGAATGCATCTTGATTAAGTGGTCATATCTCTTAATCTTAGGAAATCTTTTGTTTCCCCTTTCTTAAATCTCTTCTATTTTCCAGTCCTTATGAATGCATCATGTCCTTTTTAACCCCTGGTTTTATTTTAGCCATTTGATTAGTCTTCTTCTCTCACAAGGTTTTGAGACATTTAAGTAACTTTCTGTTTTCCATGTTTTCCACTCGTTTTCTCAAATATTTTTTAAAGGAGTTAGTCTTAAACACAGCGGTACTTAAACACATACACAATTAATAGAAATAATATAGGACATATAATACATAATAGTAGTACTACATAAGTCTCGAATGCAAACATAGCACATAATAGTAGTACTACATATAGAAAGTCTCGAATAATGCAAACATAGCATCTACTGCTGCATCGAAGAGTAGATGCCGAACAACTCAAACGCAACATATGCATCTATTGCTGCATACTTGAGATTGATCAGATCAAGTGGGTTATTCCCCCAATTGTTGTGATTTCTCGAGGGGAAACTACTCTTCATCATTCTGTAGTCGTGGTGGATGAAGGCAGTTGCCATCTGAGCCATCCCGGTCTTGGGCCCCAGCTCAGCAAAATGGATCAAGTCCTGAAGAACAATGTAGTGGTCTTCAGGTATCTCAATATTCCACGTGTGCATCATCTTGTTCTTGTCATTTGTGATATCGGCGCTACAAAAGTCAAAACCTTTGTTGACAAGAAAGTCCATAAGTTCTGGACATTTCTTTGCACTACTGCAAAAACAAAAATGGAACACATGTTAGATATTCTTGGAACACAAGTGTATTCTATCAATGCAACAACAAAAATGGAACACATGTTATAGATATTATTGCAACAAGTGTATTCTTTCAATGCAACAACAAAAAATGGAACACATGTTCATATTGTTGAAACAAGTTTATTCTTTCAATGCAACAACAAAAATGGAACACATGTTACATATTGTTGCAACAAGTGATACTATTGCTATCAACATGACAACACAATTTTCCTCTCTACAAATGCTACCCTATGCAAATTTCCTCTCTACAATTGTTGCAACAAGTGATACTATTGCTATCAACATAACAACACAATTTTCCTCTCTACAAATGCTACCCTATGAAATTTTCCTCTCTACAATTGTTGCAACAAGTGATACTATTGCTATCAACATGACAACACAATTTTCATCTCTACAAATCCCTATGCAATTTTCCAGTCTACAATTGCCACCCTATGCAATTTTCCTCTCTACAATTGTTGCAACAAGTGATCGATACTATTGCTATCAACATGCAACACAATTTTCCTACAAGAGAGATCGTGTGCGTACCTTGCCCATTGGAAGAACAACACGGTTTCCTTGTGAGCAATCTGGATGACGGCCACATCCTTTTGATTGACCGCGTACTCGAGATCAAGCTCAAAGAACTTATGTTGTTCATCGGAGTCTTCATAGAGTTTGCTTAAACGGTTAAGAGCTTCGGGGAGTTTCTCACAAATATTCGTATAGGCGACGTGGAGAGTCTTGCCGCATGGTGTGGGCACCTTTAGAACCTTGAAAAGGGAGAATCCATGGTGTGGAGAGGAAGAAGAAGAGAGAGCCGAGCGCGCACTGTAGCAATGAGGCCTTCTGCCTTCGATCGCGAATAAAAACCGCGCGGGACCCGAGAAGTTTGTAACATTAGTCGCGGGTGGCCAGGCCAACCGGGACTAAAGACCGGGATGCCAGCAGTTCGGACCTTTAGTCGTGGGTGGCCAGTCCAACCGGAATTAAAGCCCTCCGCGCGCTTCCCAAACCGCCACCCATGACCTTCAGTCACGGGTCGCCTCGCGAACCGCGACTAAAACCCATTTAGTCACGGTTCGAATATTTTGGGGACTAAATGAGGCGTATGGAAGGCTATTTTTCTACCAGTGCCAAGTGTTGTATACATGACACATGGGGGTCTCAGTAATGATTAGTGTCTCATACATTATCATGTACGAATTCATAGTGTTCTTAGAAAAAATATTGTACGTATTGATCTAGTACATGTATTACAAATACAAAGTAATAATTTTGGATTTGTTAATCTCTGAACGAGGAGAGCCCAGGTGGCTGGAGCGTGGAGTCAGAGCTAGCGTGTGGCTCTCGTGCCCGTGCGTGTATGGAAGGAGGACGCATAGTGATGAAGCATACGAGAGAAGGGCCACGCGAATAGCTCGTCGATCGGATCTACTGACAGGAGGCGATGGTGTCCACGCGCGGGAGGAGAGCTATGACAGCCTCGAGGCCAAATCTCTCCCTATCCGTGGTGCCCTAGAGCAGTGATGAATTTGCGGCCGAATCGACAGAGTTATGGTAGAGCTGTCGGATTCGAGGCCAAATAGATGGGAGAGGAAGCGGCGATGATCACCGAAGGATAGGCGGGAGGGTGACATGAAAATATCGATTGGTAGTTGGCATGCGCGCGTTGCTATTTCGTTTTACAATACCAACCGAAGTGTCGTATATTTATAACACTTTATCTCGACTTGTTTTCGACTGACAATAAGTTAGGCAAAATTTACACCAAGAACAGCTCGGCCGGCCACACCACGAGCAGACGAGCCTTATCTACCACAGCGCCTTCCACCAGCCGAGGTGGCTTGCCTCACATCCCGGGCGCCCGCGGGTGTGCCCTACCTAACCGTCTTCGTCGACTCCTCCACCCTTCGCTCACACCTATGTCATCCAGGACGACGAGAAGCCGCGCTGAGTGTAGCACTTCCTTGTCCGCGTCGCACACGAGGCCGCCCCTGTGAGCTTCGTCGTCAAGGACATAGAGATAGTCTTCCAGGCCGAGCTCATCGGCTCTGTCGTGATACCCACCGAGCTCCTCCAGCCCAGGGAGCCGTCACAGCGACGACACAGCCACCGGCTAGAAGGCGTGGCCGATGTGAGGTAGTCACACGACGGGGTCAGGGTGCTGCACTGCTTCTGCTTGTCTAGGACGACCTAGAGTCGACGAGCGTCCTTGGCATCTAGATGGTATGCATTGAGTTGCACTGTACGGTTAACTGAATTTCCGTCTAGAATTCAAAAAAATTATGTTCATGCCACTTATGAATTCTCCTGCAATTCCGTCGTTGGCCCGATGAATCTTTTAATTGGTCATATGGCAAGACCGTTTCCATGCGAATTATAACTTGTCATCGTGATATGTAGAAAGGTTACATGGGCACAGGAAATGAGGAGGCACGTAGGAAGGTTCCGTTCAGATACTCTGCTGACACGGCCGGGTGAAGCTACAAGTTATATTGAACTTCACAAACAAACTCTCCTCGTGGCATAAGCGTCCATTTCAGCAAACATCTCTTTTTTTTTTTTTTTTTGAAATGGAGCATAGCCCCAGCCTCTGCATCGCGAGGATGCACACAGCTGATGCTTTTTATATTAAAAATAAAAATAAAAGTATTACAGCCACGGTTTTACACATCACGCATCATCCAAAATAGATACTAAAATCAACCACAGGAATTGTAGCAACAACATAAAGCAACTCATTGAATCCTCCTAGTGTGCAGCCAACCACCCTGGCTGTAGATAGCCTGAACGACCGCAATCAAGCGAGTACATCCAGAATCCAAAAGAGCCCGTTGCTCCAACGGTAGAAGGAAGGACCACATGTGAATCCAATAGGTGGCCTGGTGAATAACCTGCAAAAAATGAGCACCTCTTGATTTGTTAAAAACGACATCGTTCCTACAATTCCAAAGAGCCCACACAAAAGCACAAGTTCCAATTTGAATGCGTGCTTTATTTTTTTATCTATCTCATCCAGCCAACTACCAAACATATGATCAATACTAACGGGTTGGTCTATGCTAAACGTGAAATGAAGCAAAACTACAATGCACAAACAGGTGTTCAACCGACTCATCCATGTCACAAAACACGCATTTGTGAGACCCAACCCAACTTCTTTTAATCAAATTATCCTTGGTTAGTATCACTTTGCGCTGTAGAAACCACATAAACACTTTAATTTTCAGTGGAACTTTCAATTTCCATAAGTATTTATGTAAAAAAGGAGTATTTATGTGGAAATGAGGAGGCACGTAGGAAGGTTCCGTTCAGATACTCTGCTGACACGGCCGGGTGAAGCTACAAGTTATATTGAACTTCACAAACAAACTCTCCTCGTGGCATAAGCGTCCATTTCAGCAAACATCTCTTGGGGCCACGTTCTGATGATGACAATTGGTTAGGTTCACTTCATTTCCTAGGAGTGTAACACATACAAGGTTTGCTTCTGTTGCTAACTATGGTTGTGATTCTTTAAAAAAAAACCTACGGTTGTGATGTAGTTATAGACCTACGTTTGTATATTTAAGGAGTTCCCGTCTAGATAAAAATCAGATGAACCTTGAAAATGATCACAAGGAATGTTCAACAGCAATAGTTTGGTGTACCTAACATTAGACACCATGAAGTTGAGTCTGCCCGTGAAGGATGATTTCCTTGTGTTGAAGCTGGGGATTTATAATGACATGTATATGCAAAATCGTC